>CM052541.1:3599258-3854082 GCA_028533065.1 Trachops cirrhosus | reverse complement strand
GGAGCCCCGGACCCCCTCCCTGCGGCCCCTCCCCCGCACGTCTGTGGCAGAAATGCACACTGCTCTTCCCTCCTGTCAATGTTCCCTGCCAGCTAATGGGCCAATTTTTTAGCATTACGGAGATTTGGCCAATTTGGCCGCCCTGACAGAAAGGCGCCATGAACAATCGCCTGGGGGCGGGGAGAGGCCGGTAAGCAAGGATGGCAGAGGAGAAGGCGGAGGAGGAGGAGAAAGAGGAGGACGCAGTGGGCAGCCACGGCTCTCAGGTTGCTTCCAGCTGCCCCTCCAAGTCCTGGGCAAGGGGGGTGGAGCAGTGGGGACATTACGGAGATAATTAGCCCCACTTATGCACCCCCTCCCCACCGTGCACAGGCTCTGTGCTAAGCACTTTGCATATATTTTCTATTTTAATCCTCCAATAACCCTCTGAGACCAGTTCTATTATTTGCTCCATCCTTCCCGGTGTGGAACTCAGGCACAGGAGCTGGGAGTGGGCCCAAGGTCACAGCCAGGAAGTGATGGAGCTGGAATGTGAGCTGAAGCAGAAAGCTGGCCTTTTAGCCATAACTGAGCTCAGTTTTTAACTAAAGGCTGAGCATTAGGTCAGGACCACCCCTACCCATCCACCCTCCAGCCCGCCCCCCACCCACACACACACACACACACACAGAGTCTTGAAGAGCCTCATCCTCTCCAGCACCTGGGGATCCCTGCACAGCACACATGCCCCTCCCCTCCTGCTCCAAGGGGGCTCAGACGGGAAGGCATCTCTGCAGGGAGATCCCAGGACAGCACAGCTGCCAGGCGCGGGCAGGGGTCCCAGCCCAGAGCTGGGTTCTCCCCTCCTGGCCAGACTGTGGGCTGGGGACGCCGTGCCCACTGTGGTTTCTGGAGCCCCCTACCTGGCACCAGTGCCAGGCTGGAAGTAGGTGTCAACCGTGCCCTCCACCACCCACCCTGGGCCCTCCGGGAGCAGACAGGCAGCCCTGCCAGGGAAACCGGGAAAGGAGGGGAGAGGGAGGGGACTGCCTCTGGGCTGGGGGAGGGGGCTGCGGAACTCCGTGCATTAAGCGATCAGAGAGCACAATATTTCATTGCCGGCAATCGCAGCCAAGACATCAACTACTTGGGGAGAGCAGCCTTAAAAGCCTTTTGATTTTATTTCTTCCACTTCATTTTTTTTTCCTTTCCTTGCTGGTGTCCTTGACAAGGCCTCCCTTCCCCCTCTGCTGCCCCTTCCTCAACCCCCTCTGGAGGCCCGGGAGCCTAAGGAGGGGCTGAAATGGGGGACACTGGGGGGAGCAGCTGCGTGTGTGTGGTACCTGCGGGTGCATCTGTGCACGCGAGGCTGGAAGGCGCGTCCCTGTGCGCCTGTGTGTGCACCGGGCTCCACTGTGTGCATCTGGAAGTGTGCATCCTGTGGGCACATATCTGGGTGCCCTGGTGGGCTCCGTGTGCACACTCATGTGTGCATGCTTGAGTGTGTATGCACACGGGAGGACCTCACTGTGCACGCACCCACCACAATGCTCCACCAAGGTGAGAGACACGAGGCCAGGACCACGGGAGGATGGCGCATTCGGAGGGCCGAGAGGACAGAAGAGGGCTCGGACGAAAGTATGGGGGGTCACACTCTTAGGAGTCAGCCTAATTGGGCCAAACCGCGGACCCAGCGGAAGCCTTTGAGGCCCAGGACGTCCCCCAGCGGGGCAGCGCACGGACTCACAAGTGTGCACAGGCACACACAGGTGGACCCACACGCACTCTCAAACCCGCACTCCCTGCATAGGGTGGGCACTAGCCTGGTCGCTGCGGTACTCCTGGCCACACGCCCAAGACGTCAGCGGCCAGGCCGTGACGTCACCACCCGCCCCCCACCCCCGCGGGCCTCTCCCCACCGCCTAACGGCAAGCCACGCAGAATTGCACATCTGTCTTATCGGGAATTAGTTAATTGGATCAAGCGGCTCGAGCTGCCGCAGGGACCTCTGTGGCGCGGGCCGGGGCTGGGGGCTGGGCTGGGGGTTGGGCTGGGGGTGGGGCTGGGGGTGGACGCTCAGCCGGAGGGCGGCGGGGGGCGGGGCCCACTGAGAAAGGCGCGGCGAGGCCCAGCTCTCCCCGGAATGCGGGTCGGGGTGCCGCTCAGCTCCCCGGCCCCCAGCCCACTGAGGACACGGACCGAGGGCCCGGCGCCCGCCGGGGACTGCGGGCTGGCTGCGGCCCAGGCCCCTGCGGACGCGGCCCGCCGTCTCTCCCTCCCCCAGCCCGCCCTGCCCCAGAGCGCTCGGGCCTCGGGCTCCGCCTCTCCTGCACCTGCCCCGGTTTGACGGCTCCCTCTGTCCTCGCCTCCGCCCGACGGTGCCGAGAAAAGCGCCTAGTTCCCGAGCCCACCCCACGGCGGACCCCCTCGCCTTCTCCCTCCGGAGCACGTTCCCCGGGCGCCTTGGCCTGAGGAGCCGCCGCCGGGAGATTCCTCAGAACCAGTTAGGTGCCCTGGAGATGTCCTCCGGCCCTGGCGCTTTGGCTGGCCCTCCATCCTGTCCCCTAGCCCTGTGTCCCTTTCCTCGGGCGCTCCCAGGCCTGTCCTGCAGGGCCGTCCTCTGACCTCCCTCCCTCCTGCCTCCTCCACCTCCATCCTTGGGCCCCCTCCCTCCTCACTCTTTCTTCCCTAACTCATCGGACACAGCAGGGAAAGATGTGCTCAGGCTGTCAGAGACACCCAGGTTCCAGGCCCGACTCTTCTCCTGGGAGCTGCGAGACCTTGGCCTGTAACTTAACCTCCCTGAGCCCCTTTCCACACCTGGCACTGGGAAATAACCAGGGGAACCTATCACGCCAGATACAATACAATGCGGGGAGCCGACGCATTGCAGTGTGTAAGGGGAGGCAGAGCTGTCACGGGGTGTGGTTTCTCTGGAAGATCCAGGGCTCTGGATGACCGGAAGCGCCACACTGAGGATTGGAGATCTGAAGGGCCAAGGAGTGTGGTGGGTAGGAAAGCCGGGTGGGCCCGGCTGGGGTCCCTCATGAGGAGGCCTGCCCGCACCAGGCTCCCCCTGGAACCCAGGGTTCACCTTCCTCTGCTCTCACCCAGTCCCAGCAGTGCCCCACGGGCCTCTGTCATTAAGTCCACACCTTTGCATAGCCCCTCATGTTTCACAGATTGACAACGAAACCCCAAATGCTTAATCCGTGAACGTCATCATCCCCATTACACGGATGGGAGAGCATAGGTTCAGAGAGGTTAAGTGACTTGCCTAAGACCTCACAGCTACGGCGGAGCATGGCTGGGATTTGAACCTGAGTTCTCTGGCCTCAAATGTCAGCCACTCTCCACTGCTCTGCCTTCCCCTCTGAGGACCACCCAGTTGCTAGGAGACAGCAAGCCAGTGGTTACTATGGGAACTGAGCTGATGTGGAAAGCGAAAGAGTTGGTGTCCAGGCAGCAGTGGGAAGGCTCCAGGTGGGCTCCACAGCCTCTTCCCTGCCCCTGTCATGGGGTAGCACTCAGATTTTAGCTCCGGGGTCTGGGTTCAGATGGCAGATGCCCAGTGACAAGGCCCAACAGAGGTGCGATGATGGCGGGTAACCCTGGACACTGCCCCTGCACACCAGGAGCCCTGGTGGAGTATGTGACCCCGGGGACGGGGGCACACAGGCCGGGCCAGGGAGCCACACACTCCTGCTTCCCCAAACCCGGCTGCAACCATGCCTGCTCCGCAGACAGCAGTGTGGAGCTGAGCCCGTTCTCAGGAAACGGGACAGCGGGAGGGCGCTAGACCTGAGCGAAGCCTCGGTTTTCCCATCTGTGCGAAGGGGCTGATACTAGCCCCTCTCCTACAGATACGATGTTGAAAAAACTAACGAAGAAACAAAGCACTATGCCTGACACCGATTTCACTAGCTGTGTGACCTTGGGCAAGTCACTGAGCCTCTCTGAGCCCCTGTAAAACGAGGATAAAAATAGTGCTTACCTCACAGGGTTGCTGTAAGGATTCAATGAGTGAATTCAGGTAAAGGGCTTCAGACGGGGTCTGGCAGGCTTTAAGGACTAGATATGGTCATATGTTGGCTGTTCAGTTTTTATAGTAACTCCTCAACAGCCCCCAGGCGCCCAAGTCACTCTGGACCCAGCTTCTTTTCTCTCTCCCACGAAAATTGCTCCTGCGATCCCTCACCCTGGGCTGGACTCTTTGAGGTGGAGCAGAAATGAGAAACCTCGCTCTAAGGCCTCACACCTCCCGACGAGAGTTCAGGGGCCCGGTGCCTGGGAGGCTGGGGCGAGGGGCAGGGAGTGAAGAGGGGGTGTCGCTGGCGGCTACATTTGTTCATCGGGGCTGTCAGTCCCTTAATCTGATCCCCAAGGAACAGCGCAGAGGTTTCACTCCAGATGACAAACGAGAAGGGGAGGCCTGCCCTGCCCGGGCTCCGGGTGAGTAATGGCCTTGCATTAAGATATTAGGCCTGGACAACACGCACCGGGCTCGGGCTCCCCCTCGGCCCCCGCCGAGGCTGGGAAGAGAGCTTGGGAAGAGGAGGAGGAGCTGGGGCTTGGGAAGCGGTGGGGAGGGCACAGAGAGAGAGAACCAGAGACACAGAGATACACCGAGGGAGGGAGGATGGGGGAGAGAGACAGGAGATGAGGGTGTCAGAGGGAGACAGAAACACAGACTCACTGGGAGACAGAGAGAGGGGTGGGGTGGCAGGGAGAGAGGGACAAAGGGAGAGAGAGAAAGGGGCAGAGAGATGAACAAGGACAGAGAGAGGATGGAGAGAGAAAAGACGCCTGTGCTCACACAGGGTAAGGCGGCCCAGGGGGATTCAACCTCCAGGGAGGGCCACCCTGGAGGCCCCGGGGTCAAGGCAGGCCCTGGTCTGTGATGTTGCCCCGCTTGATCCCGAGCCTCCCGGGCCGGGAGGGCCCTGGGTGGAGATGGTGGCCCTGTTGAAACTGGCTGAGGCTGACAGGCAGGGCCACCAGCACAGGGACAGCATCCTTTCCTGGGCAGCTGGTTCCTTGGGGGAGAGGGGACCAGACCTCCCGGGGGGAATCAGGACAAGGGCCAATACAGGGGTACGTTCCTGCAGCAAGCTGCTGCACTGCTCACGGAGCCCCTCCCTCACGGAGCCCTCACGCAGCCCCATCGCCAGGGGTCCTGTGGTGCAGCGCTGCTGGGGGGGGGCCCGTGGAGGGAGAGGAGATGGGGCCAGGCCCAGGGCAGGACGTAGAGACGGTGTGGCTCAGAGATGATGGGCCCAGAGAGAGCACAAGGGGGTGGAGTGACACCCAGACAGACCGAGGGACAGCCTGTCCCCCTGGCACCCTCAGAGGTACCCTGCGTGCTGGCTCAGACAGCGGGCCTTTGCCCGAAGGGATTCGAGTCCTGGCCCGGCCCTGTCTGTGGTGTGACCCCGAGTGGGTCCTCACTGGGCCTCCTCTCTCCCGGTCTGTGGAGTGGAGTGATCATGGTCCCTTCTGCGTGATGCTTCTGTGAGGAACCCCCGGGCCAGTCCCTGCGGGATGCCTAAACAGGCCTGGCCCATGCTAACGGTTCAGGAGCTTCCCAAATTAGTCCTACTGTCTCCTCCAGGCCCCAGCCAGGGGCTGGAAGCAAGGTGACCTAGAGCAAATCTCTGCTCTCGGGGTCTGCAAGTCTCCCACGTGGTTCACGCCCAGATGTGGAGCCCCGCTCACACTGGTAAGCCATCAACCTCTCCACACCTCCGCTTCCCCATCTGCAAGGCGGACACACCGTGAGGCTCGGCGGAACTGGTCCATATAATCACTGAGCAGAGCTTTCAGTGGGGCCTCTTCCGGTGCCCCAGCCCTCTACCCTGAGGACGGACCTCTCGCACCAGGCACGTGCGTGTGTGTGCGTGCACGTGGGTACACAGGCGGCGGGGTGCAGGGCAGGTCTGGGGGTCCCCGGAGCACACATGCGCAGGGGGCTGCCAAGTCCCAGGCCCAGAGCCCCTTTTGCAGGAGAGCAGAGGTCTGGAGCCCAGTTACCGGGACCCTGGGCACCCCTCTCTCCAGCACCCCCTTGGCCTGTGGCCCTGGCCTCTGGTCCCACTCAGGTTCTTGGATGCCGGGCTCCAACGCCCTGCTTCGTTTAACTTTCCACTGTTGCCGTCCTGAAATTCTTCGTAATTGTTGAGCAAGGGGCCCTGCGAATTATACAGCGGGTCCTTCATCTTTCTCAGTCGGGGTTACACAGGTGCCAAAGCTAAGGGGGGCTGTGGCTTGAGCAGGGGGGGCATCAGAAAAGGAAGGGGCAGCCTTGGGGAAGAGGGGGCAGGGTGGAACGATCATGGAAGAGGAAGAAAAGGCAGGAGACTCACTCCCAGGACCCCAGAACAGAGGGCAGGGGCTGTGCCCTTCCGCTGATGGACAGGGCCCGTCCCCCTCTGGGCGGTGCTTCTGAAAGACACCCCCACAGCCCACCATCTGGGGGGTCACTGGGAGGAGCCATGATCACTGAGATCTTCTGTCCACGGCCCTAAGATCTCCCTCTGAATCTCCCAGGTTCAAATCCCTTGTCCCAGCTGTGCGACCGTATGTTTTACAATACTTAGAGCCCCATGCCTCGATGGGGTGCTGGGACTTGGGCCAAGGCTTCCCAGTCCTTCAGGGCCTGCAGGTCTCACGGAGCGCCACCAGGAGGCGCCCCACGCCTGCTCTGCCCTCATGGCCCCGGGTTGCCAAGCTTGATCGTCAGGGAGGAGTTTCCTCTGGGTCGCAGTGGGAAGTTGGGCGGTGCTGCCCCCAGAAGGAGCCTTGCGCTGCGCAAAGCCGCGCACCCTCCTGTCCCGTGATCTGTCCCGGCGGGCGTCCCACCAGACCCTCTCCACGGTGCTGGTCCAGCTGCGTCTGTGGTCATCTGCTCGGTCCCTCCTCCAGGCCCCACCCGTGGAGCCGTCGGCCTTCCAGCGAGACAGAGCTCTGAGTCCGGCAGAGTCCGGGGCCGGTCGGGACCACACCTGGGGCAGGTCACTTCCTGACACTCTGATCCCTGAAGGTTCGTGGATGAAATGTTCCCAAATCTGGTTTGTTTAGAATAATTATTCCCGGACCACCCCAGCTTGAGGGTGGGCCTGGAATCTAAATTTAACCAACTCCTTCCAACCTCCCTCACCCCCAACCCTCCAGAAGAAAAAAAAAATAACTTAAGTATTAGTGTTTTTTAAATTTTTGGTAGAAAATACATCCTAATGATTCAAAAATAAGAAGCCTTTCGGCTACCCTATCCGCATCCCTCTGATTCCTGCCCCCCCCCACATACTCCCAAGGCCACTTTTAGTAATTTCCTGGGTCGTTTTATAAAGAAAATAAAAATCTGTGCTCCTTCATTTTCTCCTTTCCTGTGTAAATAGTAGCATACTGTGTACACTGCTCTGCATTTTGTTTTCACTAAATCTGACACTTGTTTCACAAACAAATCTGTGTTCCTTTTCACAGCTGCATAGTATTCCATTCTGTGGTTGTACACAGTTTGTCGAACTCAGCCCTTTCTTAATGAGTAACAGGGTGGTTGCCCCCGTTTCTCTGGCACTAACAGCGTCTCAGTGAACATCTTCGCATGCCCGTCATTTCACCGGCGTGTTTCTGCACAGACCGGTAGGGGGAAGTGTCCTGGAGGGCAGTACTGGTCACAGAATGGGAGTGTTTGTAATTCGGGCAGGTATTCGGCAGGTGTTGCCAATTGCCCTGCGTGGGGCTTGAACCCTGGGGCGCTCCCCCAGCGGTGATGAGACTCTGCAGCCGTGGCGGCAAAGTGTAGCGCTCAGCTTCGGGGTTTTCCCACAAATCCGATTGTAATCCGTGCTCCCAGGAGGCCCGCCTTGACCTCCAGACTGGAGCACACTGCCTGTGTCACCCCAGAACTAATGATGACTTATATGTTATGTCACTGTTATTTCTTCAGCACTTGCCGCTCCAGCCTACACGCTCCATGCAGGCAGGGACTGTGCCCTGGTTCCTGGCACAGCATGGGCCCATCAGAGATCGTGAATACCCCTCATTAGCTCGGACAGCCCCCTGGACGCCCCGCACCCTTGCAGGTGCTTTGCCTGGGGGGCCCAGCTGTGCCTCACCACCCCTTAGGAGGGAGGCACTGGAGCTAGCTCGTTGAACAGAGGAGGAGGCTGAGGCTCAGAGATGGGAGGTGATTTGCTCAAGGAGCTGGCCAAGAGGGACATCCTTTCTCCTTAGCCCCTGTCGCTCCTCCTGAGACCCGGGCTTTACTTCCCTATCTGGCTCGTGGGGACCCCCAATCGCCAGGAGCAGTGAGGCCCAGGTCAGGGGCACTCCCAGTTCAACATCAGCCCCCTCCGCACCACCTGCCGTGATGGGGAGCCAAGCTGGGGACTGGCCCTGAGCCCCCCGGGGCCTGGTGGGCTTGTAGGCTCAGACCCCCCTTCGGTGGCAATGCCAGGGCCACAGTGACCCCGGCAGCTGTGCAGTGGCCAGAGCCTCTTCCCAGAGGCCTCACGGCCGTGCTGGCTTTGTGCCCGGCTGCCACTCTGTTCCCCAGCGACTCTCTGTGGCGGCTGCCTGCCTCCCCGTCTCCCGTTAATCATGTCTGCGCAGGATTTATTTTCTCCAGCAATTTATTTCAGCGAGTGCAGTCTGGGTGTGCCCGCAGGTGGGCAGGGCGCTCTGCTGCTGCCAGAGTCACGGAGCCTGGCTTCACGGTCAGGCTGACAGGCACGACTGGTCTGCGCCCCCACGACGGGACCCAGGCCTGGCGGAGCCCTGGGGTGGGACACCAGGGAGCCCGGGGGTCGGCCCCATTCCCGCATCACCACGACCTCAGGGTCCCGAGCAGCCTGGACGGCCCAGTTTGCCCCACTTTCTTTTGGAGGCTTTGCTGCCCCTCCCAAGGCCAGCTGACTAAGGGAGGACGGCGGCGTCCTCAGCCGGCAGCAGGCACTCAGAGGCCTTTTGCAAAGACCAGCCGATGGCTCCTTCTGGGGAAGGAGGGGGAGCTCCCTCCTGCACCCCCTCCTGCCTGGCACTGCTGGGCAGCCCAGCCCTCATTCCCACGGCGGCCACAGAGGGAAACCGTCAACTAATTCCAACTCTGCCACCCACACCACCAAGCCCACAACATGCGTGTTCCTCCCTGGGTTCCCTTGGGTCCCTTTGTCACCCTGGGCCCCCTCTCTGGGCTGGCAGCAGGATACAGCCCAGGGGCCAGCACAGGAGCAGGGAGCTGCTTGGCCGAGATTTCAGGGCCTGAATCAGTGCCCCTGGTTGTCTGTCCACTTCTAGGCCTTGGAAGCAGGAAGGGCTGTGGGCACCGGAGGGCGGGGGCTGTCCATCTGACCCTGCCACTCCCTGAGCCCTTTGCAGTCCCTCCGCTGCCTCCCACCCCGACAGCATCCCCAGGGGCCCAGGTTCTAGCCCATGGGCACCTGCTTCCTCTTTCAGAGAACCCAGCCTGTGCCCTCCCCGCCCAGCCTGGCTGCCTCTAATGCTGCAGATAATTCCTGCTGTCGCAAAGCCATTACCCTGAAAACAGGCTGCGTGTGTGCGGGGATGTAGGGGAGGGGGTGGCTGCTGGCAGGCAAAGTGCCTTGTTTATGCCTCGCTCAGCGCCATAGTTGCCTCGGGGGATATAGTGGCTGCATCCTCCACTCCCTTGCCTCTGGTTCCCCCTGCCCTGGTCTTTGGCCTCTTCTACCCCCACCCCCCACCCCATGATGTGGCCTGGAACTCGGGTCAGGGAGCAGACATGCCCAGCTGGGGGGTGGTGATCCCTTGCTGAGCAATCTCTGGGGTCTGTGCACTCCTTCTACTCCATGCTTGCCAGCTGGGCTCCGAAAGGGTGGCTGAGTCGCCCCCAGGTGGCCTCCCAGCCCTCAGGGGTCCTGGGAGGTAAAGCCACCTAGAGGTGTGGCATGAAGGCTGGAGAAACTGGAGTGGCACCCATGGTCCCCGTTGCTCTCCTTCCCCCTCGCTCCATCCCCTCAGGGCCCCTGGTCTCCCACCCTCTGCTTTGTTTGACGTTTGCAGACCCCCACCTCCAGCCCCTGGTGCCTTCATAGCTGTTGCCCCTCAACGCTCCTGCCTTGGCACAGCCATTCTCCCCCAGGGCGAGGCGAACCCTCCTCCCTTTCCAGAAGAAACTTTGACCTTTGTGTTCCCAAGAACCCCGGCAGGGTGCACAGTCTGGGAGCATCTGCGGACTCAGGAGGCGGGGCTGCGCAGAGGTCAAGGTGTGCTTCCGCCACAGGCAGAACTGCTTTCAATCTCTGCCCCGCCAGGTTCTAGTAACGCGGCCTCGGCCGTCACTCAGCTTCTCTGGACCTCAACAGCCTGGTCTGTAAAGTTGGTCCGATAACACCTGTCTCCAGCAGTTAGCATAAAGCTTTATAATACATGGGATCGTAATGCATGGAGCCACGCACAATTGCCTATAGTTAACCAGTTTTTGACATTAATATTCATCGGGTGAAATATCGCGTCAACAGGCTTTGCATCGTTGATACGGTTTCTCGTCGAGGCCCTGCGCGTCTCTTCCGTACCCCTCAGGTTTCGCATTTGTACAAATGCTACCTGCTGGCTTTAAAGAATTCGAGCAACGTGGGAAAGCACAAAGAAGACGGTAAAAAGTGCAACAAAATAACAGTAAATCTCCCTGTGGGAAATAGCCACGATTAGTGAATAACCAGCACTTCCAGAAATCTCTTTTGCATTGACGCAGACAGAAGCTGAGAGATGCACTGGTAGCAATATTGCTATGAGGAGGGATCCGGCTGCATATTTTAACTGTAATTTATTAAACCTAATTTTATTTTAACAAAGGGAAATCACGGGGAGGAGCACCCTCGGAACCCACGGCCCCAACGCGTGTCTCTCCATCAGGACGACACTGTTTTCCGAAAAGATCATTCCGTGCTGACAAAAAAGGTCTGAAAGTAGTGAGAATAAAAATACTGCTTGGGGGGAACCTGGCCTGGAGAAGGGGGAGACATTTGGATATGAGAGTGAAAATGGGAGGCGCTGCGTCGTCGGCAGGTCTTAGAGGAGCACAGCTGACAGCAAGATGAGAAAGGGAAGGGAGACTGCGGGAGAGGCTCGCAGGACGGGAGGGCGGAGCCACACCGAGAGGGGCGGAGGCCCGCCGAGTGGCGGAGTGGTTTGCCTTCTCGCAGTCACAAGGTGGGACAGCGATGTCCAAATTTGGCACGTTCGACTTAGAGGGATTTTGCCTGGAGGTGCCCTCCTTTCCTCAAGGTTTCCATCATGCTTAAGTAGGAAGAAAGACAGAATGTCCTGCGCGTTGTAAATATTGTAAATACGGACATATATTTATATAAAGCTGTTTCAGTGCTCTTCGGAATCATTTTGATGGAAAGAATGTCCATTTCCTATGGTTCAGCCTAAGGAATAAAACACCCAGCCTGGAGCCAGCCCACGTGGGCGCTCACCCTGGAAGCTCTTGGGCGAGTCTCCTTTCCATTGGCCTTTGCCCATCCTCTGGGGGGGTGGGGGGTGGCTGGGAGGTCAGGGTGGTTTGGGATGAAGGGGGGACGAACACAGCCATGGCTTGGAGGGTCCTGAGGAAGGAGAAGAGGAAGGTCTTTGCCCGGAGGACAAGTATAGAGACCTGGAAGGCAGTTTCTGTCTCCAGCTGGCAAGTGCCTGGGCGTGCCCTCCCCATTTCCAGAGGCTCCGGGTGTCCCGCCCTCCTCCTCGAATCCCGGAGAGCGCCCCGTGCTGGCAGGGAGGCTGTGGGCTGCCTCACCCACGGGTGCCTCCTGACCTGAGTCTGCTGGGCGACGAAAAGGTCCAAAGTTCTTTCCCTCCCTCCTCTTGAAGTGGGAGGTTGCAGCTGAGACTTGGCCTCCACCTGCCGGAGGGATCAAGGTGCAGCCGGTGTGGCCTCGGAGGACCAGGGCAGAAAGGCCAGCCGATGGCAGACAAGGCCAGCTCCCCTCCCAGGCAGGAGCCTGGGGCCTGGAGGGGAGGTGGAGAATCCAGAGGCTGCCGGTGTCACTACCGGTCCCTGGGGCCCCTTCTGCATCCCTCCTGCACCCTGACAGCCATCCCCACACCCCGAAAAATGGGGGGGAGGAGCAAAGAGGAAAGAACATGGGAACAGCAGAGGAGGGGAGGCCCCAGCTCTGCCGCCTGAGGCTGGGTGGCCGCATTCCAAGGAAAGGGCTGGCATCTAACGCCCCCCACCCAACCCCCTTCACCCCCCCAATGTTGCCTCTCCCTGGGGCTGCTGTGGGCAGACTGAGGTTGACTGTAGGAAGCAGGGATACTGCCCTGGAGCAGGAAGATCACTGCTCCCAGTGCTGATCACTGCTGCCTTCATTTGTTTGGCAGTGTGTTGGGCTCTGTCCTAGGTGCTGGGGACACACGGGGAGGAGACAGAAAGCCCTGCTCTCCTACAGCTGGCAGAGGACGCATGAGCAAGCTCACACTGCCGAGGGCTCTGTCGGGATATAGACTTAAGACGATGTGATTTTTCCAGGCACTGCCCCAACTAGCTGGGCAAGGCTTCTTTCCCACTGGAAGGGGCAGCTTCCTTCCCAGTACGTGGCCAGATCTGAGCCTTCCCCACCAGGTTGGGATCTTCTCCTGACCACTGTCCATTGAAACTCCGGTCTCCTGCTTTCTGCAAAGCTCTCTTCCTTCCCTGGGCCCAGCTTGAGTTTAAGAAGCGGCAGTGGTGGGCAGGGCATGGGGGGAGGGCCCCCCTAACCCTCCATTCTTTGGTAGGGGGAGAGGAAAGGGCACCTGCCCCAGGCTTGCCTGGGCCAGGGGGCGCCAGTACCTCAGCCGCGCCCTGTCCCCGCTCCAGCTCCTTTTCTGTGACCAGAAGAAACGCCAGGGGGCCAACCTGCCTCCCAAAAAAGGCTCTTTTGGGCCAGCTTTCAGGGCACAGGGCCCCAACACCCTCAGCCAGGCCCTACACTCCGCGTAGTGTTCTGCCGCCACTGTCTTTAAATCCGTAATTGTCAAACAAGGGGCCCTGCATTTTCGTTTGCACTGGGAACCCAAAAATTACGTGGCTGGTCCTGCTGGCCAGACTGGTGCAAGGCGTTCCCTCCACCTTCTCTGCTTTCTGGGTCCCCCGCCTGGATGGCTCTCTCATGAAACCACAGATGATTGTGCTTCGGACACTTCCTCACGCCTCCGCTGGTGCTTCCAATACAGGCATGTGGAGCTGACACCCCTCCCCCGGGCAAGAATTTGGAGATTATAGATAAAAAGTTATGCCCTATCTAGGTAGCTCTCTATCGAGGAGAGAGACTGATGAATACAGTACTTTCGGACTTCATGATGTTCGCTCCAAGAGTCCGTGCCCAGGCCGTGTCCTGTAGCGTTCCCAAATCAGAGGTGCTATCTTTAAGAAGCGTGGTGTCGCCCGGGGAGGGGGCCACCACACTTCCTGCCTGGGGAGGGTGTGTGTGACGTGTGCTGTGCAGCCTGAGCCCGGGCTGTCCAGGGCACGGAGCGCTGGTCTCCGGCGTTTGCTGACTCTCATGCTGTCCATTCGAGACTGAGTTCAAGCCACCGACGTGATGTCACCGAACACAGACTTGGGAAGAGACGCCAATAATTGTCTCTCAGCAGGAACTGACTCCAGTGAACCACAGGATGAGGGGCAACCTCCAGTGGAGTTCTGAGGGGTGGGCATCTCTTTGCGGTCAGTGCCCAGAGAGATGGGGAACCAAAACGATGGGTATCTCAGCGATCGAGGGGGAAGGGAACTTGGGGCGGCTGGAGAAGAGGCCGGGCCCATTTTCTGCTGCCCGGTGGCGTGGAGGGGACAGGCCGGAGAAGCTGCTGGGTTCGGCTGACCCATCTGTGCCTCTCACCCATCCCCTCTGCAGGTTGGGGCTCTGACTTATCAGGTGGGGCGGGTCCCCGTTGGAGGCAAGTCCAGCTGTGCAGAGGGAGCGAGGGCTGCAGAGGAAGGGGTGGCGTGTTGCCGAGGAGACACTGAGACGGAAGCCAGGCCTGCCAGAGCCGCCCTGGCGTCGCCAGCACGGGCTGGGGGAAGGGCCTTTTTCTTGGCCCCACGACATTCTGTGGGGCGGAAGGGCACCTCCTCTCCGTCCCCAGGTGGGGACTCAGTCCCAGAAGAGCTGTCCGTTTGTGGCCCTTCCCGTGAGACCCCAGAAGACTCCCTCTGCCCAGTCAGGGTCACGGCAACAGAGAACGAAGCTGGCCGGGAGGGGCGGGCCCTGCACCGCCCGGGTCTGGGAGAGCGTCAGAAGCTGCCGGGGCCTCTGCTCCCCAAACTGGGCCACTGGCCGGGCCTTTCATCTCCCGCCTGCCTCCCTGGGCCACTCCAGGGTCCGCCTGCCTCTGCCTCTTCCCACCCTACTACCCCCAGTACGGCAATTATGGCACTAATTGGGGCGCTTTGATCATCTTTAGAAATGGCCACACTGGGGAGGGACGCTGCCCAGCAATTAGGGGCTGAGGAGCTTGGAGCTCGGGCACCTAGTCAGGGGCTGGGGCTGCCGAGGACCCTCAGACACTCCCTGCCCACCTCACTCCGAGAGTGTCTGCCCCGAGCACAGCTGTGAACTCTGCAGGGAGTCAAGGCAAACGGGAACCCCCCGCCCCCATCTGAGCCCTGGAGACAGGGCCGCCCCTGCCCATCAGCGCCCCTTCTCCTGGCCCCTGGCCAACTGTCAGCTCTTCTGGGCTGTCCAGGCCCCTTTGATGGAGCCGCAGAAACAAGGGCTCCTTTGACAGAAGGGGGGGCCTCGCAGCCGGATGACAAGGCTTCAAAGGTGAGGGTCCAGCCCACGACCCCATGCCCTCCCTCAGCCCCGGCCCCTCCTGGTCCCCCGCCAGTGTGTCCTCTATATAGCCCCCCAAGGCCCATTCCCCTGTGGGCTCCGGGAGCTGCGGGCCAGGTGAGGGACGACCAAGGGAAGCGGTAACTTTGATTAAGAGGGTCAGGTGGTTTGAGGGACAAAAATTCAGTGCCCGGGGACAGAAAGGCAAGCACCACAGCATAAGCGCCTGGAGGGTGGACCCCCAGGGGGAGAGAGGACAGGGTCAGCTCTGTGCCCCGGCTTCCGGTCACCATGCTGCTGGCTGTGCTGCTGCTGCTGTCCCTCTCAGACCCACCGTCTGCCCACGGGTACCTACCGTACATGCGCCTGCCCCCCAGCACCCTGCAAGGTGAGCCGGGCTGGTCTGAGGGAGCGGCCACGGACGGAGGGGCGGAGAGGAAGTGGGTTGCGGGCAGAGGGACATGAGTTTACCACCTGCATTCTCAAGGGCCTTTGGCTTCTTTTGCCCACGCTGCCGGGAGAAGGGGCCAGGGACGCAGGCTAGGAGAGGGAGGGAGGAGACGAGGATGGAAGGAGAGGGGAGCCAGCCAGGGCTGCATTAGGGCCCAGAGCATCCCCTTGGTTTTCTGGGCCCAAGGGCGGGTGATCCACCTACGGTCATTTTGTGTCCGAAAGTCTTGTGAGTTCTGCGGTGTCTGCACCTTTAGGGACCTGTTTTTCCTTCAAGGTTTTTAAGGAAAGACCCTTATCAAAGCTTGCAGCTCAGCTCCATTGAATTACAGAGATATCTTGGGCAGGGAATGCAGAACCATCAGCTCTGAGTGCTGGGGCCTGGGCCTCTGTCTCCCCCCCCATGGCACCCCAGAGCTCCAGGAGTCCAGCCTGTTCCCCTGTGGTTCTCCGAAGGCAGGGCTCAGGGCCGGGGCTGAGAGTCAAGCCTTCGACTCTTCCCCAGCCATGCATGGCTGTTCCCCTTGTCCCAGCAGCTCTGTCGGCCCAGGGGACAAAGGCATTGCGGACCGCCCAGAGGAGCGCCCTGCGGGCAGTGAATCTCGTCGCGATGGAAATCCAGCACAGACTGCATGAGTGCCGGGGCTGCGCCGACCACACGACCCCCTGCGCGGGTGAGCTTGCCCAGACTGCCCCTTCCCCTCCATGCAGACTTGACTCCCTCCTGGAGACAGAGACTGGGCGGGGCTAAAACCGGGACAGTGCTTAGGGATGGCTCTGCAAGTGGAAAGGGCACTCGCCGCACAGCTAGTGCAAGAGCAGGAGGGCAGGAGCGGTATGGGCTCATCTGGTGAACACGGAGAGGTCCCGGCTGCTGAAACAGACGCTGACTGCTAGGGGCGGGGCAGGAGAACGGGAGCCCAGGGGAGAGAAGGCGGGGCCCAGCTCGAGGTGGAGGAAGGGTGGGAGGGTGGCAGTGAAGCTCAAAAGTGAAGCTCTGTTTCTCAGCAGGACCTGGGCGCCCCAGGCCTCAAGCCCCCCTGCTCCAGGATCCACCTGAGCCAGGTGAGGCTGGAAAAGTTTCAAGGGGGCAGGGCTGGGAGGAGGTGGACCCTGGAGGGGGCTGGATGGTGAGAACCGCCAGGACTTGTCTCTCATGACAGCGGTTCCACCTTTCTAGGGCAGTGTGGCGAGAGGCGTCGGGACACAGTCAATGGGACTCTGGCCCGGGGCCGCATTGTAGGGGGCAGCGCGGCCCCGCCTGGGGCCTGGCCCTGGCTGGTGAGGCTGCAGCTCAACGGGCAGCCTCTGTGTGGCGGCATCCTGGTGGCGGCGTCCTGGGTGCTCACAGCGGCGCACTGCTTCGCGGGGTACGTCGGACCCCAGGCTCCTGCCCAGTCGGGTTCCCACCTCAGGGCCCGACTCCTCCCGGATCTTTGGGTGGGCGACACGCGCGCGAGGGCCGGTCTCTGCTGCCCCCTGGCGGCAGTGCCCCGCTCCTCAGCTCCTCGGCTCCCCGGCGCCCGGGCTCATATTCGGCCCCACAGCTGCAGCGGCCTCTCCCAGGCCCGCCTTGCCTCCCCGCAGGCGGGGAAAGGGCTCGGCGGGCGGCCTCGCTGGGTGGTGACCCTGGGCGGAGATCAGGGTCTCCCGGGAACTTCGCTGCACCCTTGTCCCGAGTTACCTCCCAACCTTCGCCCCGCAGCGCCCCGAACGAGCTTCTGTGGACGGTGCTGTTGGCCGAGGGGCCCCGGGGAGAGCCACGGGAGGAAGTGCAGGTGAACCGCATCTTGCCCCACCCTAAGGTGAGAGGGCAGGCCCCAGGACCTCAGAGCTGGGAACAGCGTCTTCACCCCACACCTCGCTGACACTGCGTCGCCACTCCCATCCTAGTTTGACCCGCGGACCTTCCACAACGACCTTGCCCTGGTGCAACTGTGGACGCCGGTGAGCCCCGCAGGGGCGGCGCGCCCCGTGTGCCTGCCCCAGGGACCCCGAGAGCCCCCCGCCGGCACCGCCTGCGCCATCGCAGGCTGGGGTGCTCTCTTCGAAGGTACCAACAGGACCGGACCTGGGCAAGCCTCGCATGTGCCTAGGAAGAATGGGGGCTGGGGTGGTGGAGTTTGGGGAAGCGGGCGAGTAAGGAATCGGACCTACGCCTAGCTGTCTTCGTAAAATGCTGCCGGATCTTGCAAAAGGGAGGGACTCAGGGGACACAGTGGGAAAGGGGACCCTCAGAGCAGGGCCCTTGCCCTCCAGGTCTGAGCTCCCTCCACTGCTTCCCTATAGATGGGCCTGAGGCGGCGGAGGTCAGGGAGGCCCGCGTGCCCCTGCTCAGTGCTGACACCTGCAGGAGGGCCCTGGGGCCCGCGCTGCACCCCAGCACCATGCTGTGTGCGGGTTATCTGGCCGGGGGCGTCGACTCATGCCAGGTATGAGCCCCAGGTGATCGCGGGCCGCTGGATGGGCCACTCTCCAGGCGCAGGACAGCCTGCTTTCCTTCTAAGTCAGGTTGTCACTGAAATTCTCTGAGCCTCCATGTCCTCATGACTAAAATGGGTACAAAAGTGGCGACCCCAGTAGAGCTCAGAGCTGCCTTATCCTGCCAGGTGTGAGGCTGACATATGGCGGTGGTGGGGGGGGGGCGGGGCTGATCGATGCAGCGCCCTCTCTCTCGGCTTGTCCCCTGCAGGGTGACTCTGGAGGCCCCCTCACCTGTTCTGAAACTGGCCCGCGCCCCAGGGAGGTCGTGTATGGAGTCACCTCTTGGGGGGATGGATGCGGGGAGCCAGGGAAGCCTGGGGTGTACACCCGTGTGGCCGTTTTCAAGGACTGGCTCCAGGAACAGATGAGTGGTGAGTGCTGGGTTCCCACTGCCCCCTCAGCAAACTGTCCCTCTGTGGAACGAGCCCAATCTTGCTTCTGTCCTGCCTACCCTCAGCCCTCTTCTGCGTCTCCGTAAGCCCGTCTCCCTCCAGGTCAGGGCTTCTGGGGAAAGGACTCAAAACGGGGGTGGAGGGAGTGGGTGAATCGGCCCCTGTCGCTCTCTGCAGCGGCCCCCGTCAGCCGCGAGCCCAGCTGCAGGGAGCTTCTGGCCTGGGAACCTCCGGAGGAGCCGCTAGCAGACACCGCCCCTCCCTGCGCCTTCTATGCCCACCTGTGCAGGGGACCCAAGGGCGTGTGTGCGCCCCTAGCGCATCAGCAGTGCCTGCAGCGCCGACGACGATGTGGTCAGTCCCGTTCCCGGGGCTCGGCCAGGGAGCACGGGGCCTGGCCCACTCTGACCTCCAACCGCACCCTCGTCCCGCCCGCAGAGCTGCGCTCGCTGGCCCACACACTGCTGGAGCTGCTGCGGGGCGCCCAAGAGCTATTGGGCCCGCGCCCGGGGATGGGACCCCTGGCCCCGCCCCTGGCTCGCCAAGCTCGTTCGATCCAGGAGCTTCCTAGGCACCCCGCCCGAGAGCAGCGGCTGCACCCAGGTACCCCAAACCCTCGCGGCCCAGCCCCGTCCCACCCCTGCGCGAGCAAGGCTTTCGCCTATGATTCCTGTGATTCCTCGGGGTCCCTGGCTGCAGGCGCCCAGTGGCAGAAGCCGAGGCCAGACCCGCATGGGGAGGCATATGGTAACTACGCCGCCTGTCGGCCGCTGCCAGAGGAATAGGCCGAGAGCTGGCAGAGGCCTGGAGGCGAGTCTGGGATCTGCTCTGGGAAGCAGTTACCCGATGGGGCAAGGGGCAGACCCTCCCCCGAAGCAAGGGGATGACTCTGGGGCTACTTGTGGCTTTGGGCCTCATCAGTGCCAGGAAAGGCTCGGCTCTGTGTTACCACTTCACCTCTCTGAGCCTCAGTTTCTCTATCCGGAGCTTGAGAAGCTGACCCCTGGGAGGTGGTCCTGAGGTTCCGGTGGGCACCACTCCACTCCCCCCACTCCCTCCTGGTGTCTCTTTCCCTGCAGATTGTCCTGGCCTGGAGCCCCTGCGGCAGAGGTTGGCCACCCTCCAGGACACCCATGCCTGGATCCTGCAGGTCCCCTCTGAGCGCCTGGCCATGGACTTTCAGGAGGTAGTTGACCAGGCTTCTTCTGCTCCTTCACAGGGGCCTCCGAAGGCAGACCTGGGTCAGCCGTGACTGGTAGGGGACAGACGAGGCACCCTCCCCAGCGGGAAGGAGGACCTTCCCCTGCAGCCTGGGGGGTGGGGAGCAGAGTCCAGGTGGAAGGGGCAGCTGGCTGGGAGCGGGGGAGCTGGTGGGTGTGAGGTGTAGCGGGGAGGGGGATGGAGGGGGAAAGGGGCACGTGGGGGTGTCCAAGGGAGCAGGGAGTGTGCTGCGGGTTGTGCAGGGGTGAGGAAGGGGGTGCGGGTGGGTGTGAGTTTGGACGGCCAGGAGGGGGCGACCAAGAGTAGGGTTGTGGGCCCCTGAGCGTCCTCCTCTGTCCGCAGGTCCTGGCGGATCTGGGCTCCAAGACCATAACGGGGCTCTTCCAAGCCTGGGTTCGGGCAGGCTTGGGGGGCCAGCAGGTGGTCTTCGGTGGCCTGGTGGGCCTGGAGCCAGCCACCCTGGCTCGAAGCCTTCCCCGGTTGCTGGTGCAGGCCCTGCAGGCCTTCCGCCTGGCCGCTCAGGCCAAGGCAGCGCCCCAAAGAGCCCGGACGGGTGCCGGGCAGAGCGGGAAGCTGGAGGGGGAGGAGCACCACCCACCTGGCTCTCGGCTTCCTGCAGCCAGGCAGCCAGGAGCCACGTCTGGGCCCCCAGCCCCCGGTCAGCACCTGCTGCCGCCAGGGGCCGGGCGTGTTCGGGGAGCGTGATGACACACTGCCACAGCTGGCCCGACGTGTGGGGTGGGGCAGGGGTCTGGGCCCACGTGTCCTACCAGATGCGTCATCAGAGAACCACAGCTGCCTTAATAAATATTTATGTGTACAGAGACAACTCTGGAGCTTTCTTGGGATGGGAACCGGGTGAGGGGGTATTAGTCCTCTAGGAGCAGGGCCATGCGGGGCCCAGCCTCAAGAAGCAGTTGGCAGAGGTCACAACCACACAGGAGAGGGCTGCCAAGCCCCCGTCTGAGCAGACCTGTCTGCCTCCCTGTCGCCACTCCGAGATCCGTGGCCGACCAGCACTGCCCCACTGTCCACGGCCTCCCCTAGCTCTCACCCCACTGCTGGCTGGCTGTGAGGATCCCTAGCCTGGGAAATTCACCTCATGTCCTTGGGCTCCGGCCCTGCCAGCCAGTCCCTGTCCCCACCCCCTCATCACCTGCCCAGCGTTTTCTACCCCACAGCAGAGCCTAGAAGTATCAGATTGCATTTCCGGCTGCCTCTTCCCTGGGTCCCTCCGCCCCCACTCTGCACCTGTCCCCTCTGCCACTCACCCACATCCCCCAGCCCAGTGGACAGGACGAGCAGACACAGCACCTAGCTGGAGGGACAGGATGGAGGGGCCTGTGTTAGTGCTGGCGCTGCTGGCCGCCCTGGTGGTGTGTGGTAAGACTGGGCATCATCCCACCCACCCGGACCCCCATAGCATGGTCCCCTCCTGCCCTTCCTACAGGGTGCTCCCCATCCCCCAGACTCAGGCCCCTCCCTCTCCCACTACTAGGCCTCCCCGGAGGGCCAACCACTCCAGGGAGTGCGTGGGTGCCCCTGCAGGACCCCAGGGCAGCTTCCTTCCCAGGCCCTGCCCAGCACCCCGTCCCTGTCCCCATCCGTCCCCAGGCAGCTGGGGTCTCAATGAGGAGGAACGGCTGATCCAGCACCTGTTCAAGGAGAAGGGCTACAACAAGGAGCTCCGGCCGGTGGCTCGCCCAGAGGACAGCGTGGAGATCACCCTGGCCCTCACCCTCTCCAACCTCATCTCCCTGGTGAGCGGCCCCTTCGGGGCTGGCTGGGCAGGGGACCAGCGGCAGGCACAGCTTCCTCGAGGCCTGGCTCTCAGACTGGGATGGCCGTGGAGGAAGCTCAAGGCCCCAGGCTGGCCTATGGCAGCTCGTCTCTCCAAACCCTGTGCTGCCCGCAGGCCCTCAGCCTGATGCCCCTCCCCTGCAGCTGCCACTCTGGGGTGCCCCACCCCCATATCACACTTCGGAGGCCTCATGTCCTCCCTGCTCTCTGATCTGCCCACCCACTCCTGAGTGCTTGGGCCAGTTGCCATAGTTTCCCTGGGGGCGGGGGGGGGGGCAGCCGGAGGAGGAGCCTGGGGGACACCTGCAGGTGAGAGAATGATGCTGACCCCTGGGGACACCTCCTGTCTGATTACAGAAGGAAGTCGAGGAGACCCTCACCACGAACGTGTGGATTGAGCATGTAAGGAGAGCACCCCACTCAGAGCCGGGGGGTGGGGTGCGGTGAGGATGCAGGGCCTAGACTCCCCTGTGCCCGCTGCTGCTTGGGGACCCCCATCCTGCCTGAGACACGGTCCGGTCCGGCTCCTGCTGGCAGAGAAAGCACAGTCCAGGGCCCTTCCCCCACCTAGTGTAGCCCCCAACTCAGACAGAGCCTCAGGGTGGGTTAGGATTCTTCAACTGTGGGAAGATTGTCATAGTATCCTGATCTTGTTAGAAGACACTCTGTCACCTGTCGGAAGTTCTTAATATAGACATGTCTTCTATGTCCACCATGGAAATAAGGTTCCCTCGGCTGTGCAGTGCGCGTCCCACACAGCCGTACCTGACCGGCCTGGGCCCTCACTCTCCACCCACCGCCCCAAACCCCGTGGGCCACAGCCCTGGACCCAGCCCCGTCTCCCTCAGGGAAGTCACAGGGAGCGAGGGGGCCGGGACCACAGCAGAGTCCACCGCTAACCTTCCTGTCAGCTTCCAGGGCTGGATGGACAGCCGGCTGCAGTGGGACGCCCAGGACTTTGGGAACATCAGCGTGCTCCGCCTGCCGTCGCACATGCTGTGGCTCCCGGAGATCGTGCTGGAGAACAAGTTGGGGCACAGCTCCCCCTCTGCCCGCCCCCTCCCCGATCTTCTCCCCCCCAGCTCTGCCCTCCCCCCACCCCGCCTCCCTTCCCGGGGCATCCCGCATCTCTCCCTCCAGCCCAGGCTTCCGGCTGCCCTCACTCCGCTTCCCCCAGCCCTGCCAGTGTGAAGCTGGCCCTTGCTCACTGTGGCCCTCATCCACATCCCCCAGCAACGACGGCTCCTTCGAGATTTCCTACTCCTGCAACACGCTGATCTATCCTTCAGGCGACGTGTACTGGCTGCCGCCCGCCATCTTCCGCTCTTCTTGCCCCATCTCCGTCACTTACTTCCCCTTCGACTGGCAGAACTGCTCTCTCAAGTTCAGGTGCACCCACTGCTCCAGCCACCCCTCCCCCGGGGGCCCTCTGCCAGGGGCCACCTTCGGGCAGAGGCTCCTGCTGCACCCCGTTAGGGCTCCCCTCCCCTGCAACGGCCCCTCTGACCATGGGCCTTTCCCATTAGTGGCCCCGCCAGTGGCTGAGGACTGCCCTCTGCCCACTGCCCTCCCCAGTTCCCTCAAGTACACGGCCAAGGAGATCACCCTGAGCCTGAAACAGGAAGAAGAAGAGGGCCGCTCGTACCCGGTGGAGTGGATCATCATCGACCCCGAGGGCTTCACAGGTGCTGGCGGCAGCAGCAGGAGGGTGGGCAGGTGGCCAGGCCCCTCGGGACCTCCCCCAGGGATACGCACAGGGTCACGCTGCCACCGCTGCACACTCACACATTCACACTTACGGGCGGTGCAAATCCAGCACGTTGAAAGGAGAAGAAGCCCGACGGGGGGGGGGGGACTGTGTCCCGGAGGCAGAGACAGAGGGGCACTGTGCCCACCCCACCCCCCCGCCCAGGCTGGAAGACCCTCTGGGTCTGAGCAGGGTCCCTGGGACGGGTGTGGCTGACAGATGAGGTGGGTGTTAGTCTTCCTGTCCCCGGAGCACCCAGAGGTGTGGCTGGGGCATCAGCTGTCATCCTGATAGTGTGCATGTCACCGCCCGCCCCATGTTTGTGACCAGGCTCAGACCCTTCACGGGCCCCCACCTGTCCGTCAGAGGAGACCCGCATCCTGCCGACCCACCACAGGCTGGGGGAGGGGTTCTTACTCTCCCCTCTGTTGTCCTCAAGACTCCTTCTTTGAGCCAACTATGGCCTCCACATTTATTTCCCCCCCCCCAAAAAAAAAATCAATCCTAGAGGAACATTTCTCCCTCGCAGATGGGAACCACCATCCCCATCCCGGGAAAAGACCCACAGATAGAAACTGAACCCTCTCCTGAGGGCCCCCCGCCCAGGGCCTCGCAGACAGGCCTGGCTGCACCTCGGACTGGCCCGCTCCGCCAGCCCCTGGTCCTGCCCAGCCTGACCCTGGGGTGTCTGTGCGCTGCCCTCAGAGAACGGGGAGTGGGAGATAGTGCACCGGCCGGCCAGGGTCAACGTGGACCCCAGCATCCCGCTGGACAGTCCCGGCCACCAGGATGTCACCTTCTACCTCATCATTCGCCGCAAGCCCCTCTTCTACATCATCAACATCCTGGTGCCCTGCGTGCTCATCTCCTTCATGATCAACCTGGTCTTCTACTTGCCGGCCGACTGTGAGTCTCTGCGCCCAGCCCCGGGCTGCCCGGGCAGCCTCTCCCGTCCTTGGGGTTGCCAGAGCACTGCCCCACCCCGACCCAGACTCCCACCTCCTCCTAGGGACCACCTGGGGGTGACCACCACCCAGGCTCCAGGCATGAGGGCATGTGGCCAGCCAGGGGGAGGGCTGTTGGGCTCTGGCCCACATCCCCCAAGTGGACAGGGCCAAGGACCCTAGACTGGTTCTCTGCCAGGGCAGAAGTCAGGTCCCTCGTGGTCACCAGGTGTGAATGTGGGCCTGGCACGCAGGGGCTGTCAACAGTTAAGGGGGGGCATGGGGATGGCACCTCCAGGAAACCAGGCCGTGGGGACAGGCACCCACGCTCCCCTGGTTCTGGAAGGACATGGGGCATCGTCTGGGCTCACCTGGCTGCAGGGTATTTGCTGCGAGCAGGGCACAGCGAGTCCCAGAGACAAGTGCCACCCAGCCCCGGTCCCTGGCTGGGGCAGGTTGAGAGGCACACCACACACGGGTGGAGGGTGCTGGGGCAGAGCTGCCAGTGGCCACCACATTCGCTCAGGAGCTCGGTGGGGGGGCAGGAAGAGCAGGGCACCCAGGGCCAGGAGGGGCGGCCAGCGTGTACCACACCCTCTCACCGGGTCCTCACAACGTTTAACCGTTGAGAGACCTGAGGCACCGAGCAGTGAGGCTACAGCCCAGGGGCCCCACCCCGCCAGGGAGTGTCAGGGCTGGGATTTGAACCCAGGTGTCACTTTCTCGCCATAGCCTGTCGTGTTAAAGAGGGCACCCTGGCATTTTGAACGGGGGTGCAGGGTCCCCAGCAGAGGGAACGGCTAAGTGCAGGCTCCCCCAGGTGGCGAGAAGACGTCGATGGCGATCTCGGTGCTCCTGGCGCAGTCTGTCTTCCTGCTGCTCATCTCCAAGCGGCTGCCCCCCACGTCCATTGCCATCCCCCTCATAGGCAAGTAAGGGCCCCCTTCCTCCTACTCCGCCCCGCCCCCGGCCCGCCTCGGCCCACCCCGCCCCGCCCCGCCCCGCCCCGCCGCACCCTGGAGGCTGCAGGCTGAATGTGCGCCCGCAGGTTCCTGCTCTTCGGCATGGTGCTGGTGACCATAGTGGTCATGGTCTGCGTGGTCGTGCTCAACATCCACTTCCGCACCCCCAGCACCCACGTGCTGTCCGAGGGCGTCAAGAAGGTGAGGGCTGTCATGGTCCAAGGCTGGGGACCGTCCACAGGCGCCCCTGGAGGAGTCTGGGTAAAAACACTGCCCGGCGTCACGCAGGGGGGCACCCCTGAGCCTCGCCAACACGCCGACTCACTCCTGCTACACGCCCGCCCGAGAGGGTGACGTGAAGGAAGCCCCACACAAAAGAGCACAGACTGCGCAGTTTCCCTCGTCCGAAGGTCAAGGGCAGGCAAAACCAGTCATTAGTGATCGAAGTCAGGGTGCTGGTTACCTCTGGGGGTGAGAAGGGTGAGATGTGGGAGGCGCCAGGGGGCCTTTTGGGGGTAGTTTCCATAGCCTAGTGGGCGGCGCTCACACGGCTGAATGTGTCTGAACGTGCTGCTCCGTAGCAGCCAGAAACGGAGTCACGGGTGTTTGCCTGTGTGAAGGCAACCGCATTGGCTCAGTGGCCTCCCGGTGTCCCCCTGGCCTGCCACAGCTTTTCCTAGAGACCCTGCCCAGATTCCTGCACATGACCCTCCCGGAGGAGGGCGGGCCCGGCCCCGGGGCCCTGGTGCGGCGGAGCAGCTCCCTGGGCTACATCTCCAAGGCCGAGGAGTACTTCTCGCTCAAGTCCCGGAGCGACCTCATGTTCGAGAAGCAGTCCGAGCGGCACGGGCTGGCCCGGCGCCTCACCACAGCCCGTGGGTGCCCGGAGGCTTGGGGTGCGGGCTGGCCGTGGGAGGCGGGTGGGGGCGGGCCGCGGGCCCACCTCTGGCCTGTGTCCACAGGCCGGCCCCCAGCGGGCTCTGAGCAGGCCCAGCAGGAGCTGCTCAGTGAGCTGCGGCCAGCTGTGGAGGGGGCCAACTTCATCGTGGGCCACGTGAGGGACCAGAACAACTACAGCGAGGTGAGTGGCCTCGGGGCTGCCACCTACGGGGGCTCCCGTAGTGACCGGGGTGCATCCTCTTATAAGGGGACACATGCCAGTCTAGATAATGGAGTTCCCAGTGGGTGCGGAATCCGGCCCCCTGCAGCCGGGGGGCCCCTGCTGAGAGCGCAGAGCAGGACACGGGCCGGTCACACGCTCAGGGGCACACACAGGCACGCAGCCCCACGTTCTGGGCAGCCCTCAGGTCCCTTCTCGCTCCCGACTGCCGATCGTTTTCTGCCCCTGCTCACCCTCCAAGTCGGATACTCCGGGCACAGCCAGACCCTACAGCCAGACATTTAAAAGGTAGCCTCATCGGGTTGTTTGATACTATACAACTTTCTACAATTTTCTCTGGAGGAAAGGAAAAGTTTTCTCTTTCTAGTTCACACAGGAGGAGGGCCTGGGCCCTTGCTGGGGACAGGCAGCGTGTCCCCTCTGCCGTAAGCCCGAGGTGGCCCCCCCAGACACACCAAGGCCGTGCCTGTCACGGGGCCCCAGCTTGGGGCACGGGCCTGTGGCCTGCAGGCCCTCCTCACCCCACTGCCTCCGCCTCCACGCTGCCCGCAGGAGAAGGACTGCTGGAACCGGGTGGCCCGCACGGTGGACCGACTCTGCCTGTTTGTGGTGACGCCCATCATGGTGGTGGGCACGGCCTGGATCTTCCTGCAGGGTGCCTACAACACCCCCCCACCGCAGCCTTTCCCCGGGGATGCCTTCTCCTACCGGGAGCAGGACAAGCGCTTCATCTAGGGCACACGCCCCGTCCTGCTCGGCCCGCCCCCAGGGCAGCTTCGGTGGGGCTTTTGGCCTGAAGGGGATGGGCCTCCAGGGGTGGCAGGGGTGCCCAAGGAGGGGCGAGCTCTTCTAGGGAGGTGCCCCCGGCCCTGAGACGTGAGCCCCTTTGGTCCTCAAGGCTGGCATGAGACTCGCTCCTGAGACGGAGAAGAGGAAGGAGAAGGCCCAGTCCCCTGTGGGTGAAGACAGCGGCCAGCAGAAGTCTGAGAGTGGGCACCGGCTGGCGGGTGGGGCGGGCGGGGGCCTCGTCCAGTGCCACTCAGGCTGGCCTTTTGGGGCCCCTCTGTGAGAAAGACAGAGGCCTCTTCTTGCCTCCCCTCGCCCACGTGGGGGTAGAGCTGGTGGGCCCTGTGCCCTCACTTCCTGGCTCCTCAAGCTTCCCTGCTCCTGTCTCCCCCGCAGCCTTGGGCTTCTGAGGCCCCACCGGGAGACAAGGCCGGGGGCGCCTCCCTCTCCAGACCCTTTAGGAAAGCAGGTTTTGGGCAGGAGCTGCAGAATGGCCTCTCTACCTTGGCCTTGGCCTCTCTGGCTGGGTCCTGCGGGAAGCTGGGGGCTGGGGTGGAAGGGTTGGCCCAGCAGCCACAGAGGCCAAAGGTCAGCCTAGAGCCTCAGGACTCAGCACCACGCCCCCCCCACCAGTGGTGTCTCCTCTTTGTCACCCGTTCTTCTCCTCCAAAGTAGGGTTGCCAGGCAGGATTTGGGACTACTTATACTAAAAAATTTATTTGTATTCCGAAATTCAAATTTAACCAGGCATTTCATGCATTTATTTGCCAGAAGTAGCAAGTCTACCCCAAAGCGAACTCCCACCCGTTTTATCCCAAGGGCCGAAGGCTGAGGCTGGAGGAGCTGGGGGATGAGGCTGCGAGAGTCGCCCACCTCCAGGGTGGCCCCATGGCCCCTGCCTCCTGTGCCGCACCCCTGGGTGGGGGCCTCTGCACCCGCACCATCCGGGGTTGGTCTGTGTGACAACAGAACGAGGCAGGAGTGACAGCGTGTCACTTCTGAAGTCAGGTTGCAGAAGACAAGGCGGCACCCCCTTCTCGCCATCCTGCCTTCCTCTCGATTTCCCTTGGGGGAGCCCGACCGCAGGACACACACCCTGTGGGGCGGCACCTGCGGGCAGCCCCGGGAGTGAGCTGGGACGAGGGCCCTCCAGCCCCCGAGGACCCTCCCTTCGGAGGAGATCACAGCCTGTGACCGCCCCCTCCCCCCGCCGAGCTGCAACCACCCAGCTGAGGTGCTCCCAGGCTCCTGGTGCCCCCAAACCGTGGGAGATAATAAATGCTTGTTGCTGTATGAGACAAAGTGTTGAGCTGTTTGATGCAGTGTGACCTTGGACAAGCCGCGCCTCATCCCCCAGCTTCGGTTTTCTCATCTGCAAAGTGTGCGTACATAGGTCCCTCCGGCGGGGCGTCGTGAGAATCGAACTCGCTAGAAAGTGTGAGGGCGCTTACGTGTGACCTGCAAATGAAGAGGGGACAGATAACCCCTCACGCAGGAGGGACCCTCGGCCTCCCAGCCCTGCACAGCGGCTGAGCGGGCTGCAGCGGGCGCAGCAGCGGATCACTCACCCCTGGGCCCCGGCTTTAGGCCTCACAGCTCGCCGGTTCCCCTCAGAGGGTGTCCCTGAGCTCGGGAGTGCAGCCATCAGACCCCACGCAGAAGGTGACATGCTCGGTCTTTCAATGGAGCTGAGGGGAAAGAACAAAACTGACCCCGCTTACCTCTGCCTTCCGATACGAATCATCCGTAAAGTCAAGGTACGCATTTTTTCAAAAAGATTGTATACCTTTACTTAGGGGGAAAGGGAGGGAGGAAGAAGGACAGAAACACTGAGGTGTGAGAGATACAGTGATGGGTTGGCTCTCGCGGGCCCCCAGCTGGGGGCCTGGTTGGCACCCCAGGCCTGTGCCCTGACTGGAAGTCGAACCAGCGACCTTTTGGTTCACAGGCTGGGAGGCAACCCACTGAGCCACACCAGCCAGGTATCAAGGTACACATTTTTTAAGTCTTCCCTTTGAATAGGAAAACCGGCTGGGACTTAGACTTGTCGGGTGATCAGGAAGGCCCCGCCTTCCCCGGAATCTTCCACCAACTCCTTCCTGTCATCACTCCTCTCTGCCACATGGTGGCGCTGTTGGCAGGTGAATCCTCAGTTGCGTTAGGCCCAGCTCAAGTAGTTGTGACCCTTGCGGAAGAGACGACCCCAGATGCCACACCCAGCCCAAAGTGCTGGTTGTGCAGGTTCCCAGAGTCACAGCGGGTCCCCCAGCAGCGCCCACTCCCCTGGCACTCCAGCTCCAGGGTGCCGTCGGGACAGTCCACCCTCTGGGGGACGGAACTCTCTCATCTTCCCTGCGTAGGAAGTCACAGTCACAGCAGCCAGCTCCCCGGGAAGCCAGGGCTGTCCCTACACAAGTAAGCTTTCCTCTTTCTCACGTAATAGGGATCACAGGGCAATGGTGGCGACATTGATTGCTTCAGCTGTCCCACAGAGCAATTAGGGACCCAGGCTTGTTGCCCGGGGTGGCAAGCCGACTGCCACAGCTCCGATCTTCACACCCATGTTTGGGGCAGGGAAGGGGCCAGCCAGGTCTGACCTCTTTCATCAGGAAGCAGAAGCTTCCCTGGAAGCCCCTGAGCCACCTTCTGCAGACACACCATCCATCCAGACGCTCTCCCATGGCCAGTCCTGTCTGCAAGGGAGCCTGGGAAATGAGCATTTCGCTCCTCCAGCCTCTAGAGCAGAAGGTGCTGGTGGGGGACTTGTTAGACAAGAAGTGATGCCTATGGAAGATTTTCTCTTGATGGGTCCCGTTCCTCCCCCTCAGCCCCTCCGGGCAGAAACGCCACTCAGAGGCGACGCCCCCACCTGAGAACCAAGGAGACGCTTCAGCCTCTCTCCCTGAGTGGACGGAAGGGGGGAAGCAGGCGTTTGAATCTTCATACCAAGGGAGGTGGCACAGTGCAAACCAGAGGCAGTCAGCCTCCAGCATCTCCCTTTTCCCTCCCCCCAGACACTCGCGGGGAAGGACAAAGGCACAGTCAGGAATGTTGGAGCATCGGCTGGGCCACCAATGCCTGGGATGGTGTTGGGGGACGGGGTAGGCAGCCCCTCATTGAGCAGAAGCTATTAATGATCTTGGACAAAGTGTGGTTTTAGAAGGGAGTGGAGAGGGAGAGAGAGATCGCTCTGCAAAATGGGTGAGGGAGTGGGGCCTGGGGGCACCAGAAGGGCCGTTGGCCTTGGAAACTCCACAGAAAGTGGCCTAGATACATGGAGAGATCAAAGCTTGGGGGTGGAGGGGGATGTCGGGGAAATCCGAGCGTGGGGCCCAGAGGACCGAATGCAAGAAGGGCAGACGAGCCACCCGCAGCACAGGGAAAGCAGACGCCAGGGAGGCCACGCCACCCCCACCTCCTGCTCCCCCGCTCCAAGTCCTGGTGAGGGCGGGAGGAGCTCGTGGCCCCGCTGCAGGGGGCTGGGGTCCGAGCCAACCTCATTGGGATCTGTGAGGACAGGGCAAGTCAGCTGACTTCCGGTTTACTGACACACATTGAAATGCCGCAGGTATGGTTCATTTGTGGGGTGGGGCACATGTTCTTTTTTTTTTTTTAAGATTTTATTTATTTATTTTTAGAGAGGGGAAGTGAGGGAGAAGGAGAGAGAGAGAAACATCAATGTGTGGTTGCCTCTCATGTGGTCCCCACTGGGGACCTGGCCCGAAACCCAGGCATGTGCCCTGACTGGGAATTGAACCTGCAATGCTTTGGTTCGAAGCCCACGCTCAATCCACTGAGCTACGCCAGCCAGGGCACGTTCTTAAACGGTGTTTCCTTCCAGACCTCAGAGGCATCTGCCTCCCAGTCCCCCAGGGTGAGGAAGGGTGGGGGGCATGAACAGGAACCTGTGTTTTCCGTCTTACCCATGAACTGGGGCACGCTGACCTGTCTGCTTGGAATGGACGTCAGGGGACAGGTGGCCTGAGCCTGTGGTCACGGCCATCGGCTCCCAGATCAGTCTAAGTCCCGCCCCGCCCCTGACCACATCCGACTCTCAGGGGGCCACGACTTCGATCTTGTCTACCTGCCCCACTGGACTGTGGGTTCCTGCAAGCAGCTCAGGTGTATCCTGGGTCCCCCCCAGTCTAGCACTGTGCCTGCCATATGCTAGGGACCCCCTAAGTCTATGGGTGACTAGTAACTACTGAGGCCTCATGGAGGAGCTCCTCTTCAACGGCTGTGCTATTCACAATAGCCCCAGGTTCTAGATCTTCCTCGGCTCTCCTTCCTAAAAGCTTACCAGGCTGGGACCCAGGCCTCAGAGGCAGGGAGGATCCTGATCTGACACCCTAATTTGTGTTAAGGTGCCAAAGCCTGGGGGACATGACGCATCTTTCTTGTGGGCATATTTTACCTGCCACTGGTGTCTTGGCCCAGTGGAGTGACCCGTGGAGTTGTCAGGCGAGTGGAAGATGTTTGGGGTCCTCAACCACGTCCTAGAGAAACTCAGGTACAAAACACACCTAGCCCAAAGCCTTCCCACCACCCCAAATCCTGACACACTGGAGGGAGCAGGCGGAGGGAGCCTGCCTGAGCAAGCACTGTGCCTTCCCTCTCATACCCACGCGGCCCTGGCTGCTTCCTCAGCTCCACAGCTGGACCATGAACCGGGGACAGCTGAGTCTGAGTGGGGATGGAGGCTGGACCATCTCTGCTGGGGCAGCCGGGGCCCCTCTGTCCCCTCCCCAGCCCAGGTAACCTGAGCCCGGCGTTTTGTCCACCCTGGAGCAGCTGACGGCGTTGTGGTCGGACAGCTGGTGGGGCTGGGCCGGCCTGGCTGGGGTGGGAGCGTGGGCTGCTACACGAGACCCAGAGTCGGCGTCTCGGCCTCAGACCCGGGGAGCTGCCGTCCCACCCCTGGCACCGAGCAGAGCTGGGCACCATGCATGGGGGTCAGGGGCCGCTGTTCCTCCTGCCGCTGCTGGCTGTCTGCCTGGGTGTGGACCCAGGGGCCTGGGGGCCTGGGGGAGACCAGAGCTGGGGTCCAAGGCCTCAGGAGGCAGAGGGACTGGAGGGCTGTTGGAGCCTGCCCCCCACCCCAGCTCCCTGTCTTCCCATGTCACCTCTGCCCACGTCCTCCCCCTTTCTCGGCCCCAAGTCCCCGCGTCCCGGCTCACTGCTGTCTGTTGCAGGAGCCCAGGGCCGGAACCAGGAGGAGCGGCTGCTGGCGGACTTGATGCGCAGCTACAACCCCCACCTGCGGCCCGCTGAGCGCGACACAGATGTGGTCAATGTCAGCCTGAAGCTCACCCTCACCAACCTCATCTCCCTGGTGAGCCACAGGCCTGCGGGCTGAAGAGGGAGGGAGGGGGAGCCAGCGCGCTGGGCCTCGGACCCTGCTGGGGAGAGGAAGGGGCTGCTCCAGCAGCCACGAGGGGTGGCGGGGGCGGGGGGGGCCCTTAGGGGGGAGAGAGAGGCCAGGATGCCGGAACTGCCCAAGGAGGCTGCTAGGGAGGCTGGGGTCCTCTGGGCCCCCACTGTGGCCTGTAGGGACTAACATCTGGGGAGGCAAGTGATGGGGGCTTACACTCGGGTCTGCACCCCCAGAATGAGCGAGAGGAGGCCCTCACCACCAACGTTTGGATAGAGATGGTAAGAGATCGCTCTGTCACCCTCTTCCCTTCTATCAGTCCCCCCAACCTGGGGCCCCAGGTCCTCGGAACTGCCTGTAACCCTGCTCCCTGCCCCTTCCGTGACCCCCCCCTCCTGTTCCCGGGATGTGGCACAACGGAGAGCGGTGGGGCGGGGGAGGCCTTGAGACGCCCCTCTCCCTGCAGCAGTGGTGCGACTATCGCCTTCGCTGGGACCCACAAGACTACGAGGGCCTGTGGGTGCTGAGGGTGCCGTCCACCATGGTGTGGCGGCCAGACGTCGTGCTGGAGAACAAGTGAGAGGGGGCGCGGGCAGGGTGGGGGGACAAAAGGACACAAGGGCAGGGTCCAGCAGGACAGGGGCGTCTAAAGAAAAGGAGGTGAACAGAGGGTGCCCATGGGGGTCCTTCGGGGGTGTGGGCTACCAGGCAGGGCGGGCGCTGAGGGCCGGCCCCGGGGCCACCCAGCTGACCATAGGCCTGGCCGTGGGCTGGGCCACCTGAGTGGGCACCCCCTCCTCTAAGTTGGGGGTGAGGGCAGCTCCTATGGAAGCCGTCAAGGGTTGAGAGTGAGCAAGACATGAAAAACGCTGCACTCAGCCCGGCCCTTTTCGAGACGTGAACAGACGACAGTGGCCACTCTGAAGGGAGCCACTGAAGGGAGCCAGGGTCACAGGAGGGTCACAGCAGGGTCGCAGCAGGGCTTAGGAGATGGCCCGGGGAGCCTGGCAGGGTGGCTGAGGCAGGGTGGTGCAGGGGAAGGTGGTGGCGTGGCCCCTGGCAGGGGTCGTTGTCCCCAGGCCCCGTCCGGGCAGGGTGGAGGCTGGTGCCGGTGCGGTCCCCCGCAGCCGCATAGCCTGTCCTGTCCACAGCGTGGACGGCGTGTTCGAGGTGGCCCTCTACAGCAACGCACTCGTGTCTCCGGACGGCTGCGTCTACTGGCTGCCGCCCGCCATCTTCCGCTCCTCCTGCCCCGTCTCCGTCACCTACTTCCCCTTCGACTGGCAGAACTGCTCCCTCATCTTCCAGTGAGGCCATGTCTCTGCGGCGAGGGGGTCGTAGGGAGCTGCCCCAAGAGGGGCCCTGGCGGGGTAGGGGACGTGAGGCCTCTGGGCCCATCTCAGGTCCAGACACCCGGAGTCACCCAAGTCCCTCCCTGCTGAGCCCCTGTGCCCTCACTCGTCCTCCTTCACTGCCTGTTTCCCTGCCTGTGCCCCAAGGGGAGAAAAGAATGGGTTGGGGGTGAGCGGGCATACACACGCCACAACACACGTGGTACACACACATGCGCCAGGACACACGGGAGGCCACTACCCCTACAGCCCAGGGGAGAGGCGGGGCTGTTTCCTCATCCATCAGTGCGGGAAAGGGTCTGGCCGAGTGCCTTCTCGAGCCCGGAGGAGCAGCCTTCTCGCAGGGAGACCTTGCAGGGAGCCACCCTCCGTAAACAGCCCTGAGCGGGGCAGACAGGATTTGCTCTGCTCCGACCTCCAGCCCCTCCTGCCCGGGAGGCAGCGGAAGAGCAGAGCTCGGTGGCCCCAGGCCCTCGGACTCCAGGTGACTGCACTGAGCCGCAGTCTCCTGGCCCTTCAATTTAAGCTTCCTCAGGGGCCCGAAGAACCCAAGCCCCCTCATCTTGCCGCCAGGGTTTTGTGGAGAACTGAGAATTATTGGCTGTACTTTTTTAGGCAAAACTGACACCGCAGTGACCCCCCAGTGACTCTACCGTACACGTCCCAGGTGGGTCCGTGCGCATCTGTCCTCTCCCCGTCCCGTCCCCCAGGTCCCAGACCTACAGCACCAACGAGATCAGCCTGCAGCTGAGCCAGGAGGACGGTCAGACCATCGAGTGGATTTTCATCGACCCCGAGGCCTTCACAGGTAACCCCACCCAGGACCCCTGCTGGACCTGGCCGTGGGGACAAGGCTAGACTAAGTTCACACCACCTCCCACGCAACTCCAGATGAAACTAAGCAAACCACGTAACGGGCTTTTTAACCGCCCTGCAAACCTCTGACTTCCCCCGTGATGACGACTCCCATTTTGGAGAGCAGGGGATCGAGTGTCCCACTTCCCCCACTGTCCCTGTCCCTCGATGGCAGTTCCTCGGGCACGTGTGGGCTGCAGGGGTCCGCCCGGCCCACCCCCTGTGCCCACCTGGCCTGCCGCCCGCAGAGAACGGGGAGTGGGCCATCCGGCACCGGCCGGCCAAGATGCTGCTGGACGCCGCGGCCCCGGCGGAGGAGGCGGGCCACCAGAAGGTGGCCTTCTACCTGCTCATCCAGCGCAAGCCCCTCTTCTACGTCATCAACATCATCGCGCCCTGTGTGCTCATCTCCTCCGTCGCCGTCCTCATCTACTTCCTTCCGGCCAAGGGTACCTGCCCCCGTGGGAGGGGAGCCGTCCGCCCCGGCCGGGAGCACAGGGCACAGCTGGCAGGGCAGAGTGGGCCGGGGCAGTGGGCTCCTTGTGGGGGCAGATTGAGACCCGCTCTGAGCGCCTCTGGGTCCCGGCAGCGGGTGGCCAGAAGTGCACTGTCGCCATCAACGTGCTCCTGGCCCAGACTGTCTTCCTCTTCCTCGTGGCGAAGAAGGTGCCCGAGACCTCCCAGGCCGTGCCCCTCATCAGCAAGTAAGGCCGGTCCGCAGGTCTGCACCCACCTCCTCTCCCACCTTCTCGGCACTGCCCTCCTGCCATGCCCCCCGCCGAAGCCAGTCTCTCACCCATGGGACCTGGGGGCGGGGAACAGCTGCTAAGGGCGGGGTTGGCATCTGGGGATGCAGTGCCGAAGGACTGGCCCCGCCTCCTGCCCCCCCCCCCCGCCCCCGCAGGTACTTGACCTTCCTGCTGGTGGTGACCATCCTCATTGTCGTGAATGCTGTGGTCGTGCTCAACGTGTCCTTGCGGTCCCCCCACACACACTCCATGGCCCGAGGGGTCCGAAAGGCAAGGCCCCTCCCTGCCTGTCCCAGCACCCGCCCCCCCCAGTCCACCAACACGCCCTTTCCTCGGCACCCTGTCCCTGTGCCCACGCCTCCTGTGCCAAATGCAGCAGCAAATCTGCCCCCTGTGTATCTTAAAGCACGTGCCCAAATGAGTTAATAACACTGAGTGCTTACCAAGTGGCAGGCACATTACACATACAGCTTATTTAATCTTCATAAAACCCCTCTGCAATGGGGTTAGTACCATCTCCACTTTTTAAAAAAAGATTTTTACTTATTTTTAGAGAGAGGGGAAGGGAGAGAGAAAAAGAAGGAGAGAAACATCAATGTGTGGTTGCTTTTCCTGTGGTGGGGGCCTGGCATGTGCCCTAACTGGGAATCGAACCGGCAAGCCTTTGATTCACAGGCCAGTGCTCAGTCCACTGAGCCACACCAGCCAGGGCTCATTTCCACTTTTTAGATGATGAAATGAAGCTCAGAGAGGTTAAGTAGGTCGCCTAAGGTCACACAGGTAGAAAACGGAGGAGGCAGTCTGGCTCCAGAGCCTGCGTAACCTGCAAGCCGCCTGCAGCCCTCAGCTGAAGCCCTTGTCACCAATGCAGATTCCCAGGGCCCCCGCCGCATCCTGGGCCAGAATAGCGGGGTGGGGGAGCCTGTGTTTGGAACCTGGTGCTTCTGATGTGCACGGAACTGTGGACACCGGCCCCAGTGTCTGGCACAGAACACCCAGGCTGCACAGGGCCAAGCCCCAGCCCCCACTGTGCCACCTCCAGACCCCTGGCGACGTGAGCCCTTCCTGCCGGCCTCTACCTTCTGCTCCACGCAGCCAAGCCACCCGGAACATCCCCTCTGCAGGTGTTCCTGCGGCTCCTGCCCCAGCTGCTGCGGATGCACGTGCGCCCGCTGGCCCCAGCGGCTGCGCCGGACGCCCGGCCCCGGCTGCAGAATGGCTCCTCCTCAGGGTGGTCAGTGTCGGGTGGGGAGGAGGCGGCCCTCTGCCTGCCTCGCAGTGAACTCCTCTTCCGGCAACAGCAGCGCAACGGGCTGGTGAGGGCAGCGCTGGAGAGACTAGGTGAGGCAGAGGGTGTGACACTGGGGGGCACTCCTCCTGGGGTCCCCCGGGCAGGGAGGGCTGTCTCTTGGCCAAAGCACCAGGCACTGCAGAGGAGTGTTGGGCAAATGTCCGGGCTGGGGACTTGGGTCCCTCAGGAGAGGCCACCTCCTCTGCCTCTTTCTCCTCCATTCTTCTCACTGTCCTGACCCTCTCATCTCGTCAGAGAAAGGCCCAGAGCCAGGGCAGAGCCACGACCTGTGTGGCAGCCTGAAGCAAGCCGCCCCGGCCATCCGGGCCTGCGTGGAAGCCTGCAACTTCGTCGCCCGGGCCCGACGCCAGCAGAGGCACTTTGCCAGTGTAAGCCCTTCCGAGGGTGGGGGGCTGGGCCCTGGGGTGTGGGGGCAGGATGAAAGGGGCGACCATGGAAGGGCGAGGTGAGGGAAAATGTCGACTTGGGAGTGGGGAACATGGGGGACACCGGGGCCAGGGGACCCTGGAGGAAGCCAGGTCGAGGGCTGGAAGTAGGTGAGAAAGGCCCTAGGAAGTGGAGAACAGAGGCCTGCTGGAAGGCCGAGGGGGGTCCTGGGACGCGGGGCAGGCTCTGTGTCCCTGCTGCCGCCCTACACCCTGCCCCCCGCCCTCAGGGGAACGAGGAGTGGCTCCTGGTGGGCCGCGTGCTAGACCGCGTCTGCTTCCTGGCCATGCTCTCGCTCTTCGTCTGTGGCACTGCCGGCATCTTCCTCATGGCGCACTACCACCGGGTGCCTGCCCTGCCGTTCCCCGGGGACCCGCGCCCCTACCTGCCCCCACCTGACTGAGCAGCCAGCGGCTGTTAGCCATGCGTTCTTCTGCCGAGGTCACGAGTGTGCTCTTTGGGAAGTAGCCTCCGGGGCCGTGGAAGCCAAACAGCCCTGAGAAAAGCTGGAGAAATAAAGAGACGGAGCTGGAGTCGTGGAGTGTGGTTGGGGTGGGCTCTGGGCAGGGCGTGCCGTGGGGGTCAGCCTCCGGGTGCCAGTGGCTCGCTCCTCCTGGCACTTTTCTCACTTCGGCAAGCATTATGAACTCCCGTAATTTGTGAAGCCCTAACAACCGTTTCGCAGGATGCCTCCAACTAGGTCAGGTCCTATCCTTCCAGACCTGGGCCTCCCTTCTTTTTTATGACTTCCCTGCAGGCTCCTGAAAGAGGAAAGTCAAGAGAAATGTGAAGAGTAGTGCTCTCTCACAAGAAGATGGCCAGTGTGGCTCAGTTGGTTGGAGCATCGTCCTGTAATCAAATGATTGCAGGTTTGAATCCTGGTCAGGGCACACGCCTGGGTTGAGGGTTCAGTGCCCGGTCCAGGCTTGTGCGGTCCCTGGTCTGGGCACGTATGGGAGGCAACTGATCAATGCTTCTCTCTCACATTGATGTTTGTCTCCCTTCCTCTCTCTCTAAAAATCGGTAAAAAAATAGTCTTCAGATGAAGCTAAAAAAATAATAATAAATAGAAACTTAAAAAAGAAGATGGCAGCCCGCTCCGGCTGCCATCTCCCTCCCGCGCCTTTGGGTGCAGTAAGCACCCAGTACCCACCTGCACCAATGATCTATCCATAAGCATTTGTGCTATTGATTACAAACAATTTCATGAGTCTTATTCTCTTTTTCCATCGTTAAGAGCTCCTCACAACATCATGGAAAAACAAGAGCTGCTATATCCCTGTTTCAGATGGGCAAATTAAGGCTCAGAGTCAGAAGGGCTTCCCAGAGCACTGGCAGTTTGATGGTTTGGAGCCCCGAGTCCCCAGCTCTGGCCTAACCTTAGACGCTCCAAGACCCCACAGAGCATTTGCACTGGTCCCACAGGATGGTCAGGGAACAGCGAGGTAGGGAGGCTGGCAGGTAACAGGGAACTGCTGGGCTTTGCCTCCTGGGCGAAGATCCTGACCAGCCTCCCTGGACCCCACTTAGGAGACAAGATGGCCAGCTGACATCTTCCTGGGGGGAAGCAAGACTCTGCTTTGGGTACAGATGGGGCCTGAGTTCTGCTGGTGACAAGAGGGTCAATTTGGGCGAATCATTTGTGCTCCTTGAACCTCTGTTTCCTCATCTGTAACTATGGGCACAGATATCAGTTCGTATCTACCTCTATCACAGGATCAGAGATGTGGGTGAAGGTGATTCAAAAATTTGAAATTCCCATATGAATACCTGACAATGGAACATTGTTGAGGGGAGGGAAGAGGATCCCAGAAATAACCCCCCTCTCAAGTACAGGGATACTGGCTTTGGTGCTCAATCACCAGCAGCTTCGTTTCCTTTACTCCATTGCGTGTGTGTGTGGAGCAAAGACTTAAATCCAGGAGGCAATTTGATGATGGCGGAACCAGCTTTGGTTCCCGTGTCTCTTACTAGTTCTGTCACCTGGGATGAGTCTCAACCTTTCTAAATGCGGAGGTTAGCTCTTACAGCTCCTGGCCCAAGCAAGCAATGACTAACAATAGCTACCACTTAATTTATCTAGCGCCCCGAATGGATTATCTCCTTCGATCCACACGGCAACCTGAATAGGCAGGTACTACAGTATAGTATCGCCAGTATGAAAGAGGAAGAAAGTGCTGGGGGTGATACGGGTGCGGATCGGTCAGCCCGCTCACGGGCTGGAGTCGGGATCTGAACCAAGCTGAGTCCAGAGCTCGCGCCTTTCTCCGAGCCTGCCTAGGGGAGGGGGGCAGCGCGCGCTGCCTCGGGCGGGGAGTGATTCCTAGGAGGCGCAGGGCGGGCGCCGGGGCGGCGGGCCCGCGGACCGGGACCGACCTGACGCCGGCCGGCACTGCGGCCCGCAAGCCCGAGCGCCTCGGCGCAGACGCCCTGGGCGGGCGTCCCGGGATATCCGCCCCCCACCAGGCCCGCGCGCCTACGTTCCGCCGAGCCCCGCGCAACCGGAAGTGGCCGGGCCCTAGGCGGAGGGACCGGGCGAAGCGGAAATCACTCCGTGAGGCAGTGGCGACGGCGAGAGGATGAACAACAAGTTCGACGCGTGAGTGGCGTGCGGCCGCCTCCAGGGGCCCCTTCCCCCAACCGTTCCCCGCGCCCGCCCTCGTCGCGGCTGGCGGCGGCGCCAACTCCGCGGCGCTGGCCTCCGTCCCTGGCCCGGGCTGCGGGCAGGACCCGGCCCAGACGGCCGGCTGGGAGGAGGGAGCTGGGGAAGCGGGGTGCAGGTGTCCCGGGGACCCCAGGGCAGCCCGGACCGCGGGCGAAACGCGGGGGCCGAGAGAGGGGAGGTTGTGCCGCCCGGAAGGAGATTTTCGGACGCCCCGCCCCGGCGGGCGCGGGGTGTGCCGGCGGCGTGGAGGGCTTTGGGTGTTTCCGCAGCCTGGCCGCTTCTGAATTTCTGAAACCGGCTTCCCCACACGCTCATTCTGGCCTGCGCTGGTCACCTCTCCTCGCCGAGTCTGTTTCCTCACCTGCAGAGTGGGGACGGTGAACAGCCCAGGTCGTAGAGTTGAGAAGATGCAGTGAGGTAACGCGGCCGGCGGCCGCTCTGGGGGACGGAGTTCTCCCCGTCTTCCTGAGACTCCTTCCTATTTCCTCTCTCCTCCCCCTCCTTTTCCCTTCCAACACGCTCCGGGAGCCGCTCGCTTCTGGCCCGGCGGGGTACTTGTCGTGGCCCCGTTCCGGGCTTCTCTAGGTGCCCTGAGTCCTAGTTCCAGCAACAATTTGGAGTTGCAGAAAGGAAATGCAGAGTAATTTCGCATATTTCCCCCCAGCGATGGTTATCTCGAGGTAGATTATGTCTTAGCTGTCTTCTAGGAGTCTAGTAAGTCTGTCCGACAGCAGGAAAGTTGCCCAGTCTCTGAGCCATCGTTACCCGAGCCACCTCAGTGCCCCGCTGTCCTGTAGGGGCGTTATAAGGGTCACATCACGTGCAGCATGGCTCAGTGCTTAAATCGCTGGAGTGATGTATGAATGTAAAGTGGAATGACTTAGTTCAGGTTGCGACCCACTGCTGCTGATGGGTCGTTAGGTGTTTCCCAGTGCAGTGAGTGCTGGCCTGCGAATTCGGAGGTCCTGGATCCCAGGTCTCCCGCACCGCCCTGCACCACCCCTCCCCATCGCGAACCCTGCAACACCCAGCGCCAGACCGAAGCCCTGCCTCAGTGGAGCTGCCTGCCAGGCCTGCACCCCTTCCTCCACTGAACTGAACAAATCCAGATTTTATCTTCGGACACTTTATGGGCCATCTGGCCCAGTCCTGCATGAATCATTTGGAGGTCTGCGTAAGCTAATTTAGGAATGGTAATAATGGCCTCCAAGGGCAGCTTTCTAGATACTTTACATATAGTCTTTAAAAAAAAAGATTTTATTTATTTTTAGAGAGAGGGGAAGGGAAGGAGAAAGAGAGGGCGAAAAACATTAGTCTGTTGCCTCTCATGCTCCCCTGCCCCGCCCCCCCAACTGGGGACCTGGCCTGCAACCCAGGCATGTGCCCTGACAGGGAATCAAACCCATGACCGTCCGGTTCGAAGGCTGGCTCTCAGTCCGCTGAGCCACACCAGCCAGGGCTCATGTATTATTTCTAGTACTAGCCGTCCTGCGAAGGGACCCTTGCTACCTCCTTTCACAGGTAAGGAAAGTGAGGTGCTCTGAGCCTGAGTGGCTTGCCCCCAACAGCAGGAAGGACCATGTGTGGGATTCAAACCCAGGTTTGTTGTTTAACCTTGGTTCAAGCACCTCTTGACAAAAATTAACCTGGGTCATTTATAATTGGTTCTGATTATTAACTATTCCTTATACAGAGCCTGAGTTTCTTAAAAGTCCGCCTTCCAGCTATGCAGGGAAGAAACCCAGCTTTCTTTCATTTGAAATTGGCAATTGAAGACAGCATTCCTGCCCCTAGTTTTTCTATTGTTTTTGCTTTTCATGCAAAAAGTCTGCGGTCCCACACCATTGTGATGTACGTGGCTTCTGCACCCTGCACCAGTGGTTCTTAAGGGCTCGGCTCAGTTTGCCAGAACCCTAAAGCCCTGTGCTTGGAGTCGGGTGCTGTAGTCTAATCAGGTGGGCTCAGATTAGTGAAGAGCTCGAGCCTCCTTCACTGTGTGGGCTCCACTTCCGCAGGTGCAACTGAAGACTGTAATTGCATCCTGCCCCCTTCGTCTGTCAGGTTGTCAGCTGCCACTGCCATTGATCCTGTGCACGTGAAAGCCGTCAGGTCCTTTCCCCTGTGCAGCAGTCCCAACTCAGAGAAGCTGGGTTTTCAGATCTAGATGCCAAACTTGATTTTGTTCCTCTGTCTTTGTTAGCTTTCGGCTCATTCCTTACTATCGTCTGAACTCCTTATTTGGCACTCATCTTATTCTGCTGTGCATTGCATTGATTTTAGAGATCCGTTCACTAAGCATGTATTTTTTTTCTCCCACTGTCTGAGGCTAGACGTAGAAAAATGAATTACACTAAGTTCTTACCCATAAGGAATCTGTCTAGTCAGAAAGTATGAGAACATACCTAGGCAGAAGTTTGGTGAGCTAATTAGGAGCTACTCTGGACAGCTTCAGAGATGCTAATTGGCCATCTGAGTCTAGGGAGCCCTGCCTTTTCCATTTGGTTGTATTTTGGCTCAACCGAGCTTCACACTGGGATTAGGTGCAAGTGATTTGCCTTAAGTGTGCCTCAGAGGGTTGGGGGGGTCGGTTAGCTCCACCCTCAAGAAATAACTGCACAAGGTGAAGGTCGTCAGGGTTTCCAATTACTGTCTTAGAAGGGAGTCGGAAAGTATGGTGGAGTTGTGTTGTTTCTTTGCGACATAATTGTTTTTGTTGTTATTTTTTTCTTTTCTAGTAGTGATTAGCAGCAAAACCACTAAAAAGAAAGGACGTCCATGCTCTGTGTGGAATAGCACGAGGAGGGTGCTGGGTGACTCAGCCCCTCTTCACCAAGACGCCAGGGAAGGGCACCCAGAGGATATAGAGGGGAGTGGGGGCTGAGGAGACAGGGAAATGGCTTGTGTCCCTGGCATATGCCCTAAGGAGGAGAGGTGTCTCGTGCGTGAGCAGTAGAAAAACCCACGACATGTGCGCAGTCAGGAGACGAAAAACTGGCCATGCCAGTGTAGCTGGGACTAGTACAGACATTTATTTGGGGCGGTCCAGAAGAGCGGAGCTAGGCTCAGCCTAGGGGGAGATTAGGAAATATTTCCAGGAGAAAGTGGCCCTCAGTTGCAGCTCTGAAGGACACTTGAAGAAGGGAAAGAGGGCTGTCTGAGAAGAGACCCCGGTATGGGGGGAGGTTGGGGAGCTGCAAACAGGCTGTGCACTGCGGTGAGCGGAGCGTGCGGGACCAGGCAGGAGATGGTGCTGGCACCCGCAGGGAGAGCCGGGGCTCCATGCTTTGTGAGGCCCGAGTGCATGTCCTCCGTCAGGCCCTTGGGGACGGGCACTCGTAGTGTCTGATACTGACAGTAGGTGCTCAGTAAATGGCCTGGCACTTGGGTGCTAGACAGGCTCCTTTTGGAAAGGAAACCAAACCCACACAAGTGGCACAAGGGGAGGGGCACACGCACAGAGTAGGGCTCCCAGAAATCCAGGGAGGCCGAACCGAGCCAGCGAAACGGCAGCGTCACAGGCACAGCCGGTCTCGTCCCCGCTCTCTCCACTGCCTGTTCATCCCCTTCCCCAGCTGGCTCCTCTGCTTTCGCTCATTGTCTGTATTCCTTCGTGGCTCCTCTCGTGTGGTGCCCACGTGCCTGCTCCAGCTCTGGCTCTGTGGTTCATCTTTTGGATGAAAAACTGAGAAGGAATCTGCTCCTAACTTTGAACGGGGCCCTGAAGTGTAGGTATTGGCCAGGGTAGACTGCCCTTTGATCAGATGCCCTTCATGGTCACGTCGTTTCTGGGGGTGGGGGTGGGGACATGAACAGCACAGTGTGTGACCACCTGTGCATATATCCTGTGGCTGGGCCTGTGAAGTGGGCGGAGCAGGGACCCCGATCCAGGGCTAGCTCGTGGATTCTGACACTGACGGAATGCTTCTCCACGTGCCAGGCAGTAAGGACTCGCAGGCCAGGAAAGGAAAGGGAAGTGCCTAACAGCAGGCTTCTATTTCCACGCAGAGTAACATCTGAATTGTAATCTGAGCGTTTCTGGTACTTCCTTGAGAATTCCTAATCCCATTTGACTAGGTAGATCTTAGGGCCAGGAAGGTGATTTCAGAGAATATCCTTGATAAGTTCATGGTCCAGCTCTAAACAGCATTCTTATCAAATCACCTTCCGTTTGTCTTTCTGTCTGAATTTAGTGAACTTCAGGTGTACCTGAAAGCTGTAGGTAGTTTCACTGCTCCGAAAAGGGTAGCACCTGAAGTACATCTGACTGTATTTATAAGGCAAGAAGACATTCATTTCTTCTTTCAGTCATTTTTTTCCCATTTATCATTGATGCAGCATCTTCCTGTCCTAGGCGCTGGAGATACAAAGATTCAAAGACACTATTCTAGGGGATCCCTCGATCTAGGAAGAACAGGTGTGGGAGGCTGCGGGAGGAATGGCGCCTTAGGCTGAGGGGTAGTGTTTGCACACGGCACAGATGTGGGAATACAGATTGCTCTAGGGGGGCGGGGTGGATGCCAGTAGGCAGGAGTCAGGTTCCAGAGTATCTTACATCTCATTGTACTTTATCCTGCAGGGTGGGCATCAAAAAGAAAGGAACAGATGAGAGTTTTGGGGTTTTTTAGCCTTTTTTTTTTTTAATCCTCACCCGAGGATATGTTTATTGATTTTAGAGAGAGAGAAAGGGAGAGACAGAGACACTGACATGAGAGAGAAACATCGATTGGTTGCCTCCGGTACACACCCCAACCGGGGATCGAATCCGCAACTTAGGTATGTGCCCTGATCGGGAATCTAACCCGCAACCTTCTGGTGTACAGGATGATCCTCCAACCAACCGAGCAACCCGGTCAGAGCGACAGTGGAGTTTTGAGCACGGAAGTTAAATGGTCGGTTTGCATTTAGAAAGACCGTGCCGGTGGCTGTGTGGAGGATGGATAGAGGGCAGAGATGATTTGTGCTGGGGACTTACTACAATAATGAAGGTGATGGGAAGCAGGCCTGAACTGAGGCAGTAGCAGTGGGGAAAGATAGAGAGGTGGTTAGAAGATGTGGCAAGAAGGATAGGTAAGTTTTTAAACTTCATTTGAAATGCCAGAGCAGTTACTTAACCCAGAAACTCTTCTGATTATTGACCCTTTATTTTTGGACAAGAAAACAATCTCTAAACTGTTCACCCCTTTTTAAAAAATTTTTACCTATTTATTTTTAGAGAGATGGGAAGGGAGGAAGAGAGGGAGAGACACATAGATCCGTCACCCCTCTCACGCCCCCGACTGGGGACCCGGCCCGCAGCCCAGGCACGTGCCCTGGCCAGAATCGAGCCCGGACCATTCGGTTCGCGGGCCGGCGCTCAGTCCACAGAACCGCACCAACCGGGGCTGAAATGTTGACCTCTTGCATCTTTGTGCAGCCTGTTAGGAAACCGGAAGATGATGCTTGCTGGAATTCACACATTAGCCGACGGGCATTTCGTTTTTGTTTAACCCTCCTAGTTGACTCTGCATCCCTGGCCCTTCTCTGGTTTCATGGCCACATTTTGAGTGACTTCGGGCTGGTCACATGGTAGCGCATTTGACCCGGTAGCCGTGTGAGGTAAGCGGGAGTCAGTTCAGTCACGAGATAACATTGTTTTGCCTTTCTGCGTAGATTGAAAGATGATGACAGTGGGGACCATGACCAGAATGAAGAAAACAGCACACAGAAAGATGGTGAGAAGGAAAAAACGGAACGAGACAAGGGTCAGAGCAGCAGCAAGAGGAAGGTGAGTTTTGTGCTGCGCAGAGAGAGTTGCCTTGGGACTCAGGCTCGGCTATCTCGTGGAGCCCGTTTCTCTGGAAGAGTCCAGACTAACGCGACCACACGCTGTTGTGTAATAGTCGCTTCTGTTCTCAAGAAAAGGTTGCGGAGCCACTGGAGTGCATCCCAGGACTCGGGGTGTGGGGTGGCTCTGCCTGCAGGGTGCCCCGGCCACCACGGATGAGAATAAGTCTACCAAGACATGATCTGCTTGGGGAGGAAAGGTGGCTGTTCTCTCAAAGGAGAAGGGCCAGGAGCCTTTTCCTCAGTGGGCTTTTATTGGGTTCAATTTGCACAGGAGTACAGGTAAAGTTCATCAATCATTGTCAGGCGGTAAGGATCAAACAATAGATAACAAACGAAGAACTACGAGGGCTTATTCTGACTCAGGGTCTGTTAGCTAAGGGGCTACAAAACTTTGGGAAACAAACTCATTTCCTGCTTGGACCCTTATCAGAAAACAGAGCATTCTTAGCAAAGCACATTTCACAGGATTTTATGCATTCTTTCTTAGGCCTGATCTCCCCAGGGTACCTGCCCTTTCCAGCACGGGGCCACACCCACCTCCAGCATTGTTTCAGGCTTAAGTCAGGTAGGGGAAGTAAGGCAGCCAAGAGATTAGGAGACTTCTCCAAGGCAGAATGAGGACTTGGGCTATGTCAAAGCTGAGGGTGCATCACCCCCTTTGCTGTAGCCCCCCAAGTCTTTCCCTGAGGGCCCCCTCGTGATTGTTCCTGTCTTAGATCGATCCTCCCTTGAGGAATCTTACCCATCATTGGCTAACCGATCATGCACTGGGAGCCAGGCAGGGTGAAGTAAAAGGGGCAGAGGCAATGCCCCTGCCAGGGAGATAAGCTTTGTCTCCTTAGTGGCTTATGGTCCAAAGTCCACTCACTCAGCCTTAGCCCTGGGGGGTTACAGCTCCTGAAACCAGGCGGGGCGGTTCCCAACATCGGAGCTCCTCCCTTAGCACAGGACCTTCAGCTGCTGTCGATTTCTAGCACTCTCCTGGCCTGAGGTAGGGGAGGATAACTGTGGGGTTAGCACGGCTGTTATTTGCCTCGTAAGCTGCTGCGCATTTCAGATCCTGCACATCCCTTGAAATGAGTGACTTGGAAAGAGACAATTTGGAGAATTAGATAGACGGGTCAACTCCTTGAATCAAAGCAGCCCTGACCTATGTGTCTTGGTTGGAGTGTCATCCCCTAACCAGGGGTGTCCACCCATTTGGTGTCTCTGGGCCACACGTTAAGTACATGTAATCACCAAAAGAACCCCATAATGTTTTCAGTGTATTTGCGATTTGTGTTGGGCTGCATTCACAGCCACCCTGGACGGCCTGTGGGCTGCAGGTTCAGTACTTCTGCGCCCCAAAAGATTGCAGGTTTATTTCTGCATCAGGGCCATGCCTCGGTTGCAAGTTCAGTCCCCAGTTGGGGTGCATATGAGAGGCAACCATTTGATTTTTCTCTTCCTCCCTTTCCTTCTTTCTAAAAAAACAGAATCAAATCAGCATGTCCTCAGGTGAGGATTTTTTTTTTAAATCAAAGCAATCATTATTGCTTTATTCAACAATATTGAGCCCTGGCTGGTGTGTCTCAGTGGATTGAGTGCTCTCCTGCAAACCAGTCACCGGTTCAATTCCCAGTCAGGGCACATGCCTGAGTTGCGGGCCAGGTGCCCAGTGGGGGGTGCATGACAGGCAATGACATTGATGGTTTTCTCCCTCTTTCTCCCTCCCTTCCCCATCTCTAAAAACAAATAAATAAAGTCTTTAGAAGAACCCCAATATGGAATACCCTATAGATACAAGCATTTTAGGTGCTAAGGGACACAAATGTTAGTGAAACTGTGGGGCAAGGAGATAACATTTAGTGGTGGTGGTAATAACAGTAGCCGACATTTATTGAGTGCCTACTTTGTGCCAGTCACTGTGCTCAGCACTTCATGTCTGTTCATTTATTTGCTCCTCTCAGCACCTCTACGAGATGATGGTTGTTATTTACCCCATTTTTCAGATAAGTAGGCGAGGCACAAACATTAGGTTGAACAACTTGCCCTAGGTCACTAGCCAGTAAGTGAGAGAGTGTCATAGAGGAGGTGGTGCTGGACCTGGGACTCTGTTGAGATAAGGTAGAAGCACAAATACTTATGAAGGAGGAAGTTACAGAAGCCATCTGAACAGAGATAAAATGTTACAGAAACTTAGAATCAGTTAACCGCTACAGCAGTTCGCTGTGTGAGCAGAACCTCGGGCACACTGCAGGTAATAAACTGGGGAGGTGGTGCGGGGTGATGCCAGAATACGTCTTCTCCATCCCGGAGCACGTGGAGAGCGGCCGGTTCTAACACATCTCCTTTGATTCGCAGGCTGTTGTCCCTGGACCAGCAGAGCACCCCCTGCAGTACAACTACACGTTCTGGTACTCCAGGAGGACCCCTGGCCGGCCCACCAGCTCGCAGAGCTACGAGCAGAACATCAAACAAATCGGCACCTTTGCCTCTGTGAGTACTTAGTGAGCCCTGTGGTGCATTCGTGCCTGTACCTCTGTGTTTCCTTACCCTCCCGATAACCTCTTTAGGGTTCTGGTTCCTTATCTCTCAGGTCAGGTTTGGTCATTCTTGGGTTTCCCATTATACACCCGTAAGTAGCCTTCCGGGTGTATAATATGTGAATTGTGGGATTGACCCGAAGGGGGCCATACAGAAATGCAGGTTTGTTTAAGTAGATCTTTATTGAGTCCTAACTGTGTGCAGTGTCTGGGGTAGGGGAGGTACAAAATTTTATAGTACGTGATATACTCTCGAGGCTTGAAGTCAGGAGTAAACGTTAAAAGATCCTTTTGTATTTTTTAAAATATATTTTTCTAAGATTTCATTTATTTGTGGAGGGGAAGGAAGGGAGAAAGAGAGGGAGAGAAACATCGATGTGTGAGAGAAACATGGATGGGTTGCCTGTCACAGGCCCCCAGCTGGGGACGGGGCCTGCAGCGCAGGCATGTGCCCGACTGGGAGTTGAACTGGCGACCTCTCAGTGTGCAGGACGACGCCCGGTCCACTGAGCCACACCAGTCAGGGCGACTCTTTTGAGTTCTGTATGACCTCCCGCCAGGGCTTTGGATCTGTTAGTGGTGCGTGTGTGGAGTAGCATCTTCCCTTCTGTCTTCAGAAAGAAAATGGAACCTCTTACTAATGGCTTCTGTGGGTCTTTCGGTACGGGGAGCCCAGCTCTGCCTTACCTCCCTCACAGGCTGGTGCCGTCCCTTCCATCTCTGGGCAGAGCTGGGTGCGGAGTTCGTTACTTTCTTGAAATTATTGGGGTATCTGCCCTGTTTAAAATGCAGGCATAGAAGAGGAACCTGATAGACACTAAGGGTTAAACTAAAATAGTGAAGAGGGAGGGCACAGTAATAGCCCCTCCGTGTAACTTCCTTTAAGCGTTGGGATAGCCCTGCGAGGTCAGCGGTGTTGTCCAGATCTCACAGCTGAGAACGTGAGGCTTGGGCCAGGTGTCTGCCCTCAGGTCTCGGGCGGCCGTGATTTACGTGACCGGGGGAGGGACCAGTGTGGCGACCCTGTGGGGGAGGGTGGCCGTGAGAGCCAGGTTGCAGAACCCTTGCGCCCTTCCGTACACCGGGGTGCCTGATGAGAGGTGGCAGTTCTTGGAGTGTGTGCTTGGCAGGCGAGCTCTTTGTTTATCCGTTTACTGTTGGCTGCAACTGGTAATTAGTTCATCTTACTGCGGAGAGAAGAGGTACATGCTCCCTCATCACTGATGAATGTAGGCTCCTTTGAAAAATTAAAAACAGCTTGTGCACTGGAGCATATTTGGTTCATGAAACGTGTGTTGAGTGAAGACAAGGCATGAGTGGGGTTCTAAAGTGAACCAAGGTCTTGGGCTTAGGGAAGCAGGACCTGGCCGGGAATCTCCGACCCAGAGACAGCAGTGCTGTTGGGGACCGCTGCGGGCCACTTCCACGCACTGCTTTTCTGAATGGCCCGGGCAGTCACTCCTGCGACGGTCCGGGGCCAGCTCCATTCCTGGCACTTCTGAACCTGTCGCAGGCGTGTCGTTGCTGTTGTGCAGGACACTAGCCGTCACGGTGCGGTGGCAGCCTCGGGGCTGCGGACGGTCGGGTGAGCACGAGAGGGTCAGAGAAGACGCTGAGCTGGAGAGGGCACCCTCATTCAGGGTCCTGTCGGTGCCCTTTGTGACCACAGGTGTTTCTCGCCGTTTTCTTCCTCTCCTACGGAAAGCGCGGTTTACCCACCTTGGGAAAGGAGGGTTTTTGTTTGCTTTGGCACGTATGTTGAGTGGAATAGACCTTATCGTTAGCGCCATCTTGGGTTAGTTCTTTCGTACTTGCTGGATGGGTGACGTGTTCAAGTCCACTGCGCGGAATTCAAGGCAGTAGGAGATGCCTCGCAGGGCAGTAATTACATTGTGAAACCCTTCAGTAAATCCAAAGCGGTATTTCCCGTTTGTCCTTGATCCTAGTACTTAACAGCGTGTAAAAGTTCTGGAGATCAGCTGACTCAGAAGGCAGTGGTTTAACATGGGAAGAGCACTGGCTGGGGGGTCCCGGGGCGCGCTCTCCGGTGTCCGACTCCGCGGGCGGGGCAGGCGCTGGCGCTGTGTTCTCCTCGACACGGAGGAAGGTCGTTCTGAGGCCTTTTCTGCTCCTCATTCATTGAGTCTGAACACTTTTTTTTTCTTTTTTTCAATTAAGAGTATCAGAAACCGAAAAATTGCCTGAAGAGAAGGGGGAAAATCTTTGAAGCGAGTTCATGTTTTTGAGGTGCTTGCCCCGCCTCCCGTGGTTCAGACGTACGGTCACGACCCGGAGACTGTGCGGTCTGGCCGGAGCGCGGAGCAGGGCCGAGCCGGCCGGGAGGCCGCCCTGGCTGGGGAACTGGGGTGGCCTGTGCGGCTGTGCCCCGCAGCCGTCCCCAGTCCCTGACCGCAGTGAGCCGCAGGCCCGGGCGCACGCCCTTCCTCTCCACTCTGCCAGGGGGAGAAGGGTGATGGCTCCTTGTGTGCGTGTGGCCACTCCCCGTCCCAGATCACCGTAAACGGGTGCCCACGGCAGTTGCTGAGATGAGACGCGGCCGATGGCGTTCTTCCTGACTTGTCTGTCACGGGAGGCCTGCCTGGGTTCTTGGCCTGTAGAGGGGCTGAAGGCGTCTCCATGTCACACAGTGGGTGGTCTCCACCTCGGCTGCCATCCAGCTCTAGACACATGGCCAGAGCCTCTGTTTCTCTCCAGACTGGTCCACATTTTTTCTTTCCTCCTAAAATGTGCCCCTTCCCTGGCCAGCACTTAGTAGGTGTACCTGTGAATCACACAGGAATCAGGAAGCAGCCTCTCCCTCAGCAGTCCACTGAGGAACGGGAGTAGCTGCGCCAGACAGAGAAGTGTGTCTCCTTTCCCCCTGGGGCCATGGAGGAGGGGCAGGGAGCCCCATAAATGTTCCAGCGTAAACGGGGCCTCCTTGGAACAGGCTGGTGATTGCCGGGGCGGGTGCGGGGCGAGAACCGGCTGGAACAGGTGAAAGATCAGTCATGGGGACCGCCAGGACAGCACAGGGACACTGTTGTTGTATGGTCGCTCACATTGTAATAACTATGCCGGTGCCCAGTGAGTGCTGGGACCACCGGGGGTCACTCTGTAAGGGGTGCGACTGACCACTGTGCTGGGCACCCGAAACTGAAACGAGACACTACCAAACGCCGGCGGTGACCGAAGTGAGTGAAGAGGCACTTCAGCCCTGAGTGTGAGAGGCTGAGCCCTGCCTGGCTCCGGACTGGCCTGGCCTCAGCAGACGGACTGTGGCTGGTCCTCTCACCGGCTCAGTAACTGAGCAGGACTGAAGTGCGTGCGTCTCACTGTCTCTGATGATGAATCTGAGTGAACAGGCTGTGATCAGGACAGAGGGTTTCCATTGCATGGAACAAGGTCCCCACAGCACATCATGGGGGTCCCGCGGGCTCTGCGGAAGGGAGGGCGTGTCGACGGATACGGCTCGGCCAGCGGAGGCCCTGGCTGAGGCCGGCATCCTCGCCTGGAGGGGTTGTTCTCGGTCATCGACATTACGTTTTTCTTCTATCCAGCTTACCGTGTGCTTTTACCTAGCGTGCCCGGCCTCCCATGCTAGCCTCCAGACGAAAATGCGCCCTTCAGAAGTATAGCCAGAAACTGTGTGCCTTCCACGTTTACGCTTTTCTCTTCGCTGAGGCTTGCGCTCGTTCATTCAGAGAAAAAGAGTCACATCCTTTGTGTCCCGGGCCTTCTCTTCGCAGGTGGAGCAGTTCTGGAGGTTTTACAGCCACATGGTACGTCCCGGGGACCTGACCGGCCACAGCGACTTCCATCTCTTCAAAGAGGGGATTAAACCCATGTGGGAGGTGAGGACTGAGGGCCTCGCACTGCTCTTCTCAGCAAGGCGGTTTTGTTTTGTTTTTTTAGCCTAGCCAAAGTTTAAAGTATTTTAAAGTCTTCTCTCAAAACCACGTCGCTGTTCGGCACCTCCAGGAAAAGACGTGGTGCATCGCTTGTCGGGGGGAGTGGTTGGTGCTGGGTGGTCTGAAAGGTCGTTTCGTCACTGAAAGGGTGTTGTGATGACATTCGGGGTGGCTTCTCTAAATTACCCTTATTCCCGTAGAACTGGCAGTGTGTGTGTTGTATCTCCACGACACATTTAAGATCAAGGTGGGTGAAGAATAAGCTTACAGGCAATAGTGGGAGACCCAGAGCTGAGCTTTGCGATCTCTTTGCTTTGCTGAAATCCATCTTTAGTTTGGTGCCGTGGCGTTTTTCTAGAAGACAAATGCGATCACACCCCATGCGCCACTCCCTGTCCCCCGCCGACATTTAAAATGTCACACGGCTCTCCACTGCTTTCATGCTCTTGCAGCTAGTTGGCCTTTCAGGCCCCGTCCCCCGTCCTCTCTAAATCATCCCTTCCCTCGTCCCCCGGCCCGCGCTCAGTCAGAGTCTGCGCCCGGGGGCGCTCTTCCCGGTGCCTGCGGGCCCTCCGCCTGCTCTGCCTGGCCAGCTCCTGGGTCCCTGGAGGCCCAGCTGCTTAAATGCTTCCTCCTCTTGAGTGTTTCTTTTTTTTTTAGAGTATGGTATTCTTTTTTTTTTTTTTTTTTTAGATTTTATTTATTTTTAGTATTTTATTTATTTTCAGAGAGAAGGGAAGGAGAAAGAGAGGGAGGGAAACATCAATGTGTGGTTGTCTCTCATGTGCCCCCGAATGGGGACCTGGCCCGCAACCCAAGCATGGGCCCTGACTGGGAATTGAACCAGCGACCCTGTGGTTCGCAGCCAAAGCTCAATCCACGGAGCTATAACAGCCACAACCCTCTTGAGTGCTTCTAACGGTCTTGCTCTTGAACTTGATGTGCAGATCTGTGGTACAGCAGCGCTCGTCAGACTGTACTGCTGTAGTTAATGTTCTCTGTCTCCTCAACTAGACTGAGTCTGGGAGAGACTGGCTTCCTGTCTGTGAATGTGACATGGTGATACTGGCACACTTGTGGCACACTCGTGGCAAATGAAGTGAGGAATGATCAGTGTTTAGAATCTGACATCATTTCAATTCCTAGTTGCAAAAAAGAGGGTCCTTTTTAAAGTGTCCGTTGAGCTATTGTTTGAACTGGCTTGTATCAGGACCCCCACCTTGCTTTTCTTTTCTTTCTCTCCTCTCCCTACCACCATTTTTCTATAAAGTTGAATAACTGGAAAGTGATGAGACTTCTTAGGGATCACGCCAAAGAAAAAAGAGCTGTGGAACTGTATTTTAACTTTTTGCTTTCTGTCTTTTTATAGGATGATGCAAATAAAAATGGTGGCAAGTGGATTATTCGGCTACGGAAGGGCTTGGCATCCCGTTGCTGGGAGAATCTCATCCTGGCCATGTTGGGGGAACAGTTCATGGTTGGGGAGGAGATCTGTGGGGCTGTGGTCTCTGTCCGGTTCCAGGTAAGCCCCCGTGGGCACGTCTGCTTTCGCGTGCTGCCTCTCCTGTCCCTCTGCTCCGGCTTGCCTTGATGAGCCCTCTGTTCCTCCTGTAGGAGGACATTATTTCAATATGGAACAAGACTGCCAGCGACCAAGCAACCACAGCCCGAATCCGGGACACGCTTCGGCGAGTGCTTAACCTACCTCCCAACACCATTATGGAATACAAAACCCACACCGACAGCATCAAGTACGTGTTGGGGAGGGTTGGGGGGGCCTGTCCCTGAGGTTAGCAGAAGTCGGTTCTCAGTTGGGTCCAGAGGAGTATGGTCGCACAGGGGACTGACTTACGGAGAAGGGACAGACCAGTCTTCCCCTCTAGTGCTTCTGGCCGCTCCTAGCAGCTCTTTGCTGGTGAGGCTCCTGCACACGTCACCGCAGCAGAGAGAGCCCCTGCAGGACCCAGCTGCAGTGTGTGGGCCGGCTTCCCTTCCACGGCGGGCTTGTCTTCCACGGGCTAGCTGCTGTCTTCAGGCGAAAGGCAGGGGCTCTTCCTTTTCCTGCCGTTTTGTAAGGTGACTTCATTGAACAAGAAAGTCCCCCTGTCTGCTCCTGCCCCCACTGTTGCATGTCTTTTTTACCTATTAGCTTTCTGTCTGTCTCTGTGTCCTGGGAAACTAGCTTCTTATTAGGAATGTGACCCACTTCCTGGTGTGCAGAGCTGAAGTCCTAGGGGCAGCAGGGCAGTGTGTTTGTGAGGGTAGGGTCTCAGGAAGCACGGGCGCCAGTGGGGAGAGAAGCGGGGCTTCGTGCTCTGCGAGGGCTCCGGGCGTTAGAACCAGCGCCCACACACGGCAGTCGCCGGCCAGGGCAGTGAGTGAGTCTTACCTGCAGCCAGGCCCTCGGAAGAAGTTGTGGGGAGTGGCTGCCAGACTTGCTCCAAGCTGGCGGAGAGCCGGCCGACGTGTAGGTCCAGCTTCTCTCCTTTGACTCCAGCGTCAGTGTGTGCCCTTGGCAAGTCTCTGCCACTCGGCCTCCGTTTCCCCATCTGTGAAACGGGGCTGGCACTACTCCACCTGACAGGGTTGTTGGGAGGCTCACTGAGTCTTTGTCAAGCAAGGTCCTCAGAAGGAGACTGCGCTTACAGGGCCAAGTATTAGTATCGCTGTCATCGTCATCATCATCAGACATAATACTGTCATGACGTTGTTCTGATTAAAGACTAGTGACGCGCCCAGTGGTGGTGGTCAGCAGACAGCCCGTCTGGGAGTCTTCCGCATGCATTCACAGACCGTGGTGTTAGCTGAACCCAGCCGAGGGCCTGTTTTTAACTGGGAACACTGCCACAGGAGTTGGTCCGTAAGCAAACAGCTGGGTGTGACTCATCGCAGCCACCAGGAGCTACAAGTCAGCCAGGGCCCTGGGCGCTGGCCTGAGCGGTCCTGTGTTAGCATTGTTTTCTCTGAGCAGATTTTTCCTATTCGTTATCCTGAGGGTAGAAACAGTTTCTGCTCTCCAGCCAGATGTAGTGCGGGCTGGAAGCATCCACCCCTGCCTTTTCTAGGACTGCTACTCAAGGTTCCCAAACTCACACCCCCCAGTTCGGCCCCCCACCAAAGCAAGCTTTTCACTGGGATAGGAAAGGGAAAGGTATTTTCAGCTCTCCCTCCCCACTGGTCTCCCTCTCTCATACCCTGAGGCAGTTCTTCTGACTTCTTTAGAAATGTGTTCAAGTCCTTACAGAGGCCGGGAGAGCCTGTGGGCTTTGCCTTAGTCCGCTGCGCTGCTTTATCCAGAGGTCTGCCTAGCACTCCAGCCCTGCAGCCAAAGGGACCAGAAAACCCTCCTTGACACCCAGATGCTTCTTTCCTCGCGTCTCCCTCCCTTTCCTCCCCCAATGTGCCGACCTTTTGCACTCCCACTAGAATGCCAGGCAGGCTGGGCCCCCCAAGGCTCCTTTTTCAAAACCTCTGGAAGCCGCGGTTGAATGGGCCATGACCCTCTCCCTGTCTGGATGGCACCATCATTGAAGCTGGCAGCATCGGAGCCTCTTGTTCTGTTGGCGTGCTACCTGGAAGACCCTTCTGTCCCGGACAAGAGGAGTTGGAAGAGCATTTTATGTTTTAAGAACAGGCTGACACAGCAGCTACAACAACAGCTGAGATCACTTAATAAATGGTGCTAAACTAGCTTGTCTCATGCTCTTGCTCTTTGTGGCGCATCAAAGAAGTGGCCTTTCAGACTGACTGTCACCATGTTAAGGAATGGCACAGACTTCTTCATGAGGGCCATCGGGGGAACGCAGCCTCATTTCCATAAGCCCATTGCACAGTGTCCCGTGGTGTTCTGTTCCACTTCCGCTGAGGTCCGGCATCATGAGGTGGCATCTAACCCAACCTGAGATCCCATTTTCTGGCACTTGAATTCTAGTTTCCATCTGGCCACGCTGGTGAATGAGAACAGTGGTTTCCGAGGTAGAGGTCAGCTGGAAGGTCGTTAAGGTTGGAAAGGGGGTCCTTGGCTTTTGCTTCGCTGGCTTTGTTTGCCTTTACTTCAGAGACGGCTCTTGCTTGGAGGTGAAGTCCTGCTTCCGTCTGTGTGTGTCTGTATGTGCGCAGCTTCCTTGCTTGGTGCTGACGGGGCTTTCTCACTGCCAGAGCTGCCCGAGCCACAAGCTCTCTGCCGGCCTCTCCCCCGCGCTTTCCCTGTAGAGCCAGGCCATCCTCCTCTTCGAGCTAGCTCTGCTGGCGGGGCCTCCAGGGCCCAGCCCTTCCCTTCCTCCCCGGAGTTGTGCCTCGGAGCCAGGCCGGGGTGACGTCTTCCTCCTCTGTGGGTCTGCTCCAGCGCGTGCCGGCCCCTCACGTGCTTTGTGGCTTGGCTTGTGTGGCCCGCGGGCCCTAACCTGCATGCACAGATCGCGGCGAGTCTCACGTTACTTGCAGCTTTCTTGGGAGCTACCAACTAAACCAGAAATAAACGTTTTTGCAGACCCTGGGTCAGGTTGCCTGACAGCATCTGTGGAGGTGGCCGTGGGCGGATGTGGGGGTTTCCAAAGTGGCTGTGCCATTGGCAGCGCCACCCCGGGCTTGTGCCATCCTGACGGACCGTCGGTCTCCACGTGGCCCGGGATCCTGCAGGACGCAGTTGGGAGCAGCGCCCTGGGCTCCGCCCTCGAGAGCAGTTTGCGCTGTGGCTGCTTTGCCGCACACAGAGCCGGTCGGAGTTCCTGGGGAGTGGGAGGTGTGTGGGCGCGTGGAAGTGCCTGTTCTCTGGTCTCAGCGTGTGTGGGGGCCGCTCAGGGCCTCTGTCCTCTTGCCTCCACTGGAGTGTGGTGTGCGCTGGCCTTCATTTCGGCTCCCACAGCCGGTCCAGGGATCAGTGTGACGTCACCTTCCTGAGCCAGGGTTCATCAGAAAGCACCAAACTGACCTTGAGGCCCCTCTGGTCCTTGCCACATGTGGGCAGACGTCAGAACTGTCCTGCTCCGTGCCCTTCCTCATGGCTCTCGCACAGGGATGGCTTTGTTTAAGCCAAGGGACAGCAGCTGCTGGGACTTGAGAATTAAGGAAGTGGAGGAAAACGCGCTCTGGAGAGCAGTCCCAGGTATTCCGGGAACGGTGAGGGGACTCAGGAGCGGCCTCGATTCTCAGGCAGATGGACCTCTACCTTGCTAAGTTTCTGTCCAGTTTCCAGTGTCCTTTTTTCAGCCGCTCGGCGTCTCCAGCCTGCCCCTCACACCGCTTGTGGCCTTTTCCTGCTGCACTCGCGTTCCTGGGAGAGCTGAGAGGCAGGCAGTGCCGCTCCGCACCCAGGCTGCTCAGCTGCGGAGGGGTCGGCGCCTGCTGCCTCCTGCCCGTGTGTTGCCAGCAGTGGGCCCCATAAGAGTGAACAGGTCCCAGTGAGAAGTGGGAGGCTGGTTACACCGAGTGTCGCCCAGGTGCATGGCTCCTGTTGATGAGGCCCGTGGCAGCTGAGGCTGTAGGTTTGGGTCCCTGGGGCGTGAGGTGACTCGCTGTGTCCTCCGTTTGGAGAAGCAGTCTCCTAACACAGACTCGCAGCCCAGAGTCGTGGGCACACCGGGAGAGCACTGGGCACAGAGCCCACACAGCAGCACTGTCTTCTGTGCTGCCTCTTCGGAGCAGTCCCATGGGGAGACAGGGCCGCCTTCACACAGTGGGCCACCGTGGTGGGGACACTGACAGCTCCCTCTGCAGAGAGAGTGGAGGGTGGGTGACTTCTCTCCATTTCTTTATTCGAGAGGAGAAACGGATCAAGTCGCGGGGAATTTCCTTAACCTTGTCCAGGTTTCACTGCACTTAAACATCAGACTTTGTGGGCCAGGGTCACCCCTCCCTTCTGTTGTGGCTAAGTCATAACCCGATGGCGCTGGGTCACAGGTGTGACTGCTGGCCTGGCTTAGGAAATTCGTCCCTACTGACGTTCCAAGTAAAGGAAGCCCAGGCTAGCGGGAGGCTGAGCTTGTCTGTGGGTGTTGAGGGCCAGCTGAGTGCGAGGCTGTGAACCAGGCCTTGGGAGTGGGGGTGGGGGGCGGGTGGAAGTTCAGGGCCTCATAAAAACGAGCTCTCTGCTCCCAGAGTTTGCTTTCCAGAGAGTGAGCTGAAACAAGAGTGGTCTCCAAAGGACTCTGTTAACTGTTCATTTGAGTTTGTTCAGAATTCCCTGTGGGCTATAGTAATCCCAGTAAACTTCTGTTTAGAAGCTTCATTCGTATGACACTTTGTTAACATTTAACTTTTTTTTTTTACCTTTAAAAGAAGCAAGGTTTAGCATTACCTAATATGCCTGGGACGCCGCATGGAAAATAGCTAGGCTGTTCTCCCTCGCTTTAGTGCATTGGTTTGCTCGTAGCCGAACATCAGAGTGATTGTGTCGGTGACCGTGATCAGCTGCTTTGTTTCCACTGAGCCCGAGTGAGGGACGTTCTTCACCCGGGTTCGTCATGCCGAGGTTTAACAGGCGGACGGAACTTAGGAAGGAAAAGGGAGGGCAGTTCTGTGCTGGGACGGATCAGAGGGCGTCTCCGGGATCCATGTGTCTGTAGGTTCTCTGTTGGGACTAGTGTGGGCCTTTCTAGAAACTAAGGGGTAAATGAGATGAAGCTTCAACATGACCATGTCATTTCTTGTGGACACTGAAGTTGCTTAAAACAGAATTTAAAGCTCACTGATAAAACGAGAGGGGTTTCCTGGGTCATTGCCCCAGCATCGGATTTGGCTTTGCCTTATTTGCCTTAACTGGGAACGAAGAGGGAAGTGGCCTTCTGACATCACACGCGGGCTCACAAAGCTCCTCCCTGCACGGCCATCGCCGCGGTGGGCGGTGGGCTATGGGCTGAGATGTCTCGCTGAGGACGCCGAGCTGACGGACTGGCGCACCCGCTGGGCAGGCCTGTGCTGCTCTCCACTCGGTCGGTGCGTGTGCGCAGCCTCGGTGGCGCTGGCTGAAGAAACCGACGCCGCGCACTGCCCCTTGTGCCCGAGGCGGCGGAGCGCTGACTCGTGGGACACCGACGAACCGCGTTGGTGTTGCCCCGAGAGTGGGTTTGCCCTGCCAGGTCTGTGTGCTCAGCCCCTCCCCCGTTTAAAAAGAAGAACAAAGCTTCCTGTAGGAGTCCTGGTGAGAAAGTGCACTTCAGTGGCTGTGACCCAAACCCGTAGCGAGTGACACAGTGTGTTGTCATCCCTTTAAACGAAGGGTGGAGTGATTCACGAAAGGGAGTTTCAGATTTAGGAGCCCCAAATGACCCATCGTGTGTATAACTGCCAGGGAACTTAGCAGGCATTTCGTCCCTAATGGGGCGGAAAAGTGGCCAGGATATTTTCTCGTCGTTCCTCTGACAAAATTTGAGGTGTGCTGGGCTCCAGATGCCTGAGGATTCTGGTGTCTCTTTTTCGGCCAGCAGTCACCAAGGACGGGGAGCGCCAGCCTGCGAGACTGTGCCCCTCGGTCACACTCCTACCCCTCCCTGACCCCAGTTTCTGCATGAGCTCACCAGCATGGAAGTTGTCACGAGCCTTGTTCCCTGGAGATTGTGAACTGCCGTGACCTACACCGCTTAGACTTTCAGATGATTACATGGGTGTATGCAGAAACGCCCCGGTATAGATTGGGGGTCCGAGGTTGGAGGGTCAGACGGTTGGAAACGGGACAGCAAAGCGACGCCGAGCGGTTTCCCCCTCGCACCTCCAGGCACGATGCACCTCCAGGCACGGTGCCGCAGGCCCCTGCCTCTCCCCTCAAGGTGAGGCCCGGTGCAGCAAAGGCGTCTCCGCCTCCCACCCCGCCTCCCTGCTGCCCTTCGCCCTGTGAGTGGGAGGTGTTGCCCGTGATGGCTGAGCGTAGCTCTGCCCTCATTGGCCTCCCTGGTAGACTTGGGGGAGGGTTGGAGACAAAACCTCAAGGAGACAGTGGTCGAGGGCCAGAGTTCACCAGGGGGAGCAGCCAGGACAAGTGCCGACCGTCCCTGAGAGGCACTGGCCCTCCCTGCCAACCTGAGGGCGAGTCCAGGCGGGGAACCTCACAGCTGCGCTTCCCGGTGTCGGGTGGGTTGCACCCGACCTTGAGGGTATCTGAAGCGGGGTGTGGGGCGATGTGTCTTCTCTTTGCCGTTAAAAGCTTGTGACCTGAACGTGCTGTTGTGTTTTTGTCTCTGGTTTACCAGGGCCTGGGAGGAGTTTCACGGCCTGGTGAACAGCAGCGGCCGCTGATCGGACGCTCCCCCTGTCTCTCACACTCAGGGTAGGGCCTCGTCTGTTCTCCGTGACCCCGTGACGTGCCTCTCAGCCCTAGGCCCCTCTTCCCAAGGGGCTGTGCTCTCCCCGTGTACCCCCAGCCCCTCCTCTGGCTGGCGGTCACGGCCCCAGTCCAAACCCACCGGACTGCGGTGCTTCCCGGGTCGCACGTCTCCTGGTGAACGCCAGGCGGGTGGCTCAGCCTCACTGCACCTCCCTTCCCTCATTTGGGAGCAGGGGTCCACGGACTGACACGTCCCTGGCCTCCTCCGATGCCAGCATTTCACGGTGATAAATGTGCCCCAGACCCTTTTTCTTTGGCCCAGACGTGGCCATTTGTACGCCATCTGGCAGTGTCCTGTGACTAACGTGGGGCAGGTGAGACGCTCGTCTCCCATTTGCTGGGTGGGGGGGGGTTGTCAGTTGCGAGGGAACGGGGACAGAGGGGCGGGTGTGGATGCAGGGCTCTGTGGGACACAGTGGGGTTGCGCTGCAACTGCACCATCGCCTGCTGGCCAGCAGGGAGAGACCCCGGGATGGGCGCCGCTCGGCTGGGCGTTCACGCAAGGGGCATTTGCATTCCAGCGCGGGGCGTGCCAGGTTCAGTTTCGCCGCTTTAGCGAGGACACTGGGGGCGCTTGTTCTGGGTGAGAGGCGTGGATGGAGGGACGGTGTCTGTGTGTGCTGGCCCGGGAGCGTCCTGGACAGTGCCCGCCCCCACTCCCCACCGTTCCTAAGAAACGGAACTTCTAAGGGTGGAACAGAACCTGTCGGCTGCAGTAGCTGCTTCAGAACTCCACCTTCCCAGGGAGGAAATGAGGCTTTTCCAGAGAAGGAGACCTGCATTCCTCAGGTGGGCTAGACGAGAGGATGACACGGGGGCGGAAGCATGGGGGGGGAAGCACGGGGCCAGGGCCTGACGGCTGTGCCGATAAACGGTCCCAGAGTTCCCGCGCACACCCCTTATTTTACTAGTTTAATTCCCGTGCGATAAATTCCACTTTAGATGATGATGCTAGATTTTTACAGGTTTTTTTTTTTAATGTTTATTGATTTAGTCCCTGGCTGGTGTAGTTCAGTGGATTGAGCCCAGGCCTGCAAACCAAAGGGTCGCATTCTGATTCCCAGTCAGGGCACAAGCCTGAGCCATGGGCCAGGTCCCCAGCAGGGGGTACACAAGAGGCAACCACACATTGATGCTTCTTTCCCCCTCTCACCTTCCTTTCCCCTCTCTCTAAAAATATATAAATATATAAATAAACTCTTAGAAAATGTGTATTGATTTCAGAGAGGGAGGGGGAGAGGGAGAGAGACAAACATCGACGTGAGAGAAACATCTATTGGTTGCCTCCCATGTGCGCCCCAACTGGGGACTGAACCCACATACCTAGGTATGTGCCCTGCCCAGGAATTGAACCTGCAGCCTTTTGGTGTACAGGGTGGTGCCCCAACCAACTGAGCCACGCTGGCATGGGCTAGATGACAATACTAGATTTTTTAAAGTTGAAATTTGAAAGGTTTCTCTGTCATTTGTTGTCAACATGGATTTCTGGGATGGCTGCTAATATACAAGAAAGGGTGGAAATTATATCAGCTGTGCAATTAGATACATTGATTTGCAGGCTGCAGAGTAGGTATTTGAAGTACATTAAGTTTAATTTCCAGAGGCCTTCGTCTATAATGGAACTGTTTTAATTATATTACCATATTTAATTATACCTAAGATTTTTTTTGCTTTTAATATCCCTATAATTGGAATGCTTACAGTGAAAGTGATAAAGATTTTTGTCATAGTTTAATTGGCAATAGTTACTTCTTAAAGTACATAAAATGATACCTTAGAAGTCAATAGCATTAATAACATCTTAGGTTCCATGAAAAAACACTTTAAAATGAAATTGGAATAGTCAGAATGAGAGAAAACTTAAAATTATTCCCTCTCCCCTTAGCTACAACTAAATCCCCCAGATAAAATATCAAATTGCTTTGAAAAGTCCTATCTTTACATGATTGCCATTTTGTAGTCTCTGTGTTCTCCCCTTTCCCCCGTCTTTTTTTTTTTAAGATTTTATTTATTTATTTTTAGAGAGAGGGGAAGGGAGGGAGAAAGGGGGAGAGAAACATCGATGTGTGAGAGAGACCTCAATCAGTTGCCTCTCACACACCCGCAACGGAGGACCCGGCCTGCAACCCAGGCACGTGCCCTGACTGGGAATTGAACCAGCAACCTTTTGGTTGGCAGGCTGGTGCTCAATCCACTGAGCCACACCAGCCAGGGCCCCCCGACCCCGCCTTTTTTATGGGCAGATGAAGGGGGCACTTAATGCTTCTTGACGTACAGACTTGGAAGTCTGAGAGAAGTGTTAGTGTCCAAGCAGAAACCCAGCTCACTCCATTGTCTTGTTAGACTCGGAAAGGCCTCCTTCCTATTTCATGTGTTGATTTGACCTTGAAGGGGGTGCTGGCAACAGCTGCACGGGTCCAGCTCGGGTCGCCCGAGCTGCTGTTTCAGACGCCCCTGACGTTCGTCCTCTCGTCCTCTCTGTGTTTCCCCTTCCAAGGAGGTCGTGATCTGTCATGAAATAAAGACTGCTATTTAAATAATTCTCATTGAACCACAAGGGGCTCCTCAGTTTTATCGGATATTTTTTGCCCTTATATATGGCTGCTAATACTGGGGGGTCATTTCATTTGGCCCCCATTATAAGTGAGAATTGCCCTTTCCAGCACGGCGTCCCCAGAAGCCCCAGTTAGCTGCTGGGAGAGGGTTCTGGTCACTTCTGTGTCTGGGCTGGCATGCGCAGAGCAGTGATCTGTACTTCTGGGGAATGAAGGCAGGGTGGCCACTCAGTGGGAAGCCAGGCACTGAAATGGCCCCACCACACCCGGGAGGTCGGCTTCTTAGTCAGCAGGTGGGAAGGAGCGTGGAGGAAGCCAGAGCGGGCTGGGGCTGCACAGCCGAGAGCCGGAGTGCTCCCCTGAAGAGCGTGGACACTTCAGCCTGCGGCCTGTCTGCGGCCACTCTCAGCCCCCGGCAGGGCGGGTGCTCGGGGAGGGCTCCTCCTCAGTGGCGCCCAGCTTCCCCCGACGACCCAGAGTCACTTTGGTGCCCGGCGCAGGGCAGGCTTCCATGAGAACGGGAGGCGATCTGAGGGGCTGACCGCCCTGCTCCTCCGCCGCCCACCCTCAGAGCTGACTCTGCCCTAGCGCATTCTTTCCAGAGTCTGTACTTGTTCATTTCTCTGAAAGAACAAGAAGGGGATCGTTTTGAGGCAGAGCAGATTAGACGGAGGGTCATCCAGCGGGGAGAGAGTCCCCGTAGCACTGCGGGCCCTTCGGCTCTGTGTCCTGTGTCCTGGCCTGCGAACATCTGCGGGGTAAGTTAAGATGCAGTGGAGACCTTGATGTCTGAGAAGCCCCTTTAGATCCATGCACTGGGCTCAGTCCCAGTAGCTCATTTTACGTAAATTCGCAGGTGAGGATGTAAAATTTCCCTCACTTCCTTCTAAAACCTCTTCTGCATCAAGAGCAGTGAGCACCTTCCTGGTGGCCTGTTCCCCATCCCCGCCTGGCTGGGCGGCTGAGGGGCTAGCTTTCGGGAGTTCTCTCTGGACTTCCGAAGTACTAGTTTGCTTTTAAAGAAGCAGAAGTGCACTTTTTGTCCAAAGACAAAAGTCACCTGTGCCTCTGCCACTTCCTGTCTCCACTCGCCCTTTAGAGAAAGGTCTCCGTCTCCCGCAGCCTGGGAGAGGGGCGTGACCGAGGGTCGGTTCCCAGCTGGTCCGAGGTGGACACAGTCTGCAGCCTGTCATTGCAGGAGCCTGTCGCCCACCCTGTTGCTCTTTCTCTTCCTCGATGACTGACTCTGGAGGAACAGCCGATTGTCCTGACCCCTCCGTTTTACACACAGGCTGAGTCAGGGTGTTGTGGTTCTCCCGTTTTCTGGCGCTGCGGGGGCAGCGACAGCGGCAGTTCTGAGAATAAGTGTGAAGAGCTCTGCAGTTCACCTGCCACGGGAGGGATTTGTCTCTGGCCCGACCCCAGCACAGGACGGGAATTCTTCCCCCAAAGGACGGCCTGCTTGCGGCGAAGGCGCCCCGTGAAGGCTCTTCCTTACACCACAGCGCAGCGGCCAGGGCTGCTCCACACCCCGGTCTGCCCTCTCTCTCCTCCAAGGTCGTCGTTCTCCCGCAGGCTGACCGTTCCCTGGCTCCTTCCTGCGTGCCTGACGGTCACCTGTCTCATTTCTCCCCGCTGACTGGCTTTTGTGATCCAGTCGCTCAGTGGGAACAGAGGTGGCATAGAACGGAAAGAGATGGAACAGAACAAGCCACCCCTGCCTTGCGCTTCTTTGTTGTTAGAGGCGTCCTCTGTCCTACGGGCTCTGGGACAGCACACCGTCCCTGAAGGGACTCCGAAGTAGCACACACACCAGTTCCGCTTGCCTCTCTTAGGGTCAGATGCGTTCCTCGCCCTTTGCTAGCTACGTGGTGGCATCTCGGTGGGGTCTGTCCTTTTGAAAGGCCTTTTAAAAAAGATGCACACCTGTGAAGTTGCCTTTGTATTTGGCCTTCAGCCCCTTAGATCACTGGAGCGCCCAGTGGCCTGGATAGATGAGCTGTGGGCACGCACGTCAGTTACAGAAAGTGCCGGTGGGTTTTGGGTCCCGTCAGTTTCTCCCGTGGGCAGAGGTCTCCCGCCTGGCCGCAGCTGCCCATCGGTCCGTGTCTTACACTCACTGCAGCCTGTCTCTGTGCCAGGAGGGCTGTTGGTCACTGCCAGCCTGCCTCCAGCATGGAGGAGAACCCACAGCCCGCTGCAGGAGGGTGTACCTGTTCGTGTGGACCCGTTGCCCCCTGCCCAGTCAGATAGGTCCTCTAAAGCCAAGTTTCTAGAATGTTCCATCAAAATTAAAGGGAAATAATGGCTTCAGAATCAGGTTAATGACACATTCTGTTTCAGAATTTCAGACAAATTGAAGACGTAAGCACTGGGCCAGAGCAGTAGATAAGGTGACCTTTAAAGCCCCTTGCAGCCCTTAGATCTCGGGACTCAAATGGTGGCGTAAGCAGCTGAGATGTCTCTGGGTCCTAGTGGGGACAGGAGTAGGTGCTGGTAGGCGGCCAGACCTGTCTGCACCCAGTGGAGGGCAACCGGCAGGACACATCCTACAGCCCATTCCGCACACACACGCACGCACACTTCTCTTTCAAGAACAGAGCTAAGTTTCTAACGTACGGGGTACCCGGATCTCACCTCTGGGAATCTCCCTTTTAAGCTGCTGTGAGTTTGAAGCCCAGGGATGTTTGGTTGATCTTTTCGAGTTTGTAACACAACCGCGTGGTTCAGTTTGTTCTTAAAGTGTGTGTGTGTGTGTGTGTGTGTGTGAGAGAGAGAGAGAAAGACAGCGGTCTCCCTCCCACCTGCCAGCCTCCGCGCAGTCTCTGCCCTGTCCCCTTCCCCCGTCCTGGGTAGGTGCCATCGCTGGCTTCTCGGGGAGCCTGCAGCGTCGCTTCATGCACTGTGAGCAGATGGGAACTGTGACCCGCCCCCCCCACCCGCTGCCCAAAAGGGAGCACCCTGTGTGCGCACAGCATTCTGCACCTTAACTTACCGCTTTCTCTAGGAGATACTTCCTTATTAGCAGGGAGCTTCCTTTTACTTTTTAAGCTACACAGTGTCCCATTGTGTGAATGTGCCATTGCATTAATATTTAACTAGTCCCCTGTTGATGTGCATTCAGATGGTTTCTAATCTTTTGCTATTGCAGTCAAGTCGCAGTGTTGGAAGGGACTCGGGGGCGGGGGCCGGTCACAGTGCTGGCGGGAGGACAGTGAGGGAGGGGGGTCCCGGGCTGCCGAGTTCAGGCCCCCCCTGTGTATGTGTGTGTGTGTGTGTGTGTGCGGTCTGCAGACGACCTGTGAACTGAACGCTGTTTTCTGTTTTTTCTTCCAGGGACAACTCCAGCTTTCGAAATACAAAACTCACATTGTGAACGTGCACAGCTGGCAATAATCCTCTCCTGCGTGTGTGTTGCCCGAGCGGATGGGGGGCCTCCAGCTGGCCCCTCCCTGTGCTCACGGAAGGGCGTCCCTGAGCGGCCTGCCCCCTTTTGCACTCATCCCTGGAGGACGGACCCCGCTAGACACCCTCCAGCAGCGCCGACTCTAAAGCGGAAGAATGGCGAACGTGACTTTGTAACAGACACACTTTTCTATGGGTCTCTGTGGGGGGAGTCTGGCCTGTCATTTTGCCGTGTGCTGCCCGGGTGCCTCTCGGGCCTTCTGCCGCGCTCCGCTCTGCTGTACGAAGGCGCCGTGGCCGCGGGCACCGGCCAGAGCTGTGGACTGGGAGCTGCCAGTGGTAGGGACGCCGGTGCGCCCAGGAAGCCCTGTTTGTGGGAGAGTCCCGGGAAGCTGTAAATGCTCTCTTCTAGCTTTGCCATTAAATTATTGGGACGTTTTGTTTATTTCGCTCCCCTCTCCCCCAAGCCCACCACCCTCTGCCAGTGTGTGCTAACTGTGTGGTCTCCGGCCGTCACCCGCCAGTCTTCCCCAGGGTGGGACTCTCCTGCTCGGGCCCTGCTGCACGTAGAACTGTGACCCAGAGGGCCACCGCCTTCCCCGAGGCGCCTTAGAGGTGTGGCTCTGCAAATTAAGCTGGAGCAGAACCCAGCTGGGTCAGGAGCAAACTCGCAGCAGAGGTTCTGAGCGAGACTGGGAGCCTGTTTACCCAGAGGGCGGGGCCTCTGTGTCCGGCCCGTGTCTGTGGGTTCTTGCCTGGCCCTCACCGAGGGAGGGCAGCGAGGGCTGGTCGCGGCCAGGTGCTCACCCTTCCCGTGGTGAATTCTGTGATCCTGAAACAGGGGCATCCGAAGAAAAGGCGACGGTGGCAGACGGCTGTCTTTACGTGGCTGTGCCCGTCGGGGGTGTTGGAGCCCCGCTCAGTCCTCATCACCTGGTACCTATGTGGCAAATGTGCCCATCCGGGGTGCCCACAGAAACTTCCGGCAGGCTCCTGCAGGCGTGCACCAGAGAGGTCTCAGAGCACATGGGATTGACCTAAGGACTGAGAACCAGCCCCCCAGCGGCCTCGAAGGAGTTCTGTCTTACTAGGCTGTCGTGAGCAGAGATCGAAGTACCTTAAATTAAGGTCCCTCCTAAAATCTCCGTGCAGGTCGGAAGGCCTCAGCCGCCTGGCCTCGGAGAAGTGCGTGCGTACCAGGCACTTCCTCACTGGGCTCCCGTCGCCCCCCCACCTCCCATCCCCCGAACACCCTCGGACGCCGCTGTCTGGGGTGCTTTCTGCTGGACGAACGAAGCACGGGCCAGAGGGAGGTGCTTCCACTGTGGGCGAAGTTAGGTCAGACGAGAAGATCCAGCAGCGACTTCAACCCCGGGAACACGCGGGAGAAATCCTAGTGCCCGGGCCTTCGCCGAGCGCACGGGTGAACAAGCGCAGGAGCAGCGCTGGCCGACGGCCGGCTGGGGAGTGGGGCCGCCTCCAGAGACCTGCTCGGCCCGGGGGCCCTCCCCTTGCCCGAGCTCGGATTGGCCCTGGGAGTCCCAGGGAGAGGGCACTGGGGCTGCCCCGTGGGCATCTTTTCCGTGGGCATCTTCTCCGTGGGCATCTCCCCCCATGGGCATCTCCCGGACTGGTGTGTGTGTGTGCACAGCGTGTTCACAAGTGAGGGTGTTGTCACGCCTGTGCTCAGGTGTTCTGTCCATATTCATGTTGTTGCTCTTTCTTTTCTATTTTGGTCTCGTTTGTTCAGATTTTTTACTCTTTCGTGTCCCTGGAGCTGCCCGTGTTCCCCCTTCCTCTTTGTCATCGCAGTATTCGGTAGTGGTTCTTCCCCATCCAAAGCAGGCTGACCCTGTGCTGGGTAGGACCGGGGTGGCTTCTGTCAGGCAGCGTCTTGCCCTCAGAGTGCTCCAGACACTCTGCCAGCAGCTTTCAGCGGGTCCCACCCACCCACCCGCTCTCCAGCCTCGCCCGAGACGCCTGTCCACCTGCACCCCCACAGGCCGCTGCTGTGCCGAGGTGGGACCCAGTGTGGCCATGGCACCGCCTGTTCTGGGGTGGGGGGGTGGGGTGCACCTGGCAAACACGGATGTCGCTGCCGGGGGCTGCGGAGCTACTTCCCGCTGTACGCAGGCGGGCTGTTTTCCCAGGCGCCTCTGCCTGGAAGCGGCCCCTCCCCTCTCCGGTGCCCTTCTCTTGTCCTCCCCACCCTGTGTGCTCCCGCGTTCCCTGCCAATATTCCCTGTTGGCAGTGGCAGTAGTTTTCCACCCAGAGAGACGCTTGTGGTGCACGATGCTGCAGGCATGAGTCTCCAGGCGTCCACCCACGGAGCGGCGAAGGCGGTGACCGGAGGGACCCAGGGTTGCACTTTCAGAGCCATTGTCTGCTCAGTAATAAACGGAAAGTATCAGCAAGAACGGGCTGCAGACTCTTCAATGCGAGGGAGACGGGGTGTGGTGCTCTGTTGCTGCTAATGCTGCCCCCCCATGCATGGCTGTCCACTGGAGTGCGTCCCCGTGGGCACACACACGTGTGGACGTGTTCTCTGACTGGTAGGCACCACTGCCGAAACTCAGCTTACACTTTCAATACCACAGTGTCGTCGTTAACTCTCCTCCACTCGGGGAAAGGAATATTGGAACGGAAGGCAGCTCCACGAATTAGACTGAAGTAAGACATCCCTCCAGGTCTGGGCTTGGAGTGTCGATTGAGATGAAGTAGCTCAGCCCAAGGCAGGCGGGCGGGTGGGCAACCTGCTGCCCGGTGCCCGTGGGAGCACCGAGAGGGGACGAGACCTGCGGAGCCTCAGTTACTGTGTGTGAGGGTTTAAAACAGTGCGTCTCGAGGCCCGTTTCAGCAGGTGGAAATTTTCCTTCTGTGTGTACCAGCCATGGTGCAAATAGGGGGCAGAAAGCCTTGCAAGTTGCTTTTATAGTACAACAGGACTACCGACTTAGTAACTGGAAAAGGCAGAAGACAACTGAGAACTCAGGGAGGCGGGAGGCTGCCCCCTGGCACTGGTGCTGAGTGTGAAATGAGGCTGGCTCGGAGCCTGGACGGGCGGTGGGGGCGGCTTTGGAGACACACGGCTGGCCGCTGGGAGCGGCAGCAGGCCCTCCCTCCAGCATCCAGGCTTCCCTCGGGGCACCCTGCCCACCGTGGGCCAGGGGGCGGGGCGGGCTGTTTGCGAGTCCTCGGCCCAGTACCCTCAAAACAGAGGACGCTGAGAGGAAAGAGCTTAGTGATTGCATGGTTCTCCCCTTTTTCCACTCAGCACCTAGACACGCCCTCCCACACATCCCTGAACTTGAACAGTATCTCGAGAGCAACCCTGTTTCCGCGCAGGACAGAATTAATTGTAGGATGTTCTTCCCCTCTCCCCAGACTGAGGACGGGCAAAGCCCCGCCCCCCGTGGATGCCTCTGGTTCCGTCCTGGCCTCATCTGGCTCGAAGGGAGAATAACGGAATGGCACCTAAAGACAAAGGGGTCGAGTTAACTTCCCACAAAACTTGCATAAAATAACGAGGAAAGGAAATGCGTGTGCAGCGGCTCCAGGGGGAGCTGCTGCGTCGATCAAGGAAAGACAGGTGGCGTCTGTAGCTCCCGAGGCTGGGGTTGCGGCTTCATAACCTCATTGTCCGCTGCCTGGCTGGATTTCCTGTGTCTCCAGCCAGCACCTCAGCCGGTCAGGAATCTCTCCTTGGCGTGGTCGATCCAAACCCTTATTCCTGAAGGGTCTGCCTTGTGCAGCCTTGGTTCATCACAGCTTTCCATTTTGCTGTTTTAGAGGGTTCTCCGGACCCCAGCCTTGGTCCTGGCACCCTGACTCTGTGGGAACCCGAGCCCGGGGTTCCCCAGGCAGGAGAATGTGCTCTCTGCTGGCTCAGTGTGGGTTCAGGGTCCTGAAGGACCCAAATGGGAGGGTGGGCTGACCGCAGAGCAGCGGGGAGGGCTGCAGGCCCGCTGAGGCCACTCGGAAGACTGGCAGGAAAGGATGCAGGCACCTGATTCCAGAAAGAGGGCTATTCCAGGGGGTGGCAGAGACCAGAGAGTGAGCACGGGGCCAGCGACTCAGAGAGAGGAGCGGGGAGGCCGAGAAACCACGAGGCAGGGGAGATGGGCGTGGGCCATGTCGCCCAGGTGGTGACCCGTGCTGCAGTCCAAACGAAGCCCAAAGCCAGGGGTCTCTCCGCCCAGCACATCTCAGCCCACTCCCCACCCCCTTGCCAGTGCCTCGTGCTCCCCGGTGTCTGGGCCCAGACACGTCAGAATCTATCCTGACTTAAGTCCCTGGTAACTTCCTTCACACAAACTCCTGGGCGGGTGGGGGTGGGAGTGTGTGGCTCAAACAAAATGACTGAGAGCACCGAAAGGTCCCATAGGTGCGTCTTAGGCCTGACCCCAGGGAATTGCCAGCCTTCGCCTTGAGCCTCAGCCGTGCCAGGGCTCACAGCCCCAGCGCAGGCTCGGGCCCAACTCCCTAGTCCTTAGCTGCGGTCCTGGGTCCCCAGCGGGGATCTGGGCATGGGCTCGGGCTCAGGTGTCATTCTGGCAGCATGTCACCTCGTCTTGGTGAGTCCACCGCCAGGGAGCAGAGTGTCTGCCAGTGAAGGGTGTGTGGATGAAAGATGTGGCAGCCCCGGGGACAGCTGCGCTCACTCTCGCCTTCCCGCAGCGTCCGCCCCCGAGTGCTGCCGTGGAACAGCCTCTCAAAGTCATAGGCGGTGCCAGGACGACCCCTGTGCGCTGGGTGAGAGGAGGAGGCATCGGTGTGAGATATCGGTGTGAGGTTGCGTTTGCTTTCACACAGGCGCACCCCTGCACAGAGAGACAGTGACATAACCACAGCTGTGGGTGCGCATGTGCGCTGGTACACACAGACACACGGGCCCGGCACCAAGAGCACCCCTGTTTTACTGTAAAATCCTTTATTACAAAATCATAAGCATGTAATTCTGTAACATACCAATGTCACACTCAAGCACACCCCATGACATTTTAGGTGACATGTTCACATTAAAACTCTTAAGTCCTTACACCTGTGTTATTCCCCTACCAGCCACACCCAAGCAGGCCAGCCCTATTTCCCCTAGGTCTCCTCTGAGGGGGACTGGAAGCGATGACACCCCAGAGGCAGCAAGGACCCCAGACCTTAATGTCTACCTACCACTCTCCAGGAAGGCCACCTGCTGGGGGACTGACCATAGAGGTCCCAATGGCACACCAAGGGTAGACCAGATGGCCCTTTAGGCCCCGTTCAGTCCTGGCATCTGGGGGTCTCAGAATGAGGGTGGGAGAAGTAACTTCTGCCGCTTTCCACAGCTACCTGGGCCCTGGGGACACAGCACTGTCAGACAGGCTCTCAGCTGTTGGTGGCTGGTGAATTATGCCCTAGCACCCGTGGTGGCCCGGCAGCCTGCCAGTTTGGCCACAGTGGTGCTAAATGTCCGGGCTCTGAGCCCCTGGCATTTGGGAAATGCTCAATGGTGAGTTTTCCAGGCTGCAGCTGCCAGAAAGGCATGGTGGGAGTGAGCCAGACAGGAAATTCCTCAAGACACAGGTCAGCATGAAGCAACATGAGATGGCAGCCGCTCCTGCACCTGTCATGCCTCCGCCTTCTGCCCCAGGACTCAGAGGCCCAGAGCTCCAAATAAGTACCCGCTGTGGCTGTGGCTGCGGCTGCGCCCGCCTCCGCAGCCCCTCTCCCTCCCTGCGCCGCGCCGCCCCGCCCCGCCCCCTCACCCTGCCCCAGCGGGTCTCCCCCTGACCACCCACACACCCTTCCTTGTCCCCTCTCCCCCAAACACGCTTTACCCACCCCCCCTTGCTAAGGGGAGGTTCTTTCCTGATTTTAGATGTGCTCATTAGGCAGACAAACTGGTGTATTCAAACAACGAGATATTCAACAATAAAAAGAAATGAGTTTTCAAGCCATAAGAAGAATGGAGGAAACTTGAATGCACGTGACTAAGTGGCAGGAACCAATCCGAAAGGCTACACACTGCGTGACTCCAACTACGTGACGTTCTGGAAAAGTCAACCCTGCCGACCGTGAAAAGATCGGCGGGGGCCGGGGGTTGGGGGCGGGGAGCACAGGCGGAGCGCAGAGGACACTCAGGGCGGGGAGACTCCTCTGCGTGATCCTTATGGGTGGGCGCGTGTCCTTATACATTTGTCAAAACGCACAGAAGGTACAGCGGCCAGGGTGAACCCTACTGTACACGACGGGCTTTAGTGAATAGTAGCGTGTCGATATCGGCTTCTCAGTTGTAGCAAGAGAGTAAGATGCCGACCGTAAAGAAATTGGGGAGGGGAAAGAGGGGATATGCTGACTCTGTACTCAAAATTTCCTGTGAACCTAAAACTGTCGTTTTCACATTTTGTTCAGAAACAGCTGTAGTCTCACGGGGAGTTGCAGAAGTAGGTGCAGAGAGGTCAGGATACCCCTCCCCCAACCCGTTCCCCTCCCACCAGGGAACAGTTTATGCAATGACGGGGCAGTATGAAAACCAGCGCATTCCCTCTTACAGCGCGCCAGGAACACCTTTCCACGTCAGTGGTTACATTTCTGTAGGGTTGCGGGGTTTCCATGGCCACCTGCAGCCTCGTCCTATGAATTGTTATAATATATTCAACAGTCCCTTCGGTTGGACGTTAGTTTATTTCCAACTTTTGGCTGTTACCAAGGTCATTAATTTTAATGTCAGTTAACAGGTAAGGGTGTTTACTCCGTGTGTGTCCCCATAGAAGCCCTTTGCGCATACGGACCCATTAATCCTCCAACCACGCCCCCTCCCCCAACCGGCAGGCGCAGGACCGGCAGCGCAGGAAAATGCAACACTTGCGCTGCCGGAACCTGGGCTCCTGCCCACAGAGCCCTCCGCCCCGAGAGGGTTCCCTGCGCTTCCTTAGGGTAAACGTCCATCGATGGACGCGCCGGGCCGAGGGGGATGCACCTGGTCTCTGCCGCCAGCAGCACAGCCAGCTCATGCCACGCAGGAGCCCACAGCGCCCGGGCCTTCATCCAACAGGCGCAAGGCTGCTTCTGCGTCTGAGAACGTGCCTCTCTCCGCGTTGGGAGGTTTCTTCCTGGCTGTACCAGCCCACTTGCCCGGGACACAGACAAACTGGAAGTCCTGGCAGGTCGATGTCCCGGAGGCGACCTCCATCTAATGGACCGGGAGCTGCTTGGTTGCCTCCTGGTTGGGATCGCTGGGAGGTGCGGTCTGCGCTGTACCCCAGAGCTGCCGGGTGGGACGCGGGCTCCCGTTGCCCCCAGTGGAAAGTGATTTCATAACGCGCACTGCCCTCCCCTGTCTCTCTTCCACACTCTCCTGTGGGTGTGGCCCGGAATCACTTCTCAAGAAGCCATTTGCACGGAATCCTTGTGTCAAAGCTGCCTGCTTCTAGAGAGACCCAAATCAAACCACAGACAGGACTGGCACACAAAGCCAGAAGGCCCAGAGGCAGAGCAGGCTTTGGGGCAGCTGTGATTCAGTGTCCCACACTACTATCAAGAACCCAGTCCTGCCCTGGCTGGTGTGGCTCAGTGGACTGAGCACCAGCCTGCCGACTGAAAGTTGCCAGTTCGATTCCCAGTCAGGGCACAAGGCTGGGTTGTGGGCCAGGTCCCCATCTGAGGTTGTGAAAGAGGCAAACCATGTTTCTCTCCTCTCTTTCTCCCTCCCTTTCCCTCTCTCTGAAAATAAATAAATAAAGTTAAAAAAAAAGAAATGGTATTGGTCTGTTGTCTATTTTGGACATTGTGTTTGCTGGGTATTTGTATTGTTTCTCTTTTATAAATTTCCTACATATGCCCAGAGACAATATTTCTATTAAAGTAAACATCTTTTAAATTAATTTTTGAAGAGCTCTTTAGCAATTAAAAGTATTAATCTCCTATGTATCTGTCACAAATATTTTCGCAGATTGTCATTTGCTTTTGAATTTCATTTATGGCATTAACATTTTTGCCTGATTAAGTTCATCAAATATTTCTTTATGATATTTGCTTTTATTTAGTTCCCCTGTTCTAAAGTTCTGTAAACATTAACCTGTAGTGTATTTTCTTCCGGTAAATCTGGTGCTTTTTGTTGGTTTGTTTTTGCATTTAAATCCTCGATAAATTGGGCTTATGATAGATAATAATGAGCATCTAACCCATTTTCATTCCGTGATGCTGGTCAGGTTTTTGAAGAATGCTATTTGTTAAAGCTCCTTCCCACTGAGAACCCGACAGGCTTCCCTGTCACACAGTAAATTATCACGCTGGCATGAGTGCGCCCATGGATTTGCCATTCAGTTCTCTGAATCTGAGCTGCTGTTTCCATGCCGACAACCCATAGTTTAAAAGTCCTCTAGTAGGACTTCTTTTTTCAAAAATGTCTTGGCTATTCTCATATACGTTCAGAATTCATTTTAATATAGTGATTAAACTGAGTGTGGAATTAAAATCTGAATATTTTTATAACATTGTAAATTATTTTCAGGGCCACACTGTAGATTTCTCTCTAAGTAAGTCTGTTAAATCTCTCTGCAAAGCCGTGTTGTTCACTTTTATTTCCGTTTATTTAAAAATGAAGTTCCTCTACATTTTGTTGCATTCATTCCAAGGTACTTTATATTTCTTGTTGTTATTGTGAATAAATGTTTTCATTATATTTTAACTGAAATTGTGGTAGAGACAACAAGCAGTGTTCCTGTATATTGTTCTAGAATCACTTTTGACTGAAAATCAACTTACTGGTTCAGATGTTTATGGTTTTGTAGGATGTGGGTGTGCAGGGTAACTGATTCTTTGGAGTTTTCCAAGCAGTTAACCAGCAGCATCCTCAAAGCACCATAACAACGGCCGTCTGTCTCTCCCTTTCCCAATATTCACTCCGCTTTATTATTTCTTGTGTCGTTATGTTGGCCACAACGTCTGGAAAAATCGTCGAATGATGGTGCTGGTTCCGAGCTTCCTTCCTGTTCTGACTCACGGGAGTGCTTCTGGGGTTTCCTACACATTTCCTAGAGGTGAATTCTTTTTCCACCCAATCAAGGAGCCATCTGTTGCTGATCTACTGTGAGTTTCCCTCAGAAACGGTTTGACTTGCATGCGCTGCTTCTTCATAGGTATCGAATGATGTTACCTTTTCCTCTTCTCTATCAATGTGACAGATCCACACGTGGGTTGTGCAGTGGGAGCCATCTTTGCGGTCCTGGCACCAGTCTCCTCGGTTGGGAAGTTTTATTATTGGAGTTCAGTGGAGGAGTTGGTTAACATCCCCACCCCTTAGCCTCCGCTGGGACGCGCTGCCTTGGTTTCCCTCCTCTTCACCATGTATTCATTCTCACTGGTTTTTCCCTTCTCCTAGCTAAAAACAACTTCCAAGACGCCCCCTCCCTCTTCCTCTTCCCTCCTCCCAGCCTCAGGGGCCAGCAGGTACCACTTCTTTGCTACCCACTCTGTCCTGGACCCTGTAACCTACCCCGAACCCTTCTGCACTCTCAGTGGTCTTGGAAATACTCTTCTTGCCCGACTCTGGGCCCATGCCCTGCCCCAGCTGCCCAGTCTCTTCCCGCAGCGCTGAGCCAAGCGCTCCCCGTCCTGTTCCTGTCTCCCCACCACCAATAGCGGCTCAGGTTGGGGCCACCTGGGGTGGCCAGACTCTTGCTTCCTGTCCCCTCCCCACTTGCCCACTGAACATAAAATTTCACTATCACTCCAGAGTTCACAGGTCTGCTGTAGAGTCAAGCCCCGTTTCATCTTCTGGGACAGAAAAAGCCCCCTCTATCCAAGCCCCGAGAGTGAGATTATTGCCATCCCATTTTACAGACGAGGAAGTGGAGGCTCCAGGGAAGGCAGCCCTGTATCAGACTGGGCATCTGGCAAGCACAGCATCTAGGAAGGGGTGGGGATGCTCCAGGATCTGGTCCTCAGCAGGCCCTCCCTCCAGGGTCTGTCCCAGCTCCCCGATGTCTCACTGTCCCCCTCTGTCTCCTGCTCCATTTTCTTCCTCAGCTGGTGTTAGAGTCAGACACCCAAACACCAGCCTTCAGGGCCCACCCCTCCCCGAATCTTGGCAGGGCGTTAAAGGATTAGGGAGCAAGTCCTCAAGACTCTGTGGACCCTGAAGTCCCCCGCTCTCCTTCATCACAGGGATATGACTCGTCTGTCCCTGAGTCCCCAGTATCTAGAAAAACAGCTTCAGCAGGGCCACTGAATACCTGGGAGCCAGCGGTGCGGGGCGGCCGGAGAGGGAACGGGCTTGGGGTCAGGCTAGCTCTGCAGCCCTCCAGCTGTGTGACCTCACGCAAGTGACCAGCCAGCTCGGAGACTCAGGCCCTCATCTGGGCAGGTAGTGATTTCCTACCCCGTGAGGGTCCGTGAGCATCGAGTGAACTAAAGTCCGGAGGAACATAGCACAGTGTCTGAAACGTGCTGGGGATCGAGGAACGACGTAATAACCAATAAAGGTTGGTGCCAAGGGGGACGATCTCGGCACTGGTATTGACAGAGTCTCCGAGCAGAATGTAACGTGCTCGGCGGCGCCATCTGGTGGTGGCTTGGCTTTGCTACATCTTGGCCCCTTTTAGGCGAAGGAACAGAACGAGAGAAAGTTGAGGGTCCAAGAGACCCCGGGACCCTTTACCCAGCGGCCCCAGACTCTGGGAGCTGCTGCGAGAGTTCAGGCGGGGCGTGGACTATATGGGTGTCACCTGGGACAGGGTGCAGGCTCCGGTCTTCTCTTCCCACCTCATGCTAGACACGAGATTCCACTGTCACCCCAAATTCAACGGGTCCGCAAAGGAGTTCGTGGTCTGGGGCTTTCCCTGGGCCCCCCATTCACCTTCTACCATTTGTCAGCAGGAGAGGAATTACCTAACTGCACATCAGTGTCTTTCACTTTCAAATGACTCTTCGAGTAGCAAACCTCCGAACAGACCTTAACGTGTAATGCATATTACACTTCAGTGTATGATATGGTGGTGTTTCAAATCACAGAAGAAGTATTACTCAATAAAGGGGCTGGGGTGATTAATTTAATTAGCTATTAAAAATAAAATAATTTCATCCTCTTCTCCTTTCCTTTTATTAAATATTAATTATTGGCATTATTCCTTCTTTTGGCAAAAAGCCACGAGGCAGGTCCACATGAGGTCTTTGGCCTGGGGTGGGGATTTTGAATGGGGGAAGGTGCCCTGAATTTGGGGGGCCACGCATGTGGAGGGGTAGCGTTCTGGAGGAGCAGGGAGGGCGCTTGTCCAGGAGACAGTGAGCAAGGAGGCAGCCGTGTCGAGGGCACTGGAACCAGCTTCTCACGGTCGGAAAGGAGCTGCGACCTCGCAGGGGAGATGTGTGCAGCTGTGAGTGTGAGTGTCTGTGTGTTCCTGTGCTTGTGTGCACACACATGCTTCCCAGCTCTGCCCGCTGGCAAGGTCTGGGAACACGACACACCTGTGACAGTGACCACACCCACCATCCAGGCCTTGGTCACTGAACGCCACACTCCACCAAAGGGAGCCGGGCTCCAGGGACACGTGGAGAAAGAGGGATGAACCCAGAACACCCCAGGGCCAGAGAAGTAGGAAGTGCCCCAAAATGTCAGGACACTTGGAGAAAAGTCAGAAAAGCTAACTAAAGGGGCCAGCAGCAGCCCAGCCTGGGACAATTGGAGCCTCCAAATAACCAATGATAGTAACAGATTATAACCCATTAGATAAAATAAGAATTCCGGAGCCCGTGCTGACGGGAATGCATGAACGAGTGAGCGAGTGATGTGAGAATGGAAAGCTATTCTCCCCGAAGAAGGGCGGCCAACGGATGCAGGAGTGGCGACGTCGGAACCGCACCGTTGGGCGGACGCCACGGTAGGAATTCATTCCGTTCTGCAGGAAGCAGTAAGACAAGCCAAAACGAATGGTGACAGGGGTTCACACGGCCCTGAAGTGCAATGCACAGACCTGGCGGGTGCCATCCTCGTCGGGGGGACTGAGGCACCACCACTGTCGTGGGACAGAGACAGCAGGTGGCATTGGTTGTTGTTGTTTAAATGACTTGTTAGTTTTCCAATTCAGCCGACTACGGTGTTACATCGGCCCGGCATTTGGGACGTGCATCGCCCGGCTCTAATCATGAGGACATGTGGGACAGATCCGAGTTAGGGGACGTTCTACGAAGTGGCTGGCCATGCTCTCCCAAAGTGCTGAAGTCCAGAGAGCCAGAGAGACCGAGGGGCGGCTTCCGACAGGAAGCGATCAGGGCGGCGAGAGGACAGGGCACAGCGCTCGGTCCTGACCCGGAGCCTTTGCCCCCGTGACGCCCCTGGGCCACCTGGGGAAACGGGGATCCTGCCCCCCGCTGGAGGGTGTGTAAGAGATCTTTCTACTATTCTTGAGACTTTTCTGTAACTGTAAAGCTGTTAACATTTTAACTTTATTTTTTAAAGATTTTATTGGTTTATTTCTTATCTTCTTTAAATTTTATCTTCCAAATTCACCCCAAATTCAACCCTCACCCAATCCTCACCCAAGGTTATGTTAATTGATTTAAGAGAGGAAGAGAGAGAAAGAAACATTGATGTGAGAGAGAAGGATTGATTGGTTGCCTCGCATACATGCCCCGACCCGGGATCCAACCGGAAACCTAGGTATGTGCCCTGACCGAGGTTGTACAGGGTAATGCTCCAGCCAACTGAGCTACCCGGCCCTATTTATTTATTTTTTAGAGAGAGGGGAAGGGAGGGAGGGAGAGAAACATCAACTGGTTTCCTCCAGCACGCCCACAACTTGGGGACCTGGCCCGCCACCCAGGCATGTGCCCTCACCGGGAATTGAAGGGGCGACCTTTGGGTTCTCAGGCCGTAACTCAATCCACTGAGCCGCACCAGCCAGGGCAACCTTTCAACTTTAAAATGTTCAAAAACGATTCCAGGACTGAGCTGCCTGCTCAGGTCAAGAATAGAATCTTCGGCTTCCTGTCCAGAGTGTCACGTGACTTGCCCACATGCTCCTACCCGAAACTAGACAACGGGACAAAACGCCCACTCGTGCTGGGAAACGGGCAGCATAGGAGAAAAGGGAAGAACACGAGGTGCATCCTACCCTCTCCCAGGCTTTCCGCCTGAGGCGAAATCCAGACTGGGCACCGAGAAGGGAACCCCAAGCACAGCCCAGCGATCTCACAGAGAGCAGAGTGTGGGGCAGCCAGGACAGCAGGAACTGACTGGACAGCAGAGGAGGCGGGAGAAGCAGAGAAGTCCAGAAATCTGCATAGGATCCCTGGTGTCTTTGACTGGGTGAAGACTCCACCTTCTGTACACCAGGCCCTGCTGCCCGACATTTTGGTTAATTCCAAACGTCCATTTCGGGAGCAATGACACCTCCTACAGGAAGCCTTCCCTGACTGCCTAGGGCAGGTCCCCTGTAATATGTTCTCATTGCCCTGTTCTTCATCCTGGACATTTATTACAGTTGGTATTAATTTATGTGAACGCTTTATTAATATCTGTCTCCCCCATGAATGCTCAGAGCCCAAGAACTGGGGTCGGGTGTGTTCCTTGAATCTCCAGCATGAGGCACAGCGCCTGGCACTGGGTGTCATCCATACACATTTGCGGAATGAATGAACGAGCAAATGCTGTGGGCATTATTATTCGGTCTTTGAACCGGTGGCATCCAGAAGGGGGCGCTCCAAACTTGTGATGAAGTGGAACTGGCTGGTTTAGCCCTAAGCCGGCCTCAGAAAGCACGGTTGGAGCAGGGAAAATATTCGAGCTCCGGTGTGACTCCCTTTGGACGATTCATTCTTAACAGAGGACTTTTTCACACAGTGTCTTCGGGCCACAACCTGTCACGCCGACAGCACTGTCCTCATAGGCGAGAGAGCCTGTCCCTAGACACAGAATGGGACGGGTGCTCCAGGTGGTCTTTAAAAGCCCTTTCAACCTTCAAAGTCTATGATTTTGACGTTAACCAGTCAATTTTTGTATTTTTTTAAAAAAAATCAGATTTAAAAAAATCAGATTGAGGTATAACGAAATTAAAAGTTATAAAATACTTCAAGTATACCTCGTGGTGATTTGATATATGTACACACTGTGAAAGGAGTCCCCCAGTCTAGTTCGCTAGCACATACATCGCATTATTATTATTATTACTACTACTGTTGTTGTTATTTTGTGAGATATTCGTTTACGTTCTACTCTCGAAGCAAATTTCCATTTCAATTATTTAACCATCCCGGTTGGTTCTAGTCCCGCGTAGGGACGCGGTAATTGCTCATTGCCGCCACTAGGTGGCACCTCCCTTTTAAATTCCCTGCCCGGCGGGAGTTTTCGATTTAGACCTGTGCTGGGGTTTGTCTTTAGAGAAGAGAGAATCGCGTAACTAAAAACTTGTGAGACCGCGCAGCCTTCAGCAATCCGGGGAGGGGTGGGGAGGGGTAGGGAAGGGTGGGGTGTTGGGGGAGTCCACCATCGGACTCTCCTGGAGCGTCGGTGAATCGCGGCACACGCTCTCCCTCCTGCCCACCTGACTCACTTGCGGTCTCTCTGCGGCCACGTACGCGCGTGGAGAGACCCGTCGGGGCTGGAGAGGCCGTGAGCAAGTTCCGCGTCCGCACTGACCTTCGTCTTTAAAGGTAGGGTGCACCTGGGGACACCCCAGAACATCTTGTTTCTAAAATAGATTCTGATGCGTGGGGGAGGGGTGTGGGAGACAGTGAAAGAGGGTATAAGGGGGTAAATGGTAATGGAAAAAAATACAACAAAAGAAAATTCAAAATAAAATAGATTCCCAAGCTTCGCCTTCAGAGATGCTGATCGGGCCTGGCTGAGGTTACGTCCCAGGTCACTGGCAACGTTAAAGAAGACAAGCTAGCCTGCAGGATTAATGGGAAATTAAGTGAGGCCCCATTAGGGAAAGCTCCTAGTACCGGGTGCATCGCAGAGTAAGTGTTGCCTAGTGAGAGCTTTTATTATTTTCGCTGTAAGCAGTTTGCAGCCCGAGTGCTTGTACACAGACGCCCAGGAAATGCTGTTGAACTTCTGGGAGAAAATAGGAAGAGAACGCAAGTGTGCCAGATCTCTCGCTCTTCCAGGGGACAGTCCCCAAAACTGGTAATTAAGAAAATACAGGTTCAGACGTATTTTTTCTTTTTTCTTCTTTTTAAATTGAAGGTAACCACCAATACCATAACATTGCACGTATTTGTGGGAAAGCAGAAAAAACATTTGACTTGAATAGGCCAGGAGAGAAAAGGGAAAACAGGGAATGCAGGGTAGCATCAGGAAAAAATTTCCAACACCCATTGTCATAACGCATTGCATAGGCTTGACTCCTCTATCACAAGGCAAAGGTTTTTTTTTTAAGGATGAGAAGCATAAGCTCTTATAATGAAAATGCAGGTAAACATGTCATACACAAACATATTCTGATCAGGGAAGGCAAGGCTAGGTGACATATAAAACGTCTCTTTATTCATCAGCTCCACCCTCCCTTCATCGCCGTCTGCGATGTTTCGCTGTGCCAGGCACTGACTCGGGGACCAGGGGTCACAGGTGAAGAGACTATGAGGTCAGGGAGGAGGGTGCTTTCACCCGCCCCCCGGGGGAACTCGGTCTGTCCTGGACGCCCCCCACAGGGGTGCTGTGCATGGGGGAAGCTGGCTCCTGGACCCGGAGTCCTGCCCGGGGTGCCTTTCCAGGGGACGTCCAGGAATTGCAGGGCCCGGTGATTGGAATGAGCCTGGCGCTGGTGAGGTTTGCAGTGAACCCTCAGGCTGCGTGGCCCCACCAGAGTGAGGGCTGCATTCTCCCTGCCCTTGGTGCCAGAGGCTCTCTACCTGGGGTCCCCGGACCCCCAAGGCGACTGTGGACAGAATGACATGGGTCTGTACACTTGGATGGGGAAAGAACTCCACCTCTGTCTTTACTAACCCCCATGACATCTAGCTTTTCCTTTGAGCGTGGACGCTGGCAGCCTGGTGGGATTTTGTGTCACGGCGCAGGGTGGCGGGCGCCTGGCAGTACTGCTGACATTATTCTCCTTTCAGACGGCTGACACCATGAGGCCGGCTGCCAGTGTGTTCGCCAAGAGGCGCCGCAGAGTGTGCGTTTTCAAAAGTTTCGGTCACTGTATCTCACCATAACTGGTTCCCTTGTCCTCCTATGTGAGCTGTTTTCACACTGGAAAACACTCTGGACGAGTCCATAGGTGAAGAGGCCAGCAGAGTCCAAGGCCAGGGGAAGGTCAAGTGCCCCAGAATTCCATCTTCTCTTGTTGTTTTCAAGTCCAGGCGAGTCTGCCTGCAGCTCCCAGGGCCCGGCCAACAAGTCCCAGGTGGGCCCAGAAGGCAGAGAGGCTCCAGACCCCAGCTGTCGAGGCAAGGGAACTCGGTGGCCCCCTGTCCCCTCCCGTTCTTCCCCTGCCCTCCTCCACCCGGTCTTTGGGGACCCCTGAGCCCCACAGGCATCCAGGGGATCTATTCTGAGATGAAGGCAGCCTTCATGATTCAGTCCCAAGCCCTAAAGCCTGATGAGTTTTCCAGCTTTGCAGCCCTGTCCACAGTGGCATCATGGGGTGGGGGGGCGTCCACCCCCACGTGACACATAATGTCTTTGCGGTAAAGACCTTCCACTGCTAGAAGGTTCTGGTCACCTTGGGCCCCCAAATAGGAGGCGTGTCAGATCACTTGTGGTCATGTTTTAAACCCCCACAAACATAATACAAAAAAAGTACACAAACCACGAGGGTCTTGCTCGATGAAACTGGCAAAGTGGCCAGGACCAGCTCCAGAACCAGACACTGCCAGAAACGTGCCCCCAGCCAGTCACTGCCCCTACCCTGCCCCCCTGACCTCTAACCCTGAAGGCTACTTTTGCTTGAACTTCACGTAAATATGCAGGATATATCATTTTATGTCCAGCTTCTTTCTCTCCACCTTACGTTTGTGAGATTCACCGTGTTTTCATGTGTTCAAGCTGTTCATTTTCACTGCTGTATACAATTGCACTGTATGAATTTGGCACAATTGTATGTGTCTCTTTTACTATCAACAGACATGTGTGGTGTTTCCGGTTCGGGCTTTTATGAATGAAGTCGCCATGAACGCATTATACACGTCTCACGGTGCACAGGTGCATGCATTTCTGTTTGGTCTGCGCAGGAGAAGATGTCTATTCTTTTGCAAACTTTTTAAAAAGACTTTATTTATTTATTTATTTTTAGAGAGAGGGGAAGGGAGGAAGAAAGAGAGGGAGAGAAACTCGGTGTGAGAGAGAAACATCTATCGGCTGCCTCTCATGCCTGACAGCGGACCTGGCCCGCAACCCAGGCAAGTGCCCTGACCTGGAATCGAACCGGTGACCTTTCACTTTGCAGGACAGTGCCCAACCCACTGAGCCACAGCAGTCAGGGCTGAAAAGTTTTTATTCAACATCAATCTTGTCAGTCACTCAAATAGGTGCATATACCTGTCATTTAATCATTGAGGTTGTTTCCGTTTTGCGCCCCTACAACAATATGATGTAGAGAAGGAAAAAATAACTTTTTTTTTTACTGGTCTAGATTCTCAGCTGGGTCCCATAATAAAAGGCAGATTAAGGAGAAAAGCATGCACACTTAACGTAAGTTCTATGGGACGTGGGACATCATAAGGACAGGAATACTCGAAGCCAAGCCGGTGAGTTTGTCTGCTGGGCACGATGAGGAGCGGAGAGCCGCAGAAATGCAATGGGATGGAAAGGGGTGCAAGCTGAGTGTTGTAAACCGCGGGGACAGTGAGCCTGGCTCGTTCCCACCCCTCTCTGTGCCCCTCTGTCTCGGATGTGAGGTTGCTCTTTCCCTCCAGTGTAGAGAGGGCGCCCCTCCACGAGGGTTCTGTGACCTGCTTCAGGGGAAGGTCAGAAAGTCCTCCTTGCACCTGCCACGTCTTAAGTTCCTTCAGCTTAAAATATTCAGTGTTCCAAGGGGCCCCATTTGGAGGTAGCGTGTCCTGAACTCCATCAAGAGCTATAAATACTTTTAAACATGTCTCCTTGGGTTCATGGCTCTGCACTGGTGTACTTTTCTCTAAGACATGCCTAGGCCTGACCCGCATGGCTCTGAGGGTTGAGCGTCGTCCTGCAAAGTGAAAGGTCACCAGTTCAGCTTCCAGTCACAGGGCGCACGCCTGGGTGACGGCCCAGTCCCTGGTTGGGGCGAGTGTTGGAGGCAGCTGATCGATGCTTCTCTCCCTCTCTTCCCCTCTCTCTAAAATTAAATGAAACAAGCAAAGGAAGATATGCCTAGAGTGATGGGCCGTGTGGATCTTCACATGGGTGTGCCCGTTTGCACACGTAGCAGAAGCGGATGAGCGTGCTCGTGATCCACACCTGCCAGCCTGGGCTCTGTCTTTCCTGGTGGCTGTGACGCGGGTCTTTTTCCCCTTTCCGTGAGTCACAGCATCTTTTCCCGGTTAGGAACCACTCAGGTGGCCTGTTATGTGAGCTGCGTGTTCCTGCCAACGTCTGTGCTTTGCTTTAACACCTTCCGCACAGACAGTGAGTGCCGCATCGGGGAGGCGCCGGGTGCCGCCGCTGAGCGCCACGTTCAGAACGCGCAGCCCGGGGGTGTGGAGAAACCGGGCCTCTCGCGCACGGCGGGCGGGGATGTGGAATGGTGCGCCCCCCCACGGTGGGAAGCAGTCTGGCAGCCCCTCGGGGCGGGCAAACGCGGAGTTTCTGCAGACCCAGCAGTGCCGCTCGCAGGTGCGCACCCGAGCGAAGTGAGATCAAGTGTGTGCGCGGAAGCAGAAACGCACGCGCGCTGGTTCGCAGCGGCGGCGACAGTGGAAAACGTGGACGGGGACGGGAGCCCACCCCGCCGGTCTTTTCACACTGTTTCACAAGTGCGGACTCTGACTGATCTGTAGCTGGTGGATGCACAGCCTGTTTGCATAAGAATCCCAGGAACTAACTTCAAAAGATGCAGACCCTGACCTTCAGGCGTCCCAGCTCCCGGAGATTCGCTGACGTTCAACCGCGGAGACAGGACGCCGTGAAGCCGGGACGACTAAACCCGGGGACATGCACCGGACCGTCCCTGTCCTATCGGAATGGGCCGTGCTAGCCTGCACGCGGAGAGCTTCACAACGACCTCCTTCGATCTCTTTGTCCTGCTCCCACTCCCTCCTTATGAACGCCTCTGTCTCCACTGAGAGGGGGAGATGGTCTCTGAGACCTGAGTCCCCCGTGTCCCAAGTGGCCGGCACCTGGAAATACACCGCTTTCCTTTACAGCGGCACCTGCCTCTGCAGTCCTGGCCTTCTCCGTGGCGGGCAGCGGGACCTGCGTTGGGTTACAGCACCTTCCACAACAGCTAAAAGGTGGAACCAACCTGAACGTCCATCAAGACAGGAGAGGATAAGCAAGTCGTGGCCATCCACGCGGTGGAACGCAGCTCAGCCGTGGACCGGAATGACGCGCTGACCCCAGCCACAACCTGGGTGAGCCTCCACAGCGCTGTTGGAAGTGAGCGAAGCCTGGCTTCTGTCAGACACAGCGGGGGCGGCCTGGGAGGCAGGGGGTGGGGTGGTGACTCAAAGGCTTCAGGGTGTTCCTCTGCGATGACCAGAGCGTTTGCCGCCAGGGAGGTGACGTTTGCACAGCACAGTGAACCAGCTGGCCGCCTCCGAATTGTGCACTTCAAAAACGGTGACTTCCATGTTTTGTAGGCTTTACCTTAATTTTTTAAAAAGATTTTATTTATTTTATTTTTAGGCAGAGGGGAATGGAGGGAGAAAGAGAGGAAAAGAAACATCAATGTGTGGTTGCTTCTTGCATACGCCCTACTGGGGACCTGGCCTGCAACCCAGGCATGTGCCCTGACTGGGAAATGAACTGGTGATCCTTTGGTTCACAGGCCTGCAGCCAATCCACTGAGCCACACCAGCCAGGGCGGCTTTACCTTAATTTTTTAAAACAGAGTACACAGTCCAGGGGCATCAGCCAGCATAATGTCAGAAGGGCCCCACGCCAGATGTGGCCGATACATCTTGCTGTTATCTGTTACCTTGATCAATAACTGAAGCTCGACTTGCTAATTGGCATAGTGATGTCAGATAATGTTTTTAAGAAAATACCGGTGAACATAGTGGCTCATTGATTAAACTGATGAATGTTAAGCATAGGCTCTCACTGAGGAAAATAAAAGCATTGTTATGCAAGATATGGGAATTACCTAAAAATGTTTAAAATCGCAGTGCACGGGACAGGAGAAGCCAGCAGAGCTGTCACCGGACCCGGAGGCTTGCTCTTTATTGGGCCCGTTCACAAACATGGCCTTACGAGGACTTCTGGTTGTGTGACGCTGATCGTCCGTAAGGCAAGGAACTCAGTGCCTAGGTCGTGGGTCTGCCTCTCGGGAAAGGGTTCGAGACCGTCTCTCTCGGGGAATCGGCTGTCAGAGCTGCTCACGTCTGCTTGCTGGTGCTGGGAAGGTCGGGTTAATAGCTTGAGGTTCCCTTCTGCAGTCCGAGGGCTGGGCTGGGTCTGACCGGTTAGGTAGCTGGCGGCGGTGCCCAGACCCGCTGCCCAACTTTTCACTGGTTTGTCTTTCTTTTTGTTATTACTTTGTAGGAGCTCCCCATTCTAGATTTTTTTTTTAATTTTGGGGGGTTTGTTGAAGATACCTTCTCCTAGTTAACACATTAAATCTTTCACTATTTTCCTTGGTATGGACCACTCTTAAAAGGAAACTGTAAATAGGTTTGTTACACCAAAGATTCTGGAAGAACCAAACCATCCCTGCTCATCTCAAGACCCACTCACTGGTCCTTGATCCAAACCCTCATCCAAGCACCTGCGGAATCCTTGGGCATGCAGAGACAGCCCAGACCCAAGTTTGGGGGCGGGGCTTGAGTGGGGCTGTGATTTGCATAAGAATGCAGGAGGACGGTCAGTGGGGGTTCTCTAAGAGGGAGGAGTGAGGAGGGAGAGGAGGAGAGAGAGAGGAAGCCCTGGGCTGCTGGCCAGCTTGGAGTGGGTAAAGGAGCCAGGTTTTCTAAAACTCAAAATAGAAATCCTTGGTGGGGCAGCGATACGCTTCCCAAGTGTTGCCACACCACACTGACAGGTGCGGGCATTTGAAATCATTCTGAAGGTCTGAGCTGCTCATCCGCACAGCTGGAAGGTGCGGTGGGTGAGGGCTGCAAGATGCTCCCCCCGACCTACCCCCACCCCCAAACTGGCTCAGTCAGTGCCAAGGGGAAAGCTGGAGGGCACAGAGCATGCCCTATGGCTAGAACTCATTTCCTGCACCCCGGTCTGAGCCTACAGAGAGAGGTGACTCAACACCTCTGAGGTGCTTTACGTGCCATTGGCCATCACCACGTCTTTGTACATCCTGTAGGTAGTATCATCTCTGTTGTGTATACATAAGGGAACGGGAGTTCAGAGAGGTTAAGGAATTCATTCAAAGTCACACAGCCGCTGAGTGACAGAGCCAGGATTTATACCACTCCACTTCTCCTCCCACCTCTGCCCCCAGGACAGAGGGCCCCCGGTTCTGTCTGAAGGGAAGGGCCAGAATAGCTTATTATTATTAGAGCCCCAAAGCTTCTCTTATCCTGGGCTTTACGTAAAGACTCTCAGAGAACGTGGGGGATTCAATGAAGTGTGATATCTTGTCAAGATAATAAACTTGACAAGACACACTCCCATCAGGGGGCGGGGGGGGGTCGTTCAGACCAGGAGGAGTGGGGGCAGGACACAGGCCAGAGAGCAACCTCTCAGCAGCAGAACCTCTAACCCAGCTGAGGGTCCGAGCGAGGGAGGCAGCAGCGGCTGCTCTGAGCTGCCCCTTGGCCCAGTCATCCGAGAGGACGGCCACCGGCCACGCGGCTCGTCCGTGGCTCGTCCACGTTGCGGTGAGCTATGGGTGTAAAGTACGCCCCGAGTTTTGAAGGCTTGGTATGAAATATGTGAACGCAAAGTATCTCGTGAATGTTTCCATACTGATTACATGTCAAGGTGACGATATTTGGCATGTAATGGGCTAAAGACAATATATTAAAATGATTTTCACTTGTTTTTCTTTCTTTTACTTTTAAAGACGTGACTACTAGAATAATTCAAATACAAAATTACAGGTAAAATCAATCACACTTTCTAGCTCTGTCGGCTAGCACTCTTTTGGACCAATTTTCCTGCCTGGGAGAGTGAGTGAAGGATGGATGGACAGAGGCTGGGGTCCTGAAGAGGAAGGCCCTGATTGCCAACTACAACTGACCTTGAACTCGGCGGGGGTTGGGGTGCCAACCCCCTTGCAGTTGAAAATCCGTGTGTAACTTTTGACTCCTCCAAACTTAGTTACTGTTGACCAGAAGCTTTGCTGATAACATAACCAGTCCACTTACACATATTATGTGCATTATATGCTATATATTTTTATAGTAAAGGAAGCTAGAGAAAAGAAACTTATCGAGAAAGTCATAAGGAAAATACATGGACTGCATTTATTGAAAAAAATCCCCACCCAAGTGGGCCATGCAGGTCATACGTGTGTCGGTCGGGGGTCAGCTGTATTGCCCTTCCACGCAGGAAGGATGGGAGAGAGTGGAACGCATTCAGCGGGCAGAACCGAGAGTTGACTGACTTAGCGTTGGGGGGAGGGACAGCCAAGGGTGGGAAGAAAATGGAATGGGGATTGTTTTCTCAAGGCCAGGGAACCCTGGGGTGGTGGGAGGGTCTGGCTTGCCCCCCCCCACCCCCCCCACCCCCGCCACCTGCTAAAAGAGAAAGGTGAAAAAACCCATTTAGAGAATGCCTGAGGATTCCCCTGCAGGGTTTCCCAAACAGAAACCCGAAAAAGACCTGAAATTTGCCCTCAAGAAGATGTCCCTGGAGAAAAGGAAGAAGTCACGGAGGGCCTTCTGGAAACATCTATAGGGGAAGAGTGGGGGAAAAGGAAGGTGGATGCTGGTAACAAGGGGGGGACTTCTCCAGCTTCTGTGTGGGTCAGCTCTGAGCCCCGTGTTTGGCACCCTCACGTCCTGCGGGTCATTGTTTCGGTGTCCCCGCCCCAACGAGGCGTGTCCTTGCCCGGCTACCCATCCAATCCAGTTGTCCAGTAGGGATGTTAAAAAGGTCCTATTTGATACCTTTCTTTCTAAACTTAATATTTTCACTAATGCCGTAAAAGAATATCCCGCCACTCCCCCACTAGGCCCTTACAGGTGCCCACAGCTCATGCAGGACCCGCCTCTGCGTGTCCTACGCAGACGCGCCCGCGGCCGGCCGGCTCCCCGGCTCCCGCAGCCGGGCGCCCCCAGCCGGGCCGGCTCGCAGGCGCCCCAGAGGCGGTCAGAGCAGAGTCGCTCCGGGCCGGGGCAGATCTGTGTTTACAAGACATTTCTCAACGCTCGGCTGATGCAACGGCCACCCGCATTAGCCTTCCTTAGGGAGAATGACGACGGTACTTGTTTTTACCCTCTCGTTGAAAATGCCGAATTGCTTCTTCAGTTTAAAGCTCCTTTTTCTTTCCCTTCCGTGTGTTTCACAGAAAAAGCCGGAACCCCTGAAGCTGCTCTGAGGTCTCTTCCAGGCCAGCCTCAAGTTTCATTGCGCTCCTGGCCCTCTTTTCTGTTTGCTTATTTGTTTTTAATATTTTCAGTATGTTGTGCAAACAATTCTTTCCAAGTGTGTTTGAAAAGCAGCTCCCCCGCCCCGTGCTCCCTGCGGGCGCCTCCCACCCCCAAACCTCCGAACCCGTGGGTGCCACCCTGTTCCACCCTCGGAATCGGAGTGGTGGGGGCACGCGGGTGACACCCGGGCGCTTGGCTCCCCCCACCCCTGGCCTGTCTGGGCCGCGAGCGCCTCCAGTCGGGGCATTTCTAGGGGAAGAGAAAGGAACCGCCCGAACGGTCGTGAAACTTTTCCCCGCTGCAGCGCCCCCGGAGCGGGCGCGGGCCGCGAGGTCCGAGTTGGTCAGAGGTCCGGAGCCTCGGGGAGGGGCGAGCGGGACGAGGTCCGGGACTCGAAGACACCTGTGGCCTCCGGCGAGGCGGGCGGTCCCCAAGCCCTGGCGCCTCCTTAAAGCCTCGGCTCCGCCCAGCCCTCCCCCGTCCCTAGCCCGTGGTTCCACCCAACCGCCGGGTCCCCGCCGCCTGGGCAGAGCGTCGCAGAGCCGCGAGCCCGTGAGGAGCGCGCCGCCCGCCCAGTCCCCGCGCCGGGTCCTGAGTCCCCGAGTCCCTGACCCGCCGCTATGGCCAGCGAGGAGCTGGCACGCAAGCTGCAGCGGAGACTGCAGCGGGGGCAAGCGCAGGAGGGCGGCCCGGAGCCCCCATCACGCGCCGCCTTTGCGCCGGAGCCCGCGCCCGAGCCGGAGCTGCCAGCCAGCGCGCCCACCGCCAGCGCGCCCACCGCCAGCGCCGACGCGGAGCTGAGCGCCCAGCTGAGCCGACGGCTGGACATCAATGAGGGCGCGGCGCGGCCCCGCCGCTGCAAGGTCTTCAACCCCTACACGGAGTTCCCGGAGTTCAGCCGCCGCCTCATCAAGGACCTGGAGAGCATGTTCAAACTGTGAGCGCCGCCCTGCGCCGTGCGCCCCGAGTGCCCTAAGCCCGGGACCTGGGAGCGAGAGAAGGGGGAGGTGGCGGTGGGTCTTTCGGGCCGGGGGTCCCAGGCCCGGGTCTGGAGGAACAGGACAGGGTAGTGCAAGGGTGCCGTGGGTTCCCTTGGCATTTGATGCAACGCTCCTGATCCTGCGCCTCCCGAGTCAATGCCGGCGCGCGTGGGGACCCGACCGGGCTGGGGCACCCAGAGCAGGACGCGCAGACCCAGCTCCGCAGTTCCCCTGGGGCGGCCGAGCCGAGTCCCGGGTCCTGCTCTCCGGGACTCGCGCGCTCCAGGGCGGCCACGGCGGGTCCCGCCCCCTCCGCGGGCTGGTTCCGAGATTTGCTCAGAGCACAACTTCTAGGAAACCGAGACGCGCCGCATCTCACCTGCCAGCTTTCACCTCCCCAGGGAGAAATCAGCCCCGTTGTCCTTTATCTTTTACAATAAAACGGGAAAGTTATCCTTGGCTGTCCCGCGGGGTCCGATGGACCAACAGAAGCTGAGAACTGGGAGTTGGTTAAATTCTTCGCGGAAGATCAGGACGTTCCTGGATCGAGCGGGTCCCGGGAGCCTCCCGGGGCGTCGCCCTGTCTGTTGGCGCGCGTCGGAACCAGACATGGCCGCTGGCAGCCGGTGGCTTGGGGGCTCTGCTGCCCTGCTGGGTTGGCCCCTCAGGCGGGGAAGTCAGTGTGGAGAGCCCCCACTAGTCCTGCCGTGTAGCCTGGGAGCCTCCCAGGCCTCTGTTTCCTCATCTGAAGAGTGGGAGCAGTAACTGTTCCTGCCTTTCAAGGCCATAAATCATTTTGCACACCATAAGCTCCTAACCGAGCTATTAATATTATTCCCAGAATGTAGCTAAGACCAGAAAAATGCCTGGGGGAGCAGAGGCTGCCGGTCAGGTCATGCTTGGGGCGTTTTAAAAATCACTTGGAATGTTTGTCCTCTGCGTGAAGGTTCTATTTAAGGGCGCTGTGTGGCTGGTGCTGTGTGCCAGGGCCTCAGCCCCAGCCTGAGGCTGGGCTGTTGTCCAGACCCGCCACTGTGGGGAGGTCAGCAGAGACCGCCACTCGGAGGCCACCATGCCTCGCCCACTCGCCTGACACCCCGAATTCCCGGTCCCTGGCTTCCAGGCACTGTCCTCTGGTGTTCACACCTGGCGGGGCTAGTTTGGGCAATGAAGGAAAGCTGAGTTGGGGCAAAAGATTTTGGGTGACTGGGGCAGAGGTGGAAGGACAATGGGGTGGGTGGTTTGTTGCAGCCCCTTGGATTTGTTTGGGGTTGAGCCTTCCGTGGGAGGACCAGCAGGTCCCCCAGTCCAGCTGAATTTGGGGACTTCATCTGGCGACCTTCGGGTTGCTTTGCAGTGCTTTGGGTTTCATTTATTTATTCGTACTACTATGTTTTTCTTCCTGCAGAAAAGTCTTTGAGAGGATTATTTGTTAGTTGGCCGCCTAAGAGTGTCAAAGGGAGTCCCCACAATACCGAGGCATCTGTGGTCAGGTACGGCTGGATCTAGGTGCTCAGATGATGCCAGCCGTGCTTAGTTTCTCTCTTTCTTAGCCAACTACTGTTCATGTCCAAGACCACCTCCCCCCAACCCTATCACAGCCCTGAGCTTCCAAAAACTCAGCATCCTTTAATTGAGCTCATGGGTTTTCCCTGCAGGTGTTTCTCCCAGTTTCCCGCACCTGAGAGGCAGCCAAAACGTCGCCTTCCCTGCCCAACCAGCGTGAGGGGCTCCTCGGACTGGGAGATGTTGCTACTTGGATGCGTCTAGTTTTAGTGTCCATCCACCCTCGGTGGCAGGACCACGGCAGTGGCTCTAGTGGACAGACACACCTCTTGTCTTATACTGCAGGCAGATCCCAAATGCCAAGCCCCACAGCATTCCTCCCAGGTGGGAGGGGGCCCGCGGCCTGCCCCAGCCCGGGCAAGGGCAGCAGGGTACAGGCGGCCCCTCTGAGCCAACAGGCTTAGGCAGAGAAGGTCCAGAAGATCCCAGAGCTGAATGGCCACTCAGAGGGGCCTCGAGGGGGCGGGAAATCAGGGGGTGGCAGCGGGCGATGCCCTGACCGCTGCTCTGACCTAGTGACCGCAGGCATGTCAGGGCTCTGGGCTCTGCCTTGATAGGCCCACGGTCATGTGGTCACTAGTCATCCTCACCCAGTGTGACTTCATCTAAATTTATTCCATCTGCAAAGACTCAAAAGACTCAATGAGGGTCCCATTCGGAGGAGGTTCTGGATGGCCATGAATTTTGGGGAATCCTATCCAACCCATCCTGGGGGTGAGCAGAGATGCCCAGACCATGGGGCATCATGACTGTCCCCTCTTCCCCTCCTGGGGGGTAAGGGGAAGGTCCTTCCAAGGAGCCTTCAGAAAGGTCAGACCCAGAGAGAGGGGAAGGGAGGGAGAGAGGGAGAGAAACATCAATGTGTGGTTGCCTCTCACACGCCCCCTACTGGGGACCTGGCCTGAAACCCAAGCATGTGCCCTGACTGGGAATCGAACCCTTTGGTTTGCAGGCCAGTGCTCAATCCACTGAGCCACACCAGCCAGGGCAGGAACATCAGACTCTTAACCAGCTTAGGTTATCTAAGTGAGTTAGGCACGTCAGAGACCCAACCAAAGCCAGAATGATCCCACCCCCAACAGAAGGGGCCTCAGGCTTTCCAAAACCCAATCCGGACTCAGATGGAGTCACCATCTAAGTACAAAGGCGAAGCCACGCCCACAGAGCCCCCACCTCCACTGGTGCCGGCGGTGCAATTACTCTCAGCAAGAATTTCACTTTTAATCAGTTTCTAGATCCAGATTCTGATGTCGCCTCAGAGTTCGCGCAGAACCTGACTTGACCGGTATGGAGCATGCTCACTCTTTTTGTTCGGGGCCAGATGGATTTGGGCAGATACCGCCAGACGCGCTTTGATCTCAAAATGTGATTTCTCGTATTGAAAAGGACTTTGCCTGGGGATTTCTTACATTTTCAAGATTTTTTTTTAAAAGCAACTCAAAACTCGATCCTTCCCGGCCTGTGAGCATGTTGGGTTCTGTGGGGGGCAGGTCATCGGTCTTTGTATCCTGGCTCCTCAATGACGAGTTGTAGGAGAAAGAATTTTCTAATGCGTGTGGGAAGCCAGAGGCCGAGGCAGCCCCGCCAGAGAAAGTTCCCTCCCCGTGTCCAAGTGCGTTACTGGATAGCCTGCGCCAACAGAATAGTGGCCTGATTTTCAGCGCGGGGTGAGAAGGCCCAGGAGAAACTGACTCTGCAGTGCGTGGCCAGAGCTGTAACGCGAGCCGGCAGCGTGGTCAAGGTTAGACAGGAAATTTCAATTACCCCGGAGCTTATCCAGGGGCCTCTTTGAAAGGGGGAGGTAATGAGGGCAGCCACTTCAGGGCAGGACCCGAACGCAACATCTCCAAGTGCAGCTGTGATGTGTTTGCAGCGTTTTAAAAGCTTGTGTTTCAATTCCCCAAAGAGAGGGTGGGGAGCGGAGCGCTGGGCGGCGGGAAAGCTGTCTTTTTATTAAGAATCCGAAGCGATGATGTCATGGAGCCCTGCCAACACCCCACCGCCCTGTCACCACTGAACCCCAGAAAGATGGGGCTGTCCTGGGACCCTTCACGTCTGGTCTCTCTCCTCCCTCCAGCCCCTCCCGGTTTCTTTTTCTCGTCCCCTGTCTGCTCTCTGAGGGGGGAGAAAGGGGGTGAGAAATCTGCTAAAGATGGGGTGGAAGGGAGGTGCCCGCTCATTCTCATTAGTATCTTTTGAGTGAACTGACTTTAAAGACGGGAAAGGAGACGCAAATGGACGTCGAGTGCTTTTTCCTCCAGTCCACGGGGGTCGCCTTAGATCCGAAATTCCCTCACCTCCCTCACCTGCGCTGCATTTGCACCTGGGCCTTTCTGGACCGAGGGTGGGGCGAGGGGACCCGGGGCCTGTCTGATTCCCACGGGGCGCTCCACAGGACCCAGGCTGGCTCCGTCTCTGGCAGGAAGACGGCGTGACTTGGACCTGTCTTCGCCCAGTGTCAGCTCCGGTTGCTTTCTCTTTGCCAGCGTGTGTGGTGCCCGCCATGTGGGAGGAGCTCAGGAGGTTCACAGAACCTGGCGCTTTTTTAAAAAATTAGATCTTATTTATTTACTTTTTTAGAGAGAGGGGAAGAGAGGGGGAAACAGAGGGAGAGAAACGATTGGTTTCTTCTCACAAGCCCTCAACTGGGGAACCTGGCCTGCAACCCAGGCATTTGCCCTGACTGGGAATCGAACCAGCAACCTTTTGGTTCACAGGTTGGCACTCAGTCCACTGAGCCACGCCAGCCACAGCGAGCCTGGCACTTTTATAGTTGCATGAGTTGTCTCCCTCCTCATGTATGTGTGTGTGTCTCTCCCTCAGAAGTCTCCTCCACCCTCCTTGTTACAGAGCTGTCTCATTCTGTGAGAATCTGAATGATGGGAATCCAAAATTGAGTGAGTTATTAAAGCCTTACATTATGTCCAAAAAATAAAGTCCTTTCCCCCTTCTTCCTTGAACAATTACTTAACAAGTGCCTGGTTTCAAGGCTGTGTGGGCCAGGGGACTCTAACTGCATTTATATTCTGGGGCCTGTGGTTCCCCTCAGCCCCCGCCTCAGTCTCACTGGGAAATAGAAATACCTTCCCCTTGAACTTGGGAGGGTCGGGTGCACACAGGGTGTGGCCGACCCGGTGAGTCTGGGAAGAGCTGGCGACTGCCGGCCGGTCTGACTCAGGGAAGAGATGCTGAGGTCAGGAGCCCAGCACGCATGCCGGGCTTTGCACACGCTGGCTCTTGTGCCCTGTCTCACTCATGCACACGACGTGCACCCTTGCACGAGTGCCTCCACGCGTGCTGACACATCCATGCGCCCTCTCACATACCTATCACGTGCTCCCAGGGCTTGGCCCCCACCACATCTTGCAGTCCTCCAGGAAAAAGCCTCCATAGCCTCTTCGTGCTGCTGTGTCCCCTGAGGGTTGATGATGATCCGGGGCACTGCTGGTCCTAAACCCTAGACGCTCCTCGGGAGGCCTGCGTACGGGGACATCCGAGTGCTGGAGCGTGGTCCATGCCATCCTGCAGGGTGGAACCCGACCCGTGCTCGGTGACCTGCCAAGACATGGCCTGAGGCCCCTTAGTGACCCAGTGCCAAGGCTGCATGACCTTCTGTGACCCCTCCCAAGTCCCTGTGTGCTCCCAAGGCCAGCACCACCCACACTCCTTTGGCAGCATAATGACGATGACGATGAGCCTCTTTCTCGCCTACTACTGTCTATGAGCTAGTTATTCATTCATTCAGCTGAGCATCTGTCAAGGACTGGGGTCATACAGGTTGGTCCAGAGAGGTCTCTGCCCTTCAGGAACTCAACAGACTCTTAACAGTGACTTGGATTTAGCATGATGCTGCTTGACAAGCGGGGAAGCAAGTCCTGGAAAAGCCACTCAGCACCCTTGTACAAGGCACCCATGCACCTCAGCAAACCCTGTGAGGGTGCTGGGGGGCTATGACGTCAGGCCACTGCATTCTGCTGCCTCCATGGCAGCAGGTCCTGGTATATTTCTGGACACAGCCGGAGAAGAGGAGCTGGCGAGGCCCGGGAGGGGATTCGGTCCCTCGGTGAATCACTGGCGCGGGAGCCGGAGGAGGGGGCTGAGGGCTCGAAGCGTGGCGGGGCCTGGCCTGTGTGACCTCAGAGGGCAGAGGTGGGGGGGAGGACGCAGTGGAAGGGAGCTACAGTGTTGCTTCAGTGGAGAGGAAAAGGAGCTTTCTCGGTCGGAGCTGTTGAGAAATGAAAAGAATGAACTCAGAGGCGGTCAGCCCTTTCTCTGGTGCTGCGTGGGAGAGCGGGAGGCCTGGCTCCTTGGAGTGAGAGGTTTGCAGCCGGGAAGGGGTGGAAGCCGTGGGAGGCTGGGGGTGGCTATGTGGCCTTCAGGGTTCCTCCTGGGCCGGGCGTGGGCAGGCCTGGGCCGCCCAGGCCACATGGTAAGTGTGTTTGGCCATGTGGGGTCTCTGTGGCCACCACTGGGCTCTGCCATGGTGACGGGGAGCAGCCACAGACAGCACCTAACCGCGCCGGCGTGGCCGTGTCCCAGTAACTCTTGCGGAGCGAGATGCGGCCGTGGTTCGCCGCCACGTTCTAGGCAACGATTTTGGAGCCGTGCGATTCCGTGGTGGTCTCACTACCGCCTGCCTCACTGGGGTTTCTCTCCCTGGGGCCGCCCTGCCGCCCTGCGGGGGAGAAGGGGCAGAAGCTGGGGTCCCAGGTGTGACGTTCTGCACCTCGGGGGGGTTGCCTTGGTGTTACTTCCCCGAGAGGGGGTCCCAGGTGTGTTTGAGCCGGGAACCCTCGGCAGCCCAGAGGCCTTGGCCTTGGGTGTCTGCCTCCTTGAGCCCCGTGGTTAGGGCAGGGGTCCCTCCCTCAAGTCTGTGGACCCTCTGAAGTCGCCTTCTCCAAGGGGCTTGTGAACCGTTTCCCCAAAGTTGACATCCTGCTTCCATTTTCTGGTAAAATAGTAAAGGTATTTTTGTACAACTTAGAGATGGAAGCCGAGTCGCCACTGCGCCGGGTGGCAGGTGGGAGGCCCTCGGCCCCAGGGAAGGAGCACCCCGCCCGAGCTCACCGAGGAGTAGAGAAACGCAGCGTCTCACGTTGCAGGGAACCCGGAGGACAGGAGAGCCCTGGGCGTGTTGGCTGCTGGGGTCAAGGGCTCAGGTCGGGCCCTCCCCTGCCGCACGCCACGCTCCCCGTTGGCTGGCCCGTGGGCTGGCAGCAGGACGGCGAGGTCCTCCAAGTTCATCCAGTCGTGCAGATCTGGGGCAGGAAAGACCTGGGCGTCCTCTAAGCAGTGAGGAGACCTTCCCCAGCTCTCCCCTACGCCGGCCTGTGGCATCCCCCGGCTGGCGCTGGCCCATGCGCCCACCCAGGCCAGTGACTGTCCAGAGGAAGGTGATGGCCACGGTGGGGACACGGCTGGGTCCCCTTCCCCGAGGGGCCGGCACCTGGCCCAACCGGGAGTGCTGTTACTGAGGAAGGTGAGGGGCCCTTTGGGGGTCTTTCCTGAGAGTGTACTGTGGCTCTCTTCCGTCCCCCTGGGCTTCTGTGTACACGGGCCTTTGGACAGGGAGCAGGGAGCCAGCCGCCCATCCCGGGGCTCCTGGGTGCCGGAGGGCGGAGGCCTCTCCTCCGGAGACTGGCTGCCTCCCTCTTCATCGGAGCCCCTGCGAATCCTCTCGGCCAGTGCTGCGTCCCGGGCAGCTGGCGGTGCTGTGTGAGTATCGGGGGTGGGGGGTGTGTCTGTGTCAGCCGTTCCCTGGCCCACTCTCGGCAGAAGGACTTTTGTCCCTAGTAGTCCTTCTGCCTTAGAGAGCCTGGCTTTGCCGAAGCCGCCACCAGGCTCTGCGTTTGGAGGGCCGGCCGCCTGGGGTGCATTCGCCGGTTACACCCCTCGCCTGCTGTGTCTCCGGAACCTCTTTGCCGTCACTGTCCCTTCTCCCTGGCCTCTGTCCCCAAACCCCTTCTCCCTTTTGTATCATCATGAGTCTTAGGCCTCTGAGTTCCTCCTTTTAAAAAAAAGTATATATATTTTTAACCCTCACCCGTGGATGCGTTTATTGATTTGAGAGAGAGGAAAGGGCTTGTGCGTAGGAGAGAGAGAAACATCGGTGTGAGAGAGAAACATTGATTGATTGCTTCCCATACACACCCCGATCAAGGATTGAACCCACAACCTTTCGGTGTACAGGATGATGTTCCCACCAACTCTCAGAGTTGATGAGCCACCTGGCTGGGGTGAGTTCCTTTTAGAAGTGGCTGCCATCACTGGCTGGGGGGGGTCATGTGTGTTGGTGGCCCTCCTGCCTTTCAGGACCAGCCCAGGGTTCCGGTGCTGGGGCCCCTTGCCCAGAACGGAGGCCTTTGAACAGGTCGTGGGTGGACTGGTGTGTGTGGGTGTCTGCGCCTGACTTCATTTTCTCTCCGCCGCAGCCTGGCCACCCCTAGGCTGGCTGGATGAAGGTGCATTCTTTGATTTGGGGAGGAGGACTGGGTGGCCCAGGCCAGCAGCAGCCTCCTTGGCCAGTTCTGGGTTCCAGGCCCTGGCGAGCGGTGGGGGAGTTGGGACTCCTGCCTCCCCGGGGTCTGATTCCGAAGGGATGATGCCCCCGTCTGGTGGGTGGTGTAGCTGCCTGGTCTCTTGGGATGCAAGGCTGCTGGTGGGTGGACAACAGCCCTTTAGCCCTCTGTGAACTTGGCTCAGCTCTGTGGGAAATAGGAGGGCGTACTTCGGGACTTACAAATTGCCCCAAGCCCAGGGCTGGCCCCTGGTCCTGCCCGGCTCTGCGGAGCTTGGTCTCTGCCCCACCCACCATGCCTCAGGCTCCCTCCACCCGACCTCACTGCCCTACAACAGCCACCTTTGCTGAGCACCGGGCTCCCCGGCAGCAGCTAACAGCCACTGCTTACAGAGCACCTACTGTGTGCAGGCACTGTTCTTAGCGTTTACACATCAGAGCCACTACGAGGTGGGTGCTGTTATCACCCACCCACCCCGGTGTTATTGATGAGAGGACTGAGGCACAGGGTTGCTGGGTGACCTGCACACCGTCACACACGGGGTAGGCGGTGTGGTTTGGACCCGGGTGGCTGCACTCTTGTCCCCTGTGCCAAGGAGCTTCTCCCCTTGATGTCGTCCCGCCGCCCAGCCTGTCAGGCTCCGGATCTCAGCCGTCCCGACACCCTCCCCGCCCCCACGGCCACTCGCGGCACGGCCGCCTGCCCTCCGGCCTCCCTGGGCGCCCCACCCCAGGCCTGGGCAGCTGCCTCCCGAACTGCCCCCTCCGTCCGTCCTGCACGTCGGGACCGCTGCCAGAGCCCGGGTCTCATTACGCTGCTCTCCTCTCCAGAAGCCTCTGTGGGTCGGGGACAGCACACGGCAGTGGGTGGCTGCCGATATATCGCCTGTGGGAGGAAGTCCCGCCTCCTCATGGTGACCCTTAAGGCCAGCCCCAGCTGGCTATGGCATTCTTCTCTCTCGCTGGTTCCCCCAGCTGGCCCCCCAGCCTCCCTCCCGTGCCCCGCACTGTCTGGTTGGTTACACTGAGTTATTACATCTGCCCGTTATTGCCCGTTTTGTGTGGCTCCCTGCCCCCCGCCCCATAGTGTTTGCCCTGGGAAGGCAGGGGCGGTTCTTTATGGCTGCGTGGCCAACTTCTTCCTCCAGTCCCCCTTTACCCCAAGGCCTTGACCCCTGTAGAGGGTCTGAACTCAGCCTCTGGAGCTGCACGGGTGCCCTGGTCAGTGCCCCGGGGGGAGCCCGCAGCTCCCAGGGCTGTCAGAGCCCGCGCTGGGGGGGCGCGGTTCCTCCGAGCAGCGTCACTGACCACGTGCCACCTGGGCACACGCCTGTAAGTGAGATGTGGAAAAAGGTAAGTGACCACCTTCTCAGGTTGTCCCCAAGATCGCGTGACTACTTGGTGTGCAGTCACAGCCTTAATTAGGTCACTGCAGGTCCAGCCCCGTGTTCTGTCCCCTGAGCGAGCTGCAGGCCCCTCGGCGCCCCCAGCAAGCAGGGCTGCTGGACCCAAGCTGGTGCCAGCCCGAGCAGGGGCACAGGAAAAGGACTGGCCGGCAGGGAAGCGGGGAGGGGAGAGCCAGACTCTGCGGGCCAGAGGGGGCAGCCCCAGCGCTCTTCCTTCCCGTTTGGAGGGATGGCCTTGTCCCCCACTGTCCACTCCAGCTGGACCTGCGGCCCTGGCCTCCCCCGACGCCTGTGCCTCCCCCTGGCCATTTCCCTCCCAGACCCTTCCTGGTCTTGAGGGCCAAGGAGGGGAGGGGTAGGGGTAGGGGTGGGGCCCTGCCCCAGGCCTGCCCCAGGTTGTTTGGGGGTAACCAAGACTCACGGGGCTCCTGGGAATTCCCAGAGCCATGTTTCCAGGGCCCCCTCTGCCTGGTGTTCTGACCCCTCAGGACTTTAGTGGGGAGAGTTAGGAGCTAAGGAGAGTTAGCACGTGCAGAGCAAAGAATTGACCCTTGAGCATTTTCACAACCTTGATCAGAAGGGCCCCCCCAATCAGTAACTGCTCGGGGAGGCTTCCCTGGCCCCGAGTGTCCTGTCCTCACAACCGCAGCCCTTTCTTCGCGCTTTCTTCTCGGCCTCCTTCTGGATGGATTGTCTGGAACTCAAAATCCCCAGATCCACTCCCTCCCTCCCCCTGTTCCCAAAGTGAGTCCCCAGCCACCTGTACCTGCCCAAACCCAGCAAGAGTGCCTTGATTTCCAAAGGACCAAGGGGAGCCCCCAGGATTAGGGTCTCTCTCTCTCTCTTTGAAGATTTTATTCATTTATTTTTAGAGAGAGGAGAAGGGAGAGAGAAAGAGTGGGAAAGAAATACCAATGTGTGAAACATTGATCAGTTGCCTTTCACATGCCCCCAACTGGGGACCTGGCCCAAAACCCAGGCATGTGCCTTGACTGGGAATCGAACCTGAGACCCTTTGGTTTGCAGGCTGGCACTCAATCCACTGAGCCACACCAGCCAAGGCTCACTCACTCTCTCTCTCTCTCTCTCGTATGTTTATTGACTTTAGAGCGAGAGGAAGGGGGGGAGAAAGAGAGAGAAACATTAGCTGCCCCCAAATGTGCCACGACTGGGGATCGAACCCGCAACCTAGGTATGTGTCCTGATGAGGAACTAACCTGAAACCTTCTGGTGCACAGGACGATGCTCCAGTCAACCAAGCCAAACTGGCCAGGGCTAGGGTCTTTCTCGTAATGAGATGATATCAACCAAAACTAAACGTGAGCCCTCATTGATAAGCTGAGAATTTATCTGCCTCCTTTAATTTTGGCAAAAACTGGACAGAGGAGGAATTGGGAGCCCAGGAAATTCAAGTAACTCACCCGAGGACACACAGTATGTGACGTCAGCAGGGCTTCGAACCAGGGGAGTCTGCCCCAGCAGCCCACCCCCAGCCACTGCTATCTCCCGCCTTCCTCAGGGTGGCCCATTTGGCTCCAGCAGAAGGAATGGTTACTGTTACGTGTGTGCTGCTGAGTCAGAAGCTTTCCAAGGCTCATCCCTCTCCACTCCGTCGCTGGTGGTCAGAGGGTTCTGAGTATTTGTGCCTTCTTCGGTGCGGCTGAAACCCTTTGCACCACTGACCTGTTATCGCAATGTTACTGGCATGTTTCTCTGGCGACGGCTGTGGGGACTGGTCTGCTGTGTTTCCACTCTGGGTTGCTGGCATCAGTGGGAAGATTTGCATGGAGCTGAGCCTTCTTTATTGAGGTCTTCCCACATCCAGCTGGAGAGCATGGGGGGCGGGGCAGTGGCGGGGAAGCTCGGCTCCGCCCTGGGCGCTCACCCCTTGCCATCTCTCCTGGATCCGAGTGGCAGTCCCTGGTAGGGGCACTCCCTGACGTGCGTGTGGGGCAACGCAGATTTCCCTGGTTGTGCTGAAGCTGGGTAGCTGCCCCCGGCTCTGCCTCCTCTGCTGTCCTGCGAGGGGCTGAGCACACAGTGGGTGTTCCAGATGGGGGGTGCCCTCAGCTGCGCCCCCACTTTTCTTCATGAACTCAGACGTTGTGTGCGGTATATGGAACTCCAGGGTGCTGTGGTGGAGGGTGGGGGTGGGACCCAGACTCCGCTGGTCTCCTGCAGCCTGCCAAGAGGTTGTTGGCCTTTTACCAGAAAAGGAAGGGACTGGCCGGAAGGGAGCCCCCACGGCACTGGCTGTCGCAGAACAGGTGAAGCTGGTGTTCACCTGTGCCCAGGGCCACCCCCACCTCACCATTGCCCCCTGTGTCCCTCCATGGCTCTGACTGTGCGTGCTCCCCACCCGGGCCCCCTGCCTTAGTCTGTTCACCCCCCACCGCCCAGAAAAACCCATGCTGCGCACCGAGCTGAGCACCGAGCTGAGCGGTCTTTCTGAAACAGCTACCTGACTCACCTCTCTGCCCCAGACTCTTTGGGGGTCGCCCCTGTTGCTTTTAGGCAAACACCACTCCCCCAGAATGCTTTGTGGGAGCGGGCCCGTGACCCTTTCTGGGACACCCGGCCCCTCTGGACTGGCCTGGCCACGGGCACTCCCTCTCCGCACGTTCGCTCCTCTGTCCCAGCTGCCTCCTTCCACTCCGGCTCTGCCCAAGTTCCGGCCTCATCAGAGCTCAACGGTCTCTTTGTACCCCTGCCTCCCCGCTGGGACTGGCCTTTGTGCTTCCCTCCTGCTCAGAGAGGCGAGCGCAGGTAGCTGGGAGCCAGGTGGTGAGTGAGAGCGAATGGAGCTCGACGGAGCAGCCTGATTGGAGATCAAAGACTTTGGGCGCAGGCTTTGCACTTAACTCCTCAGAGTCCCCCGATGGCCCCCCACTCACTGCAGCCCAGCCCTCGCCTCGCTCAGAGCCTGCACTCTCTCACTGTGCCTGCGGTGGTAACACACTCGGGGACCTGGATCCCCAGCCCGCAGCAGACAGGGAGGGCTGAAGGACGGAAGGGGCAGCAGATGACCCAACAGCTGGGGAGGGTCTGCACAAAGCCCAGGAAACCGGAACCTCAGAGAGCGGGCAGCCAGCGGGGTCTGGAGGAGGAAGGGCAGTCCGGTGACCTTGGGGAGTCCTGAGGCTCATGTGGATAGGCCCCGTTAGGGACACTCTCAGGAAGAAGGGGGAGGACCCCGGAAAAGGCCACCTGCTCTGGGGATAGCCTGGCACAGCGCCTTCCTCTGGCTTGAAAGAGCTTGGGCACCACAGGGAACCTTACACAAATGCAGTTCTGATCCAGCGGGTCTGGGGCAGGGCCTGAGAGTCTGCATTTCTAACCATCTCTGGCCGGGCTGGTCCGGGGACCACACTCTTGAGTGGCCAGCCCCTGCCCGTTTGAAATGCATGACTCCCGTACAGGGCCTTTCTAAAGAAAAGCAGGGCATTCCGGTGCCCCGGTGGGGTCTGAGGTGGGGGCAACCCCCCCAACACTGAGGCATTTTCTGGGGCACTGCCATCCTCCTGAGAGCCCCCCCTCTGAGGGATCCCCGGGGAGTTTCTGGTGGCCGAGCCACAGGCAGACAAAGGCCGGCGGCTCCTTTCTTCCTTGAAGGCAAGATTATTCTGGTGCAGTGAAAACCAAGAAAACCCAGGGGCTCGGTCCAGTGGAAGCCGAGAGGGAAGTGGTTCATGGGAAGAGGAGGGAACAGCTCTGGGCAGGCCCTGGAGACCGGCCCTTGCCCCCTCGCTAGTGGGCCTTTGGGGGGGATGAGGATTAGGCACCAGCGGGGCCCCTCTGGCCAGGCTGGGCCGGAGCTTTCCCAGGTCATGGGTGCCCACAGCTGGGGGCCCTGTGTTCAGAGACCTCAGCCTGTCCCCCCTCACCAGCCAATGCTGGCCCCAGTCCGCAGGAGTGAGCCCTCCGAAGCAGACCCGCCCCGCTCACGCTGGACGGGCTGGGCTCGTGGGGACTCAGCACCAGCGGCCAGGCAAGCTGCAGACGTGGGCTCCCTCCAGCGTGCCAAGGCGGGGAACCCGAGGCCCCGCTGGGTGTGGGCAGCCGTTCAGAGCACGAGCCCTGGAAGCTGTCTGCGTCCTGTTCCTGGCTGCCGACAGGTGCTGCTTTTAGAAACAGCCCCCTCTGCTCCTTGGCTGCGGGCTTCCTGGGTGCGGCCCGAGCAGGCATGCTGTCTCCGGTGGCTAGCCTCCCACCCTGCAGGCGCGGCCGGCCTCCCAGTGCCCCCCACCCCACCGGCCCAGGCCTCTCCCCAGTGAGTGGCAGGACTGGGCTCGAACCCCAGCCTGTGTCTGCAGGGACATCTCCAGGGGTCCGATGGGGACTTAAGTCTCCCCGACAAATCCTGGCGAGTACAAATATGACAGGGACTGAGGACATTTCAAAGCAAAAACGTGGGAAAAGATCACCAACCCAGAGGAGGGCTGGAGGGAAGTGGCAGGAAATGAACAAGGGCGCGGGGTCTTGGGATTGCACGTGGTTTTTCCTTAATGTCCTGGGTCGTCTTTAATGTGAGAAATCTGGGTTAAATTTAAATTATCGGAAAGAAGGAGCTGAGATGTTCGTAGCGGGCAGGCAAGGGCTTACGGCAACTCCAGCGTGCCTGCAGGCAGTTGAAACACGTACACTACGGGAGGGAAGGAACATACATATCTGGCAAATAACGCCGCTTTTTTATTGCATAATCTTTTATTACAAAGTCATAAGCATGTAATTCTGTAACATGCCAATGTCACACTCAAGCACACCATATGACGTTTTAGGTGAAATGTTCAAATTAGAACAATAAGGTATTACACCCATATTATTACCCCGTGGACCACACTCAGGCAGGCCTTACTTCTGCCAGACCCTGTAGTTTGATGGTTTGACATGGGGTGGGGGGAGGGGGTGGTGTGAATGCAGGTTGAGGCCAGGCTTGCAGAGAGAGGGAGAGAGCCCCAGACAGGCTGAGGACTGGGACCCTGCGGGGCCTCACCGGGCGGGCCACCTCCCTCTCCGGGCCTTCCCCTTCCAGGCTCCCCTGGGACCTGGTCCCACATCCCAGCGCTGGGAAGTGCCGTCTGTCTCTGAGGGGAGACGCCTGGCAGGTGGCTCTGCCAGCTGGGCAGTGCAGGTGGGCGTGACCTGGGCAGGCTGTCCTAGGTGCTGGTCCATCTTCTCGGGGCTGGATTCCAAGTTGCAGGGAAGGCGATAGCATTTCCTTGGGGGCAGAGAGCAGAAGGGTTTTCTAGAATAAAGACAACATATCCGATTGCATTTGCCTTTCCCGCAGGCCCAGAAGTTTGGAGTAAGATCTGGGGTTTGCAGACCGCCTTTTCTAAAGGGGCTTCCGCGTCGCAGTTGCTTGGGGAGAGGGGCTCTGAGCGCCTTGAAGAAGGTGATCGTCTACCCCACTGGGCCAGCTCGTGGCACCTCTGCTCAGGGACCTGCAGGCACGCCCACGACAGGATGTGGTCCTGACGTAGGAAGTCTTACAACCTTCAGAAAGGCCTTTGCCTTTTTGACCCCTGACTTCCCAGCAAACTTCTCTCTGCCTTCGCTTTGGCTAACCTGTCTCCATCTTGGTTACCTGTCACTGGGGCAGAGGGGGGCGAGGGTGGCAACCTGGTATCGGATCTTCCCTCCCTGGAACCTGCCTCTGGTGGCCGCGTCTCCCAGCCTCAGGGTCGGGCTGCAGGCTCGGGCCCCCTGATGGAGGTTCTCCTCATTCACCCCACTCCGCCTCATGACCTTGAACTGGTTGACCTTGGTGGACCTAGTCTCTTCATCAGCCAGATGGTACTGTATCCCTCAGAGGAGTGTTGGGGGTTTAAATCAGTTACAGTTTGTGTGAAGAGCTTGGCTGGTGAGAGTTTGTCCAAATGTTTGCAAGACGGCAGCACCAGTATTGTCCTGGCCATGAACAGGTGACTTGGTACATTTGGGCAGTCCAAAGCAGGACGCTCCAAGACCAGACTCGGCGTCTGCCACATTCAGGGCTGAGCAGCATGGCCCCCAGCCTTTCTGCCGAAGCCTCCAGAGGTAATGTAAAAGGCGTAACTCTCACAGTGATTCACAGTGTTCATTGGCGCGTCCAGGATGCCCTGTGCCCCCCGCAGCCCCCCACTGAGTTGAGGGGCACGTGGTGTAAACTTGCGTTCCCTGCACCCGTGGAAAGCCACGCTCCTGCTCGGGAGTTCCCAGGTTCGTCCTGGCCCACAGGGGTTGGCTTTGCTGCCTATCTGAGCGGCCACGTCTATCCAGTGGGGTGAGTAACCACCACTCCACAGCTCTGTGGAGCTAAGGGAGGTGAGTTAGCACAGGGCCTGGCCCTCGGTCAGCTCTCAATAAAACAACGAATGCAGACGGCTGGCTGTCATTAATTCTTCACAGGGCTTGTCAGGATGAAGAGGGCTAGTGTACAAGACAATGGGTTGTGAGCTGCAGAGCAGGCCGGTGCGGGCTACTGGGCGCTGTGAATCCCACTGTGCGCCTCACACGTCTGTAGTCCCCGATGCTTTGAGAGGAGAGGAGAGCGAGCAGTGAGGAGACCATGGGGGAGGTCTTCCTGCCTCTTACAAACGCTGGCCCCGAAGCAAGGGACTACAGACAAACCTTCATAGACGGTTTGAGTCCTCAGTCCCAGCTCCACAGGGAGGGGTGCAGATGCCACCGATGTGGCCGCTTTGTAGTCCTGCCAGGACTTACAGAGATGGCACTTGGCCCGCGCTTCCAGCCGGGGCACGAGAAAGCTGCCTCTGCTGGGTCCCTGGGAGTGAAGGCGGTGGCTGGCTCGTGACCCCTTTCCTCCCTGTCTTTCTTGGCCTCGGAGATGTCCCCTCTTTGTGTCACACCGTCTATTCCTGTGCCAAGCTGGTGGCTCCCCGCAGGACACCAACGGGGCCGCCCCAGCTGCAGCTCTGGCCCCTTGCTCTGTCTGGGATCTGCGCCCCGGGGGTAGGCGTCTGCGTCCAGGCAGGAGACAGAGGTCCAGCCAGAGTTTCCTGCCCAGTTAGAGATTGCAGCTCCTGTAGCCTCTTCCCAGGCTTGGCCGAGGCCCTTTCTGACACAGGCCCGGAGAATGTTGCAGGCTTGAGGGCCTAAAGGAAACGTCCCCAAACCTTCTGGACTCCTCTCAGCCAGAAACCCGGATGAGAAATGCCAGAAGTAGTTTCCGAGCCCCTCCCCACACACGGCCCCCATCCACAGCCCCTTTGTGCTGGGGCCCCCTTTGTGCTGGGGCCCCCTTTGTGCTGGGGCGGCCTTGTCCCTCCAGGTGAAGTGACAGGAACCCGGGTCCCCCTACCCGTCCCCGCCCCTGTGAGCACAGATTCCTGCCTTGTTCCCTGACCTTTCTTATCTCCATCCTCGCCCCAGTTTACCTCCCCTTCCTGGGCCCTCCCCAGTCTTTTCACCTAAGCTCTGTGGCCGCTCCCCTCCCGCCTTCTCTTTCCTTCCTTTCTTTTCTGCGTTCAGACCGCCGCCCTCTCAGCATCTGCCCCCCACCCCCGCCGTGACTCCCAGCTGAACGCACCGCCCTTCACGGCTCAGTCTCCTCCTCAGCAGACGTGGCCGGGCCGGGCGCCGTGTGCTGAGCAGTGTGCGGAGGACGTTTCATCCCGATTTCTGCACGCAGGTGGCTGTCGTGCTCGCTTAACTGGCCGCCCTTCTGGAATGACCCGGAGACGTGTTTCCCAAAGTGTTCTCCGTGGAACACCAGGTTGCCAGGCGCACCTCCTCGGGTGGAAATTCCCCAGACACGCAGAACTGTGTGGTCAGGCGAGTCCGTGTGCTGTTTCTCTCCGGTACGTCTCAGACACATGACCGCGTGGAAGGCTCTGGAAAGTTCCACCCCGAAGAAGCCTGTTTACTTTGACTGAGACTGCCTCCCTGTAACGGAGACTGTCCCGGCGGCCTATTTGTAAGAGCTCTCCTTTCTCAGGTCTCCTTTTCGTTGCCTGGTTTTGCCAGACGCTCTTCCTCGTGGTGGCTAAAGCCTTGTCTGTGCTGCGCGCACGCAGGCCCCCGGGAAGTGTAAGCTGAAGGCAGCTCCCTCTTCCCTGGGCCCATGTCCCCCAGGGTGTGGGGTCAGCCCGGAGGGGAACAGACTGCCGGGGGGTGGACTGTGAACCCCCTTTGTCCAGGATTTGGAACTTTTCATCCTTGCCATCTCGATTTTCCCCCGAGGGTTTTCAGGCCACCCCCATACTCCCTGCAGTCCCGAAAACCCCCACACGCCCTCACACGGGCCCCCGACCTCTGTCCCTCAAACCTGTGCTGGAGAAGAGGGTCAGGGGACCTAGTTTCAGGACCTTGCCTTTTTTAAAAAACGGCGATAAGGTCTACATTTTACTATCTCACCCACTTTGACGTGTCCAGTTCGCCGGCATTAGGTGCGTTCACGTCACTGTGCAGCCACCACCACTCCGTCTCCAGAGTGCTTTCATCCTGCAGAACTGGGACTCCGCTCACAGTAACGACGAAATAATAACGCTCCTCCCCCTCCCCCCGCCGTTCCACACTCTGTCTCTGTGAGTGTCACTCTTTCGGGCACCTCGAGTAAGTGGAATCACAGTGTCTGTCCACGTGCCAGAGTTTTCTCTCTCTAAAGCCGAATCGCATTCCACGGGAAGCACACACCACGTTTTGCTTATCCAGGCACCCACTGGTGGGCAGTTGCGTTGTTTTCTCCTTGGACTGTTGTGCAGAATGCCGCTGTGAGCACGCTCGAGGCCCAGCTTCCATTCCTTCCGGAGTTATACCCAGAAGTGGGGCTGCTGGATAACGTGGCGATTCTGTGTTCAGGGCCACGCGTTCCTCCTTGTTCCGTCTTACCCCTGGGCACCGCCAGCTTGCTGAGATCTTTTGGGCCTGGCTTCTGCCCCAAGTTTGTGTCGCCAGCAAACCGGATAGCTGGCACCCCTCCTGGGCCGCCCCACAGCTGCCAGCCCGTCCACCTAATTGTCCCGGCGTCTACACCTGCTTATCTTTGCCTCGGAACCCTAACGGGGGCCTGGCTCACCCTGGCAGGGACGACAGGGCAGCCAAGGCTTTCTGTCGGACCAGCCTGAAGATCTTGTTTCCAAAGCAAGTGAGCGTATGACCCAGCAATTCCACTCCTGGATACATACCCAAGGGAAGTGAGAACGCATGTCTCCACAGAAACACGTACGTGAGTGTTATAGCAGCATCGTTCATAGCAACCAAAGGTGAACACTACTCAAGTTTACCGACGGACGGATGGAGGAATAAAATACAGCGTATTTACACAACAGGGCATTTTGGGGCAATACATAAAAAGGGATAAAATACTGGCTGATATATGGGTGGGCCTCGAAAACAGGATGCTGAGTGAAAGGGGCCAGTCACAGAAGGCCAAGTGTGGTAGGATTCCATTCACATGAAACTTCCAGAACAGGCAAGCACCGAGGAACAGAAAACAAACCAGCAGTTGCCAGGAGGTGGGGCTGGGGAGAGGAGCGTGGGGAACGACCGTACGGATTTCTTTTTGGGGTGGTGACAATGTTCTGGAATTAAAGAGTGATGGTGGCTGCACAACCTTGTGAATATGCTAAAACCACTGACTTGTGGAAGTTAAAAGAGTGAATTTTGTGCTATGCATGTTGTATCTCAATAAAGCTGTTATTTTAGAAAGAAGTAAAGGCCAAGTAAATATGGCCCACCCCTGAATTATTCTTAGGGAACCCTTGGCATCCTTGCTTCCTCCTTCGAGTGCTCACAAACCATCCCCAGTGGCACTGGATCTGGGACTGGTCCCTCTGCGGTTCACACACTCTGCCCGCTTCCTGGAAACCCAGAAGCACCTCGCTTGTTTCCAGACCCGGGACACCTGTGTCGTCCCTCGGGGTCCTCGGAGCGCGCCAGCAGGTCCAGGGGTCTCATCTGCATCCTTCAGCATCTTGCACTGTGCTTCTTCCCCGTGAGCAGGCTGTGCTAGTGAGAGCCACAGCAGCTGGGGCTAGAAAATGCCCTGCAGTGGGAGGTGATTCACCGAGCACCAGAGGAGGGCCGACCGTGGGTGTTGTTGGAGAGCCGGGGAGGAAGGGGGCAGCTCCCCGAGCTCTGGCGTGCAGAAAGGCCACCGCAGAGAGTCAGGGGTGCGTGGGTGGTGTGTTCTGGGTGGTGTGTTCTGGGTGGGGGGCATGGCATCGGGGGAATAACCGTATGGTTAATAACCATACGGTTATTCCCCATTCTCCTCTCCCCAGCCCCATCGGCTGGAATGGAGCACGTTGGGGGGAACGGGCCTCATCTCCAGGCCGACCACGTGAGCCTCGCGGCACCACCAGCCCACAGAGACAGATTCTGATGCCTGCAGGCTGTGTTTCCCCGTGGGTGGTGGTGTGGTTCCCAACGGTGGTGGACATTTATTGCTAGGTCGGAGGAAGGGTGAGATAGATAGTGAAGAAACTGGATTTGATTATTTATTTCGTTTTTTAAGCGGTGAAATACATGCAGAATTGACCATCTTAATTAGGAGCTGCACAGTCACATTCTTGGGCAACCATCACCGCCCGCCATCCATCTCCTGACCCCTTTTCTCCTCCCAGCTCTAGCTCATGGAACAGTAACTCCCCGCCCCCACTTCCCCTGGTCCCCCACTCCCTGGTACCCTGGTAACTGCCTTCTACTTTCTGTCTCTGAATGCTAGATGCCTCCGTAAGAGGAACGGGCAGGGTTCATCTTTCGTGCCTGGCTTATTTTAACCTTAACACGGCGTTGTCAGGGCTCATGCACATCGTAGGCTGTATCAGAATTTCACTCCTCTTCATTGCGAGCAACATTGTGTGGTGTGAATATGCTACATCCCATCGTACGGCTGTTCTGCTTATCCGTTCATTCACCAGTGGGCATGGGGGTTGTCTCCACCGTTGGGTGGTTTTGAACGGATTTGTTTTTTAAATCGAGGGGTTTGTACCTGAGCAACAGGGGAATTCTGGGTAGCAGGAAATCAGACGGACTGGAGGGAGGCCACGGAGCCTGTGAGAAAACGCTGTAACAGCCCAAGTGCATGGAGAAGGGGGTGGAGTGGTCAGGAGAAAGCAGAGGACAGAAGGGTAAAGAAGGTCCTGCTGGGCCACGACTGGTGTGGCTGAGTGGGTTGGGGGTCATCCGCAAACCAAAAGGTCGCCAGTTCGATTCCCCGTCAGGGCACATGCCTGGGTTGCAGGGCCAAGTCCCCAGTTGGGGCATTGGAGAGGGACATGATTGATGTTTCTCTCCCTCTCTTTATCCCTCCCTTCCCCTCTCTAGAAAGAAATGAAAAAAAGAGAGGAAAGAAAGAAAGAAAGAAAAAGAAAGAAACCCACTGTGCTGACCCAGACATTCAGGAGTGGGGTGCAGGGCTGGACCCCCACGTGGGGCAGCTGGGGGCTGGAGGGGCAGCCAGCAAAGGGTTTGGCTCTGTGGTTAAAGCGTGGCCAAGAGGGCAGAGCCTCTCTGCTGTCACTCACACAGAAGTGACCATTCAGACCTGGAGACTGGACGAGGGAGCGGAGCAAAGCGTAAAGCCAGAGCGCAAGGGCCAGGCCTGAGCCACAGCCTCGCGCAGGGGCAGGAGGCAGGAGCAGGAGACAGGAGGGAGCACGGGAGGAGGGGCCGGTGGGATGGGGGCGAGGAGCCCCCAGGGGAGGCCCCGGTTGCTCCGTGTAAAGACAGTGGGTGCACGACGGGGCGTGTTCCTGCAGCTCCTCTGGGTCCAGCATCAGGAGGTTCAGTGGATGTTTATTGACTGAAATGGGGGGAAAGCTAAACAGGAACATTTCTCGTCCTCAAGAAACTATGGCCCAGTTATGGAGACGAGACATGAAAACAGACACGTACTACGAGACCCGCTTGGAATTGCAGCAGGCAGAGCTCCAAGTTGCTTTGAGGAGAGGGGGTGGGTCCCTTCTGATGCGGCGGTCAGGATGCTGCAAAGCAGGAGGTCTTTGAGTCGTTTTTCGATCAATGAGCCCAAAGATGCCCCGTGTGGGAGAGTGAGTGACAAGTGTCCCCTTGCCCTGGCCGTCCCTCATCGATGTCCTTCCTCCGACCCCGCAGGTACGACTCCGGCCGGGACGGCTTCATCGACCTGATGGAGCTGAAGCTGATGATGGAGAAGCTGGGGGCCCCGCAGACCCACCTGGGCCTGAAGAGCATGATCAAGGAGGTGGACGAGGACTTCGACGGCAAGCTCAGCTTCCGTGAGGTACCTGTGACCCGCCATCCCGAGCGCGCGGGGCGGGGGGAGTGTCCCCGAGAGGACCCTCAAATTTACAGTCCCTGGAGCACCAATGGCTTTGGCCTCTCCAGAGTGCTGTTTGGATATTTAACCCACAGTTCTGTTTTTCTAAATGATTTAAGGGGCTGGGGAACCTCAGCTCGGCCGGGGGAAAGGCCCAGAAAGCAGACCGAAAGGCAGTGTGGGTCGGATAACCTCATTTAGGTAAAACCGTGTAAAAACAACAGTAAAAAAAAAAGAAAGCAACTAAACACAGGGTCTTACCCTGTGCCTGTGGACACCTCCTCCCAAGCAGTCCAAGAACGGGCCTTTTGGCCTGTGAACCCTGGAACTGCAGGCGGAATTTTGCAAGTACAGATACATCCCTGAAAGCGTGCCCGTAGATTCACACTTTTTCAGCCCACGGGATGCGCCGTGGGTGATAAGACCCTTTCTGTTTTGGGAGAAAAGTCTCAAGGCCAAGTGGTTTCTTCCGCGGTAAGGATGCAGCCCCAGAAGAAAGGGAATGCCATGCCTTACGTGTCTGAGTTTTATTGAACGGCCTGTAGATGCATCAGTGTGGCTGGTGTTAGAGTAACTTGGGGACAACTTCCGGGCTGAAGGTGCGGGGTGTTGGCCCAGCTGCTGTGGTCGGCCCCTTAGGCGCGTCTCAGCCGGTCCCTCAGGAGCGGAGAGTGGAGAGGACTGTCCTTCTTCCTGGCGTCTACCCTTGGCTATTCTAGAAACAGTGGAGTGCTGGGTTCCTGTTTGCTGATGGCGAGACTTCGGCCAAGTCCTGTCCTCTGTCCAGGCTAGACAGGGCTTTGGGTGCTCTTCGCGGGGTCTCTGCAGCTGACCGGCAGCCACGAGTCCCTGCCCGGCTGCGGTGAAACTGGCCTTGCCTCTCACTGCTCACAGATCACCTCCAGATTCTCCCCTCTCCCTCCCCTGAACTGGCAGACGTGGAGACCACGGTCACGGGACACCTGTGTTGGGCGTGACCCTGGCCACTAGGATAATCTAGTCCAGGCTTCTCATTTCAGAGCTGGGGGCCAGAGGACCACAAAGGTCAGACTGTCCTGGAATCAGGCCCCAGCTCAGGGCTGGGCCTGGGTTGCAGCCTCTGCACGACACGGCCTCCCATTGTCACTCACTGAGGTCGCCTCCCCAACTGTCCTCTGGCTCCCTCACCCATCATTTGGTTCCTGCAGATTGTGTGTGTGCTTGGGGCTGGGCCCGGCTCTTTCCAACCTGCAGGCCCCTGGAGTGTATGTAGAAGGTAAAAGCTCTGGCACTGGCGAAGCTTTGCAGGCGGCGCCCGGGAAGGAGCATCTGTGGCAAAGCTGTGATCTCAGGGACAGAAATCGAGAGGGTGTCGAGAGGTCACCAGCTGAGTCAACAGCTGCCTTTGACCCAAATCCCTCCCCTGCGTTTGACCCAAGGGTCCCCCAAACGTGTTCCTCCTGAAGTCCACGATGCTTGGTTAGCTTCTGGGAGCTGCTGGCTTGGCCGTTGTCCCTAGATGGTGGACAGCAGAGGCTCGGACAGCTCCAAGGGTTCGGTGGTGGGTCTTCAACCCACCTGAAGAGCTCAGTGACATTCGCATTCAGAGTCCCGTGTGGTCCCACCTCCAGTGTTGTACCCAGCGGAGTAGGCACGTCCGCCATCACCACACTGTGCTTGTGTAATGGGACGGGGCCTGTAGGCAGACCTCGGTCTCACACAAGCTGCTGAATTTCAGCACGTTATTTTCCTTCTGAGCCTCTGGTTTTCTGCCTTATAGTGCGGATGCTAACAGCTTTCCCTCAGGACTGCTGGGAGGACCAAGTTCTCTTTCGGTGCCTGTGTCAGTTAGAACTCCTGGTTGTAAGTGATGGAAAGTGAGTGCCAACTAATGTCAATGTGAAAAATCAAGTAACTGTTGGCTCACACACCTGGGAGATGAAGAAGAAGAAATGCTTTAGGCACAAGAAATCCAGGGTCTTTCTCTTGCCATGTCTTGGCATCTTGGCTGTGCTTTTCCTCTGTGTCCCCCTCCTTCCACACGTGGGGTTGTCGCAAGGCCTGCCCGATGGCCGACAGCAGCTCCAGGTCCAGTGCCCCAGGTTAGCAACCCCAGCGAAGAGAGGGCCTCTTTATCCCAGAGTCCATACCAGTCCTGGAGGAAGGCCTCTGATGGACCCTACTAGGGATGCTCACCCACCTCCTGGACCAATCAACGCATTCAGGGGACTGTGATTGGCTAAGTCCAGGTCATGTGCTGCAGGGCACCATGGTCAACAGCCCCACCATCATCACGTGGGATAGGGGTTGCCATGGAGACACAATTGCTCACTTCTATAGTTCCTCTCTCACAACCTGGCACTTAGTAGGAGCTTCGTAAAGGTTCCCTTTCTTTCTTCTTGGATTAGTTCTACCAGGCAAGTCACACCCAAATAAAACTCTTTTATACAGAAGGTAGGTCTCCATTCAGTACTATTTTGCTGCCTTTCCCCAGCATACAAGGAAGTTGGGCTTTCTCTTAAACCATTTCTTTTCTTTCCCACTATGAAAAATAATGCACACACACTAGTGGCATTTTAGAAAATGGCGAACGTGGAACCATGTAAAGTGATGACGCACCACAGTGTGTCACGGCCAGGGAACAGTTGCTGACAGTGTAAAAAGTTCGGACAAAAGGAGATGACGAAACTGTATGTAAAACATGATCATTTGCACTTACGGTGTGTGTGCGTGCACAGGCAGGTAGAAGAAGTCGTGCAGATGGACCGGCGCTGGCAGCTCTACCTCCGTAGCTTTAGTGAGAAGAAACCCAATTGCAGGCACCGCCCCCCCCCAGCCCGCCCTCGTTCAGACCACAGAACCTTCACCTCCTGCTCTCTTCTGCTCGTGCCCCTCCCTAATGCCATTAGGTCCACCTCAAAGCAGAACTGCTCGGCCAGCCAGGCAGTGCTTCTGTGCAAAGGCTGGGCGATGGGTTGCCTGTATACCTGGGAACTGTGGGCCCCGTTCCCACTTCCCACCGAGTCTCCCTGAGCTGTGTCCTGGCTCTGCTGGGCTGGCCGCCTGACCGCGGCTGGACCCCGGCAAGGCTGGGGCAGCTGGCTCGGCAGATGGCTGTTCCTGGAAGAACAGCTCAGTGTGGGGTGGCCAGTGCTACCCTGTGGCCCAGGTGAGAGGTGGAGAGGGACCGGTGCTAGTTTTGAGAGCATTTTCTCTCCCAAGACCCGCCCTCGCCCAGGTGACTGTGCATTGACCTTGGGTTTGTTCGAGACATCCTTTTAGACAGCGACGACCTCCTTTTTGCTTAAGCCAAGTTTGTTTCTGTTACTTACAATCTAAGGGCTCTAACTAATAGTACTCGGGACATGTTTGCATCTCTAGTTAAAGCCATGAAATTAAACATTTCCTAAATTTATCAGAAGCATTTGATAGGCGGTTTCTGAAATTGCTTGTGGCTTTGTCTTTTTTCGCTCTGTTTCTTTGTTTTCAGCTGCTCCATCGCTGCCCGCTCTTTGCTCATAGCCACGGCTAGGACACGTTCCAACTCCCCACAATACACCAGTCTTGGTGGACTATAAATAGGAAGACACGGCTGGGCAGTTGGAGAAATTATCATTCAAGGGTTGGTGGTTGTAGTAAAACTAAATGGGAATGGCTGGCATGCTTTGCGGAAGGCTGAACACTTTCAGGTTGAGCTGGACATTTTTCCTTTTTTAACTGGCTGGGGTGGCGGGCCCCGTAGTTAAAGTGAAAGGGCTCCCGCTGGTCATCTGTTGAGCTGGCAGAGTGAACGCAGGAGGCCAGGCCTGGATCTTCTCTGGGAAAAGTTCCACGAGGGACCCTCGAAGCCATTCTGTAAGCACGAGGAGCATTGTCATCTCCGCTTTGGGTGTGACAGACACCTGTCCCCCGCCATCCCACCCACGGTCACCTGGGTTGTTGCTAGGCTGCGGGCCGTGGTCTCTCTTTCCTGGGCTGCCTTCCTGAGCCCCCAGGTATGGAGAGGAGACCTGCTTTTGTGTTTGCCTTACAGAGCAGCACATGTGTGGGTGTGGGGGGGGCGGCTTCCGTAGCTAAACGCTGGAAAGACAGGCAGGGCCCCGAGGGACCGCACTTCACTCCATCCCTCCTCGCGAGGCTCCCGTTTGTGGCACTGAGTCTTTGCTGCTCCAGTCTCTTCTGTGACAGCCCGACCACAGTCGTCCCCACGTGCCCCTTGGGGGCCCCTCCTCCTTCAGCAGCTCGTGTTCTTTGACTTTTCATCGCCAATATGTATGTGTTTATTTAAAAAGATAGCTAAATACATCCCTTTTATACAACGTGGGGCAAAAGCAGGAATGCAGTTCCTCATAGGAAAAGTAATACAGTCGTCAATGCCAGAGTAAACTATTTCAAATACTCACAGCTGAAACCCACTTTTGTCCCTCCCTGCACCCGAACTTGATTCTCAGACATAGGAAGTGAAGCACCGAAGTGTCTTTGTATTCAGCATTTGATAGAGCCAATGGTGTGTATGCCTTTAATATAAGTATGCTTAATGTTTTCCGAGACTTCTTTGGAGCCGTGTCCTGGCTCCGACAGTCTGCAGCCAGCGGAGTCTCTGCCGGCCTCTAGTGAGAGAGGGTGAAGCTGCAGGTGGAGGAACGGGCGTTGCCGCCCGGCCAACCGGTGGCCTCCACGGCTCAGGCCAATGCTACGTGTCCTTGAGCCTCTTGCTTCATCCCTTTCTTTGCATCCGGCAATGCCCACAGGGGAGCCAGAACCCCCAAACGAGAATTACAGAGAAAGCTTTATTAGCAAGGGTTTGGAGGGGTTGGTTGGAGGCTGAGACTTGGACTTAGTGAAGCCCTCTTCCCTCCAGAGATGAAGAGTCTTGGTGTCCAGAGATTCCCCCGGTGGAATCTGGAGAGCTTGCTGAAGGCGTTTCGCCTCTCACTGTGCTTTCGGCGGTTAATGTTCTTTTCTCCTGGGCAGCCGTTCCCTAGAGAAGATGGTCGTGAAAAAACCCCCAAACCCAGCAATCTCCCTGTGTTTTAGGCAGCACCTGAAAACCTGGAAAAGCCTCTTTGTGTGTTGACTTGGAACGCATAATCCATACTCTTTCCACGTGGAAGGATACATTCCAGAAGTTGGACAGCAGTTATCCGACAAATAAGTTCACAAAAATTCTTTCAAGAAGAGAAGTGAAAAGCCATACAACTGACTTAGGGAAGGAAGACGGAGAGCTGGGAGGGCCGACCTTCTGCGCTGGGCCCATTCACTGGCCTTTAAATGTATTCTGTGCAGGCCTCAGTACGTGTGGCTTTGAAGGTCAGCTCATTCAGGTCACGCTCTGAATGCGGAGGAAGAAGATGGATTGTTCAGTAATGACGTGGGGATTACTAACTAACCGTTCGGAGGAAAATAAGGTTAATGATCAACATCACATAACCGAGCAGAATAAATTTCAGAGATTAAATATTTACATGTTAAAAAAAGAAGTCATAAAAACAGTGGACAAAACCATAGGCCATTCATTGTTCCTGTAACCTTGGTGGCGAGGAAGGTTTTTCTAAGCGTAGCACTGGTGAGAAAAAAATAAGAAGATGGATTTTACGTAAAAATTTTCGAAGTCAGGAAGTACCATAAACAAAGGAAGAGAGACAGAGTTAAAGTACTTGAAACATATCCGTAAAGATTCTTAGAAGACACTGAGTATAAACACTGAGGGTAAACAATCTGATGGAAAATGGGACACAAACGGAAACTAGGAATGCTATAAAACATCAACATCTGAAATTATTTAGTTTAAAAAAACAGTACATACAGACCCTGTTGGACTTTTGCTTCACGGCTATGAAGTAAGGCGTTGCCGATGTTTTGCTTTAATAGATAATGCGTCTGAAAGGATTGTGTGGATTTTTTGGGAGAATGGATTCCCAGCAGTGGAAGTGATGGTCGGAAGGGTGAAAACATCTCATTGTGGGTGACTATTTCCAAAGGGCCCTCCCAAGAATTTGAAGTAAAGTTTATACTCTCATCCACCAGATATCAGGGCGCCCACTCCCCTACGCCCTTGTGAGAAAAGGGGCATGTGTGTGTTTTTGACAGTGTGATAAGGAAAAAAAATAATGGGCATGCGCACACATTTCCACAGGTTTTTTTTTTTTTTTTTTAGATTTTATTTATTTATCTTCAGAGGGGAAGGGAAGGAGAGAGGGAGAGAAATATCAATGTGTGGTTGCTTCCTGTGCATTCCCTGCTGGGAACTGGCCTGCAACCCAGGCATGTGCCCTGACTGGGAATCGAACCGTGATCTCTTGGTTCACAGGCCCACGCTTAATCCACTGAGCTACACCAGCCAGGGCATTTCCACGCTTTTTTATGGGCTTGGCAGGAAGGACACTAGTGTGGGCCCAGGGATGGCTGCCGATCTCTCAGTAGTGTTGACCTCTCCCCACAGTTCCTGCTCATATTCCACAAGGCCGCCGCGGGGGAACTGCAGGAGGAAAGTGGGCTGCTGGCCCTGGCAAAGCTGTCCGAGATCGATGTTGCCCTGGAGGGCGTCAAAGGTGCCAAGGACTTCTTTGAAGCCAAGGTAGGTGGCCCCTTCCTGTGGCGGACAATTACCTGTCCCTCCACCCTGCCCAACAGGAGGTCCCGGTTAGGGACTATCTCATCAGCTCCCTCAGGGCACGATCAGGCGTGACTGCAGGGGATGAGAGTGTGGTGCAGTCTGCAGATTAAAAACCAAACAGGAAAACAGCCGAATGGTAGATGCATCACACCCTGGTTTCAGATTCCAACGGGTTTGCTGGTACAGCACTCCCTGACTGACCCTTTTTTAAAAAAATGTGTTGTTTTTTTAAAAACATCCTTACCCAAGCATATGTTTACTGATTTTTGGTGCAGGACAGAGTAGGAGTGAGAGGGAGGGGGAGAGAGAGAGAAAGAGAGAGAAAAACATACATGTGAGAGAGAAACACCGGTCAGTTGCCTCCATAAGTTTCCTGACCCGGGATTGAACCTGCAACCTAGATATGTGCCCAGACCAGGATTGAACCTGAACCTTTTAGTGCACAGGATGATGCTCCAACCCACTGGGCCACCCAGCCGGGGCCCAGACCGAGGCTTGCTCCAGACTTCCCTGAAGAATTCCCCCCTACCCCAAACCACAGCTGAGTTACTTGGAGGCCACCTCCATGTTTGCAACTTACACGCCTGTGTGTAACCCAGTGAATAACGGGGCCAGAGGAGGGAGCCTGGGCGCTCGCCCCAAATTTGCTCCCTGGACAAATGTGGCTGGGCGTTGGGGCGGAATCTGCAGGGAATGGTCTTGGTCCTCTTCTGAGTGCCTCTGCCCATTCGCACGTTCACCCAGCCCCCGAGCATCTGTTGAGAGACCGCCCCTTGCTGGGCACCTTCACCTCCGTCCCCGAGGAGCCCACCTGCAGACAGAGAGATCAGGAGAGCCCTCCCAGCCCCCTGTCCACCACAGCACTGGGGTGCAGTGGGCGAGGCTCCCTCGTTTCAGGCGGTTTTACCCGCTGTGTCTGTTTCCTCATCTGTACAATGGGGGCGATGATGGGGTGCCGGGAGGATTACGTGAGATCGCATCTACAGAAAGCGTTGTGCGAGTACCTGGCTCACCGGGAGCACCCCACCGGTGAGCGCTCAGGGTGATGGGACTCCCCCCCAGTCCTGCAGGGGCCGGCCTCTTGTGTGGTTTTGGGTTATTCCTGTAGTCTGCCCAGAGACGACGTGTCCTGGGCAACACATTCCAGCCTGGGCGACACATTCCAGCCTGCTTGGGCCCCTGAGCCCGACCCTCTTCTCACTTCTCTGTGATGGCACTTGGGGAAGCAGCCCGTCATCGTTGTGCCAGCAGGGAAGCTGAGTCACGGACCCCGAGGCCCGAATTCCTGCCCCCCGTCCTCCGACAGCTCCGGGGGCGCTGGCCACTCGCTGCGTCTCCAGCACCAGCCTTGTGCGGCCAACCCTGGCGGTGGTTTGGCCCTCCCTTCCTGAGGCTCCATCGGCTAACCCGGTTCCCCCAGCCATGCCAGCACCAAGTCAGCTCAGGAGGCACGGGGCGGCTGACGAAACTCTTGCCCTCCCCAGAATGCACACGCAGGCTAGTGAGGACAGCAAACTGCCAGCCCGGACACAGGCAGCAGAGAGGAGGCAGGGGCTCATTCGGGTGGGACGGGTCCTTCCCAGTCACTGATGTCTTGTGACGCCTTGGGCAGGGGCCCGGCACTGAGACCCAGCCTAGCAGGACGCTGTTTCCCGGTCCCGGGCTGCAGCTCTGCGTGCCCAGCATTTTAGTCAAAGTCCTGCGAACTCTCCGGGAGCGTCTTACCTGGGCAGTCAGACCTTTTGTAAACCTGTCCTGGTCCCTTCTCCAGCCTCGTCCACCCCTGTGCACCTTTCTTCAAATCCTGCCATGCTTCTCACGGTGGGTCCTCAGGGCCGGCTGCCGCCTCCGCCTGGGAGGCCCCATCCAGACGCCTCTTCCTAGAAAACTCGACTCCGTCTCTGAGGCCCACGGTAGAGGGTTGCCTCCTCTCAGCCGCTTTCCCTGATTCTGCCGGTCGGGAAAGTCTGTCCTCTCCCGAGCGCCTCTGGTATGAGCGGAAGTGGTATTATGGTTTGTTCAAGGCTTCCTGGGCACTTCTGGTAAGTGCGTAAAGTGACCTAACTCTCCGGAGAGTGGTTTGGGGCTAGCTGTTCACATTTCACATCCCTCGCCTCTGGAGGTCTGCCCCAGGATTAGCCCCCAGAGACGCTCACGCCGATGCACATGGGGACAGAGACAAGGAGTTTGTGCAGCTCTGTTGGTGACGGAGAAAAATTGGAAGCGATGGAAACTTCCAGCACCAGGGAGTTGAATCCATCTGTTACACCCGCGTATTTGCACACCCCACAGCCACGTGTGTGCATGGACAGATGTCCAAAATGAATTAAGCAAAAACTGTTTGTTTGAAGCCCTATTTTGTGAATATTAAATACACCCTGGGTAATTATACACCAAAGCATGAATCATACTTACGTCTGAGGGACCTTTAAAATATGTCTGTAATGTCTGATCATTGTGTAGGCTATTTTTATAACCAGGAGAAAAGATGAAAAGAAAAACAATGAAAAAATTGGAACTCGTTAGGTTTATATGTCTGCTTCCCCACCGAGACTCAAAGGCAGAGTAGGCGTGTTATCTTCGTAATTACAGTGCCTGGCACATAATGGCCCTCAATAAACATTTGCATGAATGACAAATGAAGGGAATCGTCACTTGAATTTGGGAGAGGGCCGTAAAGGAGCTGACGCTTGCAACAGATGTCCAGAGATGAATGGGGACTCACCTTGTAATCAAGGAAGGAAGGCGTTCCTGCCGTGAGAACCGTGGGAACCTCGGCAGAAGCAGAGGCTCCAAGGCATGGAGGCAAGGAGTGTTTGGAGGCTGGCCCTTGTCCACACTGGACGCAACTGGACACAACTGGACAGGGAGTTCTGGGCTCCCCTAGAGGTCAGGCCTTCCGCAGCCTGCTGACCACCAGAACCGTCTGCAGGCCAGCCTCCCAGGTCCCTCTCGTATCTACTGAGTATTCTCCAGGGCGGGGCCTAGGAGACATGGACTTGAATGAGGTCCGCAGGTGGTTCAGTGCAGAGCCTGGCTTGGAAAGCGCAGGCGCAGGTGCAGGTGCAGGGTTGGGCAGGGGGAGCCCTCGGAGGGGTCTGAGTGGGGCGCTGGCTTGATCAGTGGTGGGCACTACAGGGACCAGATTGTGGAGAAGGAAGGAATCAGAGGTACAAGGAAGCCCTGGAGAAGATGCAATTCTGGAGGACGGGGCGTTTTTAAGACGAGATTGAGTCAGCTGAGGCCAGACTGGAGGTCTTGGTTCTAGTGAGTGGGTCAGTGGAGATTTTTGAGAGGCCAGGTTGACTGCGGAGGGCAGGTTGCAGCAGGGTGAGAGGTGAGCGGGAACTGGGAGGAAGAGCCCTGGGGGCTGATGCTTCTCTCTAGAAGGTTGGCAGAGGCGTCCCGGACAGAGTGGGGATGGCAGGGAAGAACTCTGGTGTGTTTTTTAGCCTAGACGTGATAGATGTGGGCGTGTTTTTAGGTTACAGGGAAGGGTCCAGGGAGAAGGGAACATGAAAATGGTGTCAGCCCATCGTCAGTTGGGATTTCCACCTTACAGACAGGATGCCGTAGCATCAGGAGAAGAGATGGACTTTTGTGGTGGAGAAGAGGAGGATCCCAAGCGAAGGAGTTGCAAGGGCCCCTGACCCTCCGCCGACCTGGCTGGGACCGGTGGGCTGGTGGGGTGGTTCACAAACTGTGGGTGTGGCCGATGGGCCAGACCCCCTCCCTGCTGAGCCCTCCGGAGGCAGGTGGTGGTGTCTCACTTCACAGATGAGGAAACTGAGGCTGAGATAGTGGTTTGTTGGTGAGTGTTTAGCATTTGGCTCTCTGAACAAATGCCTAAGTTTATTACAAATTTTACTGATATGAAGAATCTGTAGTGCCCAATTTAGAAATAGTGAAATACCCATACACACCACTGTGATTGTCGATTCCACGTAGCCTGCTGCTTCTCAGAGAATGGCCCCTCGCCCTCTGCTGGGCGTTTGTACCTGTAGCCCGCCTGTGGTGACGACCGACAGAACAATGGCGTCCCAGCGGGGGTCTCGGCTGATATTTTGTTCCAGTTGATTTATAAGAAAAAAGGGAAAGGGTATCTCAGAGCTTCACTCGCTCCTCAGCGATGTGAACAACTTCTTTGCTGAGTTTGATAATAGTTTCCAAACACTGGCAGAACATTCTCTCCATTTTGGGGGAGGAGCTATCTGTCACATAAAGGCTACAGACACTACCCATTTTTAAAATTTAATCTGCATTTTTAACATTTCCCCATCGCTTTCTTAAGAAAAGATTGGACAGTCCATGAAGCGATAAACCAAAGTCCTGACTTGAATGAAGCACTTGGCAGTTTCCCCATGTGGACGCTCCCACCAGCGGCATCTGCGGGGTGCTGTGGGGTGCTTCGGGGTGCTGCGGGGTGCTGCGGGGCGGATCCGAGAACATTCCCGGTAGCCCACCGCCATGGAGGGTTTCCACCTTAGAGGCAGAACACTGGCGATAACCTCAGAAGCACAGCTCATAGTAAAATGTTGTACAAGAGTCAAGAAGGAATGACTTTTTTTTAGTATTTATTACCTTTTGCTTTTAATGTAATTTATTGTAAATTCCTATGACTTTATTGTTAATAATGGCTATCATTCACAACCAGCCCATAAAATTCCTGCAAATCGAACAACTGGCTTGTCGGCTGGAGCCGATAGCTCCCGCACACGTCTGGGCCCGGAAACGTGGGGACCCTGCCCAGGGTCTCGCCCGCCGCCCACCCTGAAGCACAGGGAGAGGGAGGAAGATAGAACTTGTGGGGGAGGAGTCCAGGGAGGAAGGGCTGCATTTCTCCGTGTTTCCTAAATGGGGGGGGGGCTGCTGAGAGTGGCAGTCGGCCGGGGTGGGGGGGGGAGTGTCGTGGGGAAAGACAGGGGAGAGGCCCAGCCCAAACCGGAAATCTTCCCCTCCCAGTGGATCCGGATGCCATGCTTGTGAGACTTCTAAAGACAGAATGTGTTTTCAGCCTGCCAGCAGGGCGACCCCGGGGTGGGACCGGGCAGGATGGGAGGAGAGGTGAGTGAGTGAGGGCAGAGGTGCAGGTCCTGGGAATTCAAGGTCCCGTGACAGGGGTTGCTCCAAGATTGGCCAGGTGTCCACGCCAGGCTGGAACATAAACCCAGGTGAGGCCGTGCACGCGGGATGGGGGGTCCTACAAGCACTGCACCCTGGGCGGGCCGGGGAAATAGCGAACTCCAACTTGGACTTGTTGCCACAGTCAAGGACGAGCAGGCCAGGAGGAGGGGGCCAGGGCTAGAGGAGGGGAGCTGGCCGCACGAAGTTTCAGCCAGGCGGTGAGAAGGGATGAGGGCGAGCAGGTCCCGAGCTGGTGTCTAGGGACGTGGACGTAGGGAGCCGGCGGTGGGAACCTGGGGCCAGAGCGGAGAAGCTGGGGAGCCAGGGCAGAGGTTCGAGTGCCTCAGAAATTCCTGGGAAATTTGGAAAATACAGTTTCCCGGTCTCTCCCTCCAGGGCTTCTGATTCCGAAAGGGCACACACACAACACTTCCTGGTAATGTTTTCAGAGTTACCTGTCTTCAGAAACAGACCCCAGTGAAGTGCAGAGAGAATGTAGAAAAAGGACACGATGATTTCTCACTGCATTGTGAGAGTCTGCGTTGGGCTACAAAGAATGTAATGGAATGAAAATCTGAGTGGACTAAATAGCATCGCAGGACACGGTGAATCCAGAGCCCAGACTCATGAGACGCCCAGCACAGAGCAGCAGCCAGTGATGGAGAAACGACGGAAACTGAGAGATGATGGATAGGCTACCAGGGCCGTTAAAAATGAGAGATCGTGATACATCAATTTAAAATCATAAAAAAACTTAACGAAGGGGGTGCTTTTCTACAAATCTAAGACAATAAGTAGAAAACGTGATGAATTATAAAGACATTGAAAAATATTACATATCACATTTGCTCTCGGAAGCCAGTGTGATTGCAATAACAAAATCAAAAATAGCAGATCAGAAATTTTTTTCTATCAACCTAATAAATATTGCTGTATCTGAAAACATTAAGAAATGGAATGCAAGTATAACACTTGAAATTTATGTTGAGACTACAGGGCTAACTTTTCACATATTGATGTCTTAGGCAGAGCAAACGAGAAAAATGTGATCATTTCAGGCAGACCTCTCAGGGACATTTGGTGAAGTTCAACATTCGTATAATGCACTTTAAAATAAAACAACATTCTTCTTCAACACGATAAAAGAATATTTACTTTCCTTATAAATATCAAGGCATCCTGTGAAGCAGTGAAATTAAATCACGCAGTGCAGTTATGGGAAACAAACACACCAGTTAGTAGAACAGGATAGACAATAGTGAAAACAGATCTCTTCACGTGGGAATTTAATACATGAAAATATCATTTTCAAATTGGTGGAAAATAATGAGTTTTAAGACAATTGACTATCCACTTAGGAATATGAAGTAGAGTCCTCACTAAATAGTTCCTCTCCGAAATAAGTTGCAGGTGAGGTCGACAGCTGACGTGTGAATAAAACCGAAGAAGTGGGAGGAGAGCCCTGGCTGGCATCACTCAGCTGGTTGGACATCATCCCACAAAGCGAAAGGCCTTGGGCCTGGTTCACGTTCCCGGCTCACACCTGGGTTCCAGATTTGGTCCAGGCTGGGCGCAGACGGCGGGGGGGGGGCGGCAACCGATCGATGTCTCTCTCTCACACCGATGTTTCTCCCCCTTCCTTCCCTTCTCTCTCTTAACAACAACAACAAAAAGTATGTCCTTGGGTGAGGATGAAAAAAACTGTTAGGAGAAAATACAGAAAAATGGGTTTAGAACCTTGGGGGTATAGAAGACCCTCTTAAACATGACAAAATCCAAAAACCAGAAAGGAAATGTCGAAAATTGATTGCATCAAAATTTAAGAATATTTGTATGGCTTAAGCTACCTTGAAGTTAAAAGACAAAAAACTGGGAGAAAGTAACTGAAAAATATAATGAGGGATTAATACCTAAATTATGTAAGGTAAAACAATAGCTGAATAGAAGAATGGGCGAAGGATACAAATGAGTGATTCACTGAAGAGGAAATAAAAGGTGCCAATTTTTTTGCCTATCAGATTGGCAAGTAGGGAAAAGGTTAATTATAAGCATCATCAGCAAGGCTGTGGGGAAGTGAGACCCGGTGTTCCGTGATGGTGGGAGAGTAAATGGGAACAGCTGCTTGGCAGAGCGATTTCGCGCCTTAATTAAATCAGGTACACACCCACTGTGTTCGCAGAGTTCACCAAATTGATGAGACACAGAGAGAAAAAAAATCAATTCTAGAATAGAGGATTTTAAGATGAATTTATCTGCTAGGTATTACTGAAGATAATATTTTTCAAATGGCACCAAATCCCATTCACAAAAACCACCACCAACAAAAAAAACCCCGTGTAATATTTGGAAGTAAGTTTAGGATGGTCTGCTTAGAGAAAAACTAAAAATTTTAGTGGGTGCCATAAAAACCGTATTGAACAAAAACCAAGGCATTCAGGGGAAGCTTACATTGTAAAGAAATCCCTTTGCCTCTGGAGGTGGATGCAATCCCAATCAAAACCCCACTAGGGAGGTAATTTTGTTTCTGTTTCCCCTAGCACTGAACAATGCTGTTGTGAAATAAAGGAGGAGAAAGTAGAAGTGGGTGATAGGTGGGGATGTTGAACAGTACCCTGGAAAAGGCGAGACACGTGGGAAGACCAACCCACGACAGCAAATAAAGCGGTGGCGTCCTTGCTGCTACCAGACAAAACCTGGGGAGACCACCGGGAAGGAGTGGTTGCTGGGGGCTCCGTCTCCGCGCTTCCCTTCCTCTCTCTCACTCTGCCGCGGCTTTCGGCTCTTTCCCTGCAGGTCTACGCTCTGTCCTCTGCCAGTAAATTTGAAGCCGAGCTGAAAGCGGAGCAAGAGGAGCGGAAGCGGGAGGAGGAGAAGCGGAGACTCCGCCAGGCAGCCTTCCGGGAGCTCAAGGCCACATTCAGCACATAGTTGGGAGACCCGGACCTCTGTCCACAGCTGTGCCTCTTGGATGCCCCGGGGAGAGCTGACCGGGCATCCTCACCCCAACTGACCCCTCACCCCGACCCCAACCAGCCTCCACACCCACTGTCAAGCGAACTCCTTAGCCTCATTGGGGCAGCAGGGGGCGCTCTCACCCTCGGGTAGGAGTCCCTCTGGGAGGGTCCTGGCTTAGGCCAGCGGCTCTCCTTGCCTCTCTCTTCCGCCCACCTTCCTCTGCCCTTCTCTACTTGGCCACGTGTACCTTTTCTTTGCTCCTTTACCTTCCACATCAAAGAGTGGAAATTAATGGAACCGATACCTCTTTCTTGGGTGGTCCTTACAGGAGACAGTCCTGTGAGGTTAATGCTGCCCATTTTCTCGGGAATTGCCCTCTGTTTCCCATCCAGCCACCCCGTTCTCCTTCTCAGCCGGATTCTGCCGGTCGCCTTTGCATCTTCGCCCGCCGGTGATGGCGGTCAGGTGTAAGGCAGGCCAGGCTGGACCAGTGCCTGTCCCCTCTCCAACGGGGGCGTGGCATGCTACAGAGATGACACAAAACAGGGAAAAGATAAGTTCTGCTCCTTCCCATCACCCTTCCGCTGTCCCCTAGCCCTCCCCCCAGGACCACCCTCCTCACCCCCTTCACTCACGTTACCCCATTTCAGCCCTTTTCCTACTCTTAAATGCTGTGCTTCTTCACTGTAATGGTAAAAGAATAGTCAGAAGTCATACTAGTGAGTAGAAGAATTCCTGTTAACACTGACTATGCAAATTATATTACAGTAGACCCCTGCCATTCCCAAGTGACAAACCTAGAGCCTTTTAAAGTCCAAAGGCCATGTCCATCCATCCTCACGGTGTAGAAAGTGTGTAACACCTGCAGGGCGGTGAAGCTGTTCTTACCTCCAGCGCACGTTTTTATATGTTGTGAGCTCTCGGGCCTGCACACAAATGCCAGGGGTTTGTTGTCTTTTTAAAAAATAATTCCTAGTGTCCTATTTATTCTCTGGTGCAACTGCTGTCTTTACAATTAAGAGAACATCTGCATTTCTACCTTGTAGCAATTTCTTTTTAAATAAACTGTGCAAGTAGACTTTGGTGTCACCTCCTTGTGCTTCTAGTTTTCTTTCGGGGCCACGTCCAGCCCAGCCTCCTGTTGGCCGCCGAGCCCCTGGAGTCGAGTCGGAAGTGGTAACAGAGTTGGCTTTCACTCCAGGGCGTCTGAGAACTGAGGCTGTCTGCCAGCTGCTCTTCCCTGTCCCCTCGTCGAGGATTCTTTCGGCTGCAGGTGAAACCTGTTGCTTACTATCTCTTGCTTCCTAGACCCTTGAAACTCAGATGAGGGCCCGTGACCCCTCCTTCCCAGGTATAATTCCACAGTATCTGGGGGACCCCTGTCCTCAGAGAACACCCTTGTTTCCCCAGCGAGGATCGTGTCTGTTTCTGCGCAAACCCAAGACCCATTTAATTCTTCCAGGTCGGGTCACCCTCTAACCTCCTTACCAGAGACAGTGGACATGAGAAAGGAATCGAGAGACTTATTGTGTGATCTGGTGATTGTGCGTGTTGGTATTTATCCAAATGAACTGAGAACCTTTGTCCACACAATAACCCTGCACACGAATGGTCATGAGCAACTTCATTCATAATTGCCAAACCTTGGGAGCAACCAAGATCTTCTCCCGTCGGTGAACGCGTAAACAGACTGCGGCATCCATGCAATGGAGTATTAGTTTCGTGATGAGAGAAATACTATTCGATAACCAGAAGAAATGAGCTATCAAGTCACAAAATGCTATGGAGGAAACAAATGTGTTTCACTAAGTGAAAGAAGCCCCTCTAGAAAGGTTGCATCTGTGTGATTCTAACTACGCGACATACTGGAAAAAGCAAACCTACGAAGACAGTAAAAAGATCGGTGGTTGCAGGGTGGGGGGCAGGATGAACAGGTGCTACGCGGAGAATTTTAGGGAACGAAACTGTGCGCGATACTGTCATGGTAGAGACACTCATTATAAAGTTGTCAAAAACCATAGAATGCACAACACCGGCAGTGAATCCTTATGTAAACTACGGACTGTAGTTAATCGTAATGGATCGATATGGGCACATCAATTGTGACGAGTGTACCACAGTAATGCAACATGTTAATAATAGGAAAAACTGGAGGGGGAGTGGGGAGAGAGGTTTATGGAATGCAGTATTCCATGCTAAGTTTTTTAAACCTAAAACTGCTCTTAAAAAATAAAGTATATTAGAAGAAGGAGAAGGAGAAGAAGAAAAAGGAAGGAGTGGAGACAACAGTATAATTACTTCAAATACTCATTTGCTTCTCCACACAGCGAGGCCCATGTGAGAGTTGAAAACTCTTGATTGCAGTGACAGAATGTAACACAGAGGACTTCAGACGGAAAGGACAAATCCTGGGCCCTGTAACTTCAAAGACCAGGGACAGGGCTTTTGGGCCCCGTCTTGGTCATGAAGTCCTGCAGAGGTTATCCCTTCCTCGCCTCTCACCCACCATTCCCTCCCTCCATCTCCCTGACCTTGGCCTTCACCGGTTCTTCCCTGGGTCTCTGCTGTGCTTTCCCTGCCCTTGTTTGCCCCGAAGGTCCACTCTGTGGCTGGAATAGTTCTTATAAGCTGCAAACTCTTCTTAACAGGTCCCTTCAACTTATTGGCTCCCCATTTTCGTGATCTGGCCCCTGCCCTCCTTTCCTGCCCTGACTCTTGCCCCGCCTCCTTCCCTCTCTCCTTCCAGATGGTACAGTCCGGGTAGACATAATACCTAGCAGTTCCTAGAAAGTACCGTGCCTCAGGGTTTTGCCTGTGCTTCAGTCTCCTCTGTCTGGTGCTCCCCCCTCCCTCCCTCCCTTCCCCTGGCAAACTACTTCTCATTGTTTGTAGCTCAGCTCAGTGATTATCTTCAAGAAGCTTTTTTAAAATTAAGCTTATTGGGGTGACATTGGTCAATAAGATTATATAAGGCTCAAGTGAATAGTTCTATGATACTTATACACCACCTGTATACGCATTGTAAGCTCATTGCCCAAACTTTAGTTTTCCTTCCTCACCGTATACTGGATCCCTTCCACCCTCCTCATCTTCCCCCCACCCCTCTCCCCTCTGGTAACCGCCATACTGTCGTCCGGGTCCATGAATTTCTGTTTGTTTGTCGCTTTCTATTGTACATCCCACCTATGAGTGAAATCATATGGTTCTTGTCTTTCTCCATCTGAAATATTTTGCTTAGCATGATGCTCTCAAGATCCATCCATGTTGTTGCAAGTGGCAGCATTTCATCCTTTCTCGTGGCTGAGCAGTGTTCCTCTGTATGCATGGACCGCATCTTCTTTACAATCATCCATCAAAAGACACTTGGGCGGTCTCCATGTCTTGGCTATTGTGAATAATACTGCAGTGAACATAGGGGTGCATATATCTTTACAAATAAATGTTTTCAAAATTTTCAGTTAGATACCCAGAAAAGGATTGCTGTCATGTGGTAGCTCTATTCTTAATTTTTTTTTAGGAAACTCCACACTGTTTTCAGGAAGCTTTCTATTTTATTTGTTTAAGGTTTTATTTTTAGAGAGATGGGAAGGAAGGGAGAAGGAGAGGGGGAGAAATATCGATGTGAGAAACATCCATCAGTGGCCTCTCCTATGCGCCTCGACTGGGGACCGAACTTGCATCCCAGGCACGTGCCCTGCCTGGGAATCAAACCGGCGGCCTTTCGCTTTGCTTTGTGGGATGACGCCCACCCGACTGAGCCACACGGGTCAGGGCAGGAAGCTGTCTTGATGCTTCCAGTCTGGGTGAGGAGCCCCTTCTCAGGGTCCCCACTTCACCCGGACTGTTTCTCTGTTGTCACCCCTCTGGCGTTGCGCAGCACCCTTCCCCTGACTTCCCTCTCCTCCTCCGGACTGTGAACCCTCTGAGGGGCAGGAAGTCTGTCTCGGCCACCGCAGTAGGGCGGGCTCGCTGCCCCGAGTGTGGCAGGGACCTTTTGGCTGTTCGTTGCACAAGGACCCCCCGGGCTTGTTGGTGGGCGAGGGAGGGCCACTACCACTGAGCCAGGGACCTTCTAAGTGCCCTGACCTGGGAGTCTCGCCTGATGGGCCAGCTCTGAAAGTGAGGACAGCAGAGGGTGTGAGGACGTCATTCTCACTGGGGAAGTGTTGAGTCCACTGCCCGGAGGCCTTCCTTCTACCCAGCAACAGGGAAAACAGACAAACAAACAAATAAACAACCAGTCTGCCTCTGCCCTGGAGTCTGTGGGTGTGATGGGGTTTGGAGCCAGACACAGAGCCGGTAACTAGTCTCCCTGAGCCTCAGTGTCCTCACCTGTGCAATGGGGATATGATCGTCTATTCTGCAGGTTTCATGCCCGGCACATGCTCAGTGTTCAGGACATATTGGTCCCCGCTGCGTCTTCCACCTTCCACTGCTGCGCTTCTGTCTCCTCCTGAGGCCTGGGTCTCTCAAGTCACGTGCCAGGGTTGCGAAGCCACGGCGGCCCAGAAATGCTCAGTCCTGGCTGCTGCCTTGGCCCCAAGCCCAGATGCCCACTTGCTCAGCATCTCAGTTCTTTGGAGGTCCCTTTCCCAACCAGCCTGGGGAGATTTCCGCCGGTCCACCTACTCCCCTGGTGTGCCCCCCGCACCACCCCACCCCACAGCTGGCACTTGCTGAGCCTTCAGGGCCTGATCACGTGACCTGACGCCGGGGGTCCTTGCCCTTGAGTCTGATTGCTCCTAGCTCAACCCGCCCATGGACCAGGCCCGATTCTGACCACCTGCTGGGAGGGGCAACCAGGTAGTAACTGGACCACATGTCCTCTGGAAAGAGAGGCGGGCTCTGTCTCCCACCAAGATTTTTATTTTCCCCAACATGCAAAGTATTTCGGATGCCAAGCTGTGTGTAAGAGTGGCAGGTGTCCCCTGCGGAGATACTCATGAGTTTTGACCCAGGGATTTACTTATCCTGTAGATAAATATAAACATGAACAAGGGTACATTTAAAGGGCTACTCACTCCTGCATTGTCAGGAATGGCAAAAACCCTGGAAACAACCAGCGTGTCTATCAGCAGGCCATCGATTAAGGACAATAGGGTGCATCCCCGTAAATGAACTCTGGTAGACAGCCAGTTACAAAGGACGTAGAGGACGCCAAGACGGACTGGTTCTTAGAAAAGGCCCAGGGGCAGAGCGGCATGCAGAACAATGCCCAGCCTTTGTTTTCATTTGTTTTACCCGAGGTAGGAAGCCAGTCTGTCGGCCCACGCACTGAGCTGTGTGAGGCCAGTGACCAAGTGGATTTGGGGACAACCACGGTGTGCTGAGCCCTGGGGGGTGCTGAGGGTGAAGAAGCACATCATCCTTGTTTCTGCAACAACGTCTTGGAGGAAACCACACCAGAATCTGTCAGCAGCAGGTTCCTGGGAGGTGGGGAATCTGAGGGTCCTGGCTAGGTCTGAGGTCGGTTAAAATTTTTTCCTTTCTATGTTTTGAACTCTAAAATATTTTAAGTCTGCCCTGACGGGTGTGGCTCAGCGGTTTGGACATAGTGTCTCCAAGCAAAAGGTCTCCGGTTCGATTCCTGGTTGGGGCCCATGCCTGTTGTTGCTGGTTCGGTCCCCAGTTGGGGGCGTGAGAGAGGCAATCCCTAGCTGGTTCTTTTGCACATTGAGGCTGCTCTCCCTCTTTCTCCCTCCCTTCCCCTCTCTCTAAAAATAAATAAATAAAATCTTCAAAATATTTAAAATCATGAACATGTATTGCTTTACTACGGCTGTTAATAGCTAATGAAAAAGAGAAGGGACACCCTGGTCACAAAGGAAGTGAGAGGAGCAGCTGCATGTGCGTGTGGTACCCCCTCCCGGGCCAGCCGAAGTGCGGAGCCCTAAATCCGCACAGGCTCAGGAAAAAGTGAGTAGCATTTGGGAACATAGCGTGGTGTGTTCATGTGAAATGACGTGTTTACTCCAAGAGAGTTTTTACAATTTGTCTTGTTAAACATCCAGAGGTTGTAAAGAAGAAAATAGTTTAAAACATGCAAGTACTTTTATAACAAAAAATGTTTTCAACCATAAAAACGGATCTGCCTCTAGGGTTAGCATCTCAGCAGCCTTTCCCTGACGTTTGCTCCGCTCTGTGGCTCGGCACCTTCCCACGCTCCTTGTGCTTTCTCTTCAGGGTTCACTCTCGGTGAACCCAACACTCGGTGCCCAACACTGTCAGTGAGGGCCCCGATCGGAGTGGCACTGCCCTCTGCTGTAACAACTCTGTCCTGTTTTGTCCTCCTTCAACTGTCTGTGCCTCCCCTTCCTCGTCACCCACCCTGTCCTAGCCCTCTGTTCTCCCTGCTCTGCGGACGCCCCCATCACCGAGTCAGCGGCCTTTTCCCAGCCCCAGCCCCCTCGACAACCCTGCAGGTTTGTCATTGCTAAGCATTGCTTCCTCCCTCTGCTCTGAGCCTGGCTCCTGCCTCTCATTCCATCTCTCCTGTACCTTCTCTCTGTCCACCAGCTACCCCTGGTCTTGGTTAGGGCCTGCCTTAGTCCTGCTTTCCCCACTCTGACGGTGTTGGGAGATCCCCCACAATTTCAAAGACCTCAGGTTTGTAGCTCTGACCCGCTCTAATCTCCTTCATTTCAAATGGCCTCTTCAGATTTTAGGTGATTGTATTAGTTTGCTAGCGCTGCTGTAACAAAGTACCACTGACCAGGTGGCTTACCAAAAATTAATTGACTGTCTCCCAGTTCCGGAGGACAGAAGCCCAAGAGAAAGGAAACTGGCAGGGTTGGTTCCTTCAGGGGGCTGAGAGGGAGAATCGGTTCCAGCCCCTCTCCTAGCCTCTGCTGGTTTGCCGGCAACCTTTGGCATTCCTTGGTGTGCAGACGTTACGTATCCCTGATTCTGCCTTCCTCTTCACATGGAGATCTCCCTCTATGCAGGTCTGTGTCCAAATTTCCCACCCCTCCCTTTTTTAAATAAGGACTCCAGTCATATTGAATTATAGCCCACCCTAACAACCTCATTTTAGCTTGATTACCTCTTAAAGACCCTGTCTCCAAATAAGGTGACATTCTGAGGCCCATTCTGAGGTTAAGATGCCAACATATCTTCGAGGGGTACACACTCTGACCCATAATGAGGACTTCCCAACATTTAGTAGCTGAAAGCAACCTCTTCATTATGCTAATAGATTTGGTGGATCAGGAACTCAGACAAGGCACAGTGAGGACACTTGTTCCTGCTTTGTGACATCTTGGGCTGGGAAAACTGGCAGCTGGGGCTGAAATTATTTGGTGGCCCGTCACTCGAATGTCTGATTGTTGATGCTGGGACTTCAGTCGGGGCTGTTGACAGGAGCAACCGCATGGGCCTCTCCTTGGGGTCCGGGCTTCCTGGCAGGATGGTAGCTTCAGGGCACCTGGACTTTCTACACGGCAGCTCTCACTTCAAAAGAGACTGAGCAAACAAGGCGGAAGCGCTATGCCCTTTGTGATCTGGCACGGAAAGTCACCTTGTTTCGCTTCCAGCACATTCTATCACTCACAAGGGCCCGAGGGGAGGGGAATTATATTCCACCTCTAGAAAGGGCGGTGACAAGGGTTTAGAGGAATACACGGTGTGGAAGATATTGCTGCTGCCATCTTTAGAAAAATACTAACTGTGGCAGTTGATCAGCCTGTGTTTGGTAGAAATTAAACTCATTTCAGAGTGTGGGGAGGTCCTAATACCCTCCTCTGCCCGATGATCTGTTAATCTCAACTTCTCTGTTTCTGTAGCTGATACAATAAGGCTAAAACTTATTGTTATCTCTGGCTAGGGCAGGAGTCAGTCTACTATTTTAACTTTAAAAACCACTATTTAAGGAAACATTGGAGAGAAAGAGTGAATCAAAAGAAAAGAGGAAAACACGCTTCCTGAGGAGCATATGGTCGAGAATTTACTCGATTCTATAGGTGTTTGTTAGCTGCTGCGTGCCAGCACAATGCCAGCTGCCGAGGAAGCGAAGTCACATAACGCACTATGTGTAATGGCTGAAAGCAAGGGATGTTGTTAGCTTTTATCATCCTCACCGCCGTCATTATCTTTATCCCTTAGTTCAGTTCCTGCTCTCTGAAGCTTCGAGTTGAGGCCTAACAATATGGGTGAGGTACTCTGAAAACCAATTTGGCAGTTTTTGATAAAGTTAAGCCAACATCACATAACCACCAATCCCATTCCTAGGTATTTACTCAAGTGAAATAAAAAACCAAAATCTATGTTCACACAAGTCAACTTCATGTGAATATTTATAGCAGCTTTATTAATAATCTCCCCAAACTACAAACAACCCACATGACCCTCAACTGAGGAATGGGTAAACAAACACAGTGCTCATATCCAGTGGGGAAAAATACTACTCAGCAATAAAAAGAGAAGAAAGTACTGAAACACGCAACAGCGTGGAGGCCTCTCAAATGCATCTGCTGGGTGAACGAAGCCAGTCTCAAAAGGCCGTGTATTCTATGGATTTATTTATATGACATGAGGCAGAGCTGCAAGGATGGAAAACAGAGGAGTGGTTTCAGGGGCTGGCATTAGGGGGGGTCGTTTGAAAGGGTCATTGAGGGGAACTCTGGTGGGTGATGGGACTATTCTGTACCTTGATTTTAGTGGTAGTTACACACACCTGTATACATTTGTCAAAAGCTGCAGAACTGCACGCGGAAGATGTTAGATTTTACTGTATGTACTGTAATTACAGGCACGGGTTAGGGACATGAGCTCTGCAATCTATCGGCCTGGGCTGGGAAGTCCTGGTTGAGGTTTGGAGAATCCCGCTGACTTTCTTGAGCTCCATAGTGCTATCACCAGGATTACAAGAGAGAGCACAAGTGAAGTGCTTAATAAAGTGCTGAATTCCATAACAAGCATCGGTATTACTTTTTTTTCCTTCAAAATAACAGGTTAGGGAATATGGTCTTTGATCTGCAGAAGAGGATTAAAGAAGGCTTTGAGCCCTGGCCAGGCGGACCCGTTGGTGAGAGCATCCTGATATGGAAAAGTTGCATCATTAAGCGAAACAACAAATTGATGTTTCTCTCTCTGTGTCCTTCCTCTCTCTCTCAAATTAATAAATAAAACAGTAGAAAATGAAGTAGGCTTTGAAGAGTCGCACGACTTAAACTTTTAAAGACAAGCAGGCAGGACGCAGGTTGGCTTGAAGTGTGGTGTTGGGAAGGGCATTGTGATGAGAAGGAACAGCGTGTTCAAAGGCTAGGTCAGGATGACGTATTTGAAGACCTTCAGCGGTGGGTATATCTGACTCTCTATTGGGGGGTGGGGAGAATGGGGGGGAGAATTGTTAAGGGTCCATTTGAGATTCTGCATTTCTAACAAGCTTCCAAGTGATGCTGATACTGGTGGTTAGTTGATCACACTTTGAGTAACAGGGGCATAAAGGTCAAGGGAATAAAGTATTTCAGGAAGTAGAAAGTGATCAATTACATAAAAGATCCGGGAAGCATGAAGTCAAGATGAGGGCTGAAAAACTCCAGTTATCAACCTGTATAGGTTGAGGTGTCCTTAGAGCAAGCAATTGGTGGATGGGTCAGGATAGAAGTCACATTGAGGTTGATGATTGCCTGCAGGGGTGTGGGAATTGGGAAAGTGCTTATAAATAACCCTTGTGTGGAGTTTGGCTTTGAAAGGAAACAGGAGGGATAGGAGGTGTTTGGAGGAGGAATTGTAGTTGGTAACATTAACTTTTAAGAGGGAAGAACATTTGAGTATTTTTAAAAGCTGATGGGAAAGATCCTGTAAAAAATAGGTTGGAGCCACTAGGAAATAATGGAATAACCTGAGTAAGGTAGAGTTGCCAGATTTAGGAAATAAAAAATAAAAGACATCCAGTTAAATCTGAATTTCACCAAAACAACGAATGCTTTTTTATTGCATGTCCCCAATATTGCCGGGGTCCTGTATTTTATCCGCCAACCCCAATCGGGCCATTTTTAGGTAAAGGGGTTGTAGCCCGGGATGCAGTAGGAGGGGGTCGGAGCTCTCAAGTCCTTCCAAGCCGTCCCATCGCAAGACTCTAGAATGAATCCCCAGTTCTATCAGCACCGTTAGTAAGTACAGAAACTGCTTTGAACACTTGCCGCTTCCTCGTTTTCTCTAGGAGGGCAAGCGGGCAGAAAAATGCTGGATGGAACTCTGTGGAAAAGTTCTAGTTTGGAAGCTCAGCTCGTAAATGATGCAGAGCTTTTTGAACTGCGAACCAGCTCTGGATTGGGCACACAGGAAGGTGAGTCAACAGGGCGCCTGGCCCGGGTCCAGCTCTGGACACCAACTCTACTCAACTCAAGGGCAGGAAGTAAGCCCCGGCCCCCGGGCCCCCAGGCGCCTGCGCCCTGCCGCTGCCCCGCCTCCTCCAGCCCGACATCCGGGGCTTGGGCAGGGGCGTGTCTGGGGAAGAGCGGCAGAAGGCAGCGGAAAGGAATGATGTCGTGGGAGGCTGGGGATGAGCCGGGAGGGAGGCCAGGCGGGGCGGGAGCGGAGCAGGGGGCGTGGCGGAGCGAGCGCGCTGTCACGTGACGTGCGTGGCGACGTGTCGGCCATCTTGTGTTGTTGAGGCTGAGGACTGACTTTGGTTCTGAGAGACTCCTGTCCCGGACCGCAGGTAACCAGCGGCTCCGTCTCGCTCCCCAGCTTGGCTCCGCTCCGCGCCCTGGCTCCGTCACTCTCCCGGGTCGTCTGGGCCTGACGCCCGAGCTCGCGTCCCCGCCGCTCCGGCAGACCTGGTGCCGCCGCATGGACACCCGCAGGCCGCCGGGGCAGCGGCCGCGGCTGGCTCGGGCGTCAGGCGAGGGGACAAGTCAGGTGCGGGGCCGGAGCGACTCTCCTCTCCGGCGTGGGGCACGTTGGGCCCGGGCCCGGGCCCGTCTTGTCCTCGGAGCCGGGGAGCCCCCTCCTCCGCGGCCCGTTGGCACCGCGGTGGGGAGCAGAGGAAGGGAAGGAGGGTGGTGGGGTGGGCAGTGTCAGGCCGGCTTGCTCAGGGCTGGAGGTCTCGCCATCCGCTACCTGCTCCTCGGGGCCAGCCACCCGCCCAGCCTCGGGGTGCCAGGGTAACAGCTGCTGCGGCCAGACAGCTGCTCCTGCCGGCCCTCCTCCCCACACCTGGCCTCTGCGAGGTGCGCCCTAGCCTTCCTCACCGAGCGTCTACCCTGGGAGACCCTTTCCGTGGCGAGAGGACTGGGTCTGGACCAGGCCTGAGTCCAGGTGGAGCCATGATCGGACGTAACCTGGGACAGAGGTTGGGAAAGTAGAGCTCGCGGCACCTTTGGGACCCGAACGTGCACATCAGGTTAACATGGGCATTAGCGTTCAAATGTCAGCAGTTTCCCACGAAGCATTCGGAACACTTCAGTTTTGAGGCGGAAACATAAGTCAAGCGACCAGGGAAGGAGGCATGAAAGAAGCAGGTTGTCTGACGGTGTTTGGGAAGCAGTCACGTTGCTTTGCATTTGCCTACCAGTGTTTTTTAAATTCCTCCTCTCCCTGAAAGTCAAAGCACTTAAGCACACCTAGTGTCTGTGTGGGGAAGGTAAGTATTCCAGTTTAATTTGCAAGAAACCGAGGAAGGGGCCAGAACCTGAGAACAGTTTCTTACCCAGCGTTACCCAGTCTTCGTTGCCCCTATTAGGTACAGGGAAGAGAGTCTTTGCTTATGTGGTATTTCCTTTTTAGACTTTTAGGTTAAAAGAATCTTCGTGCCATCCTTTCTGTACATTGACTGTCATCCTTCTAATATTTGCAGCTCTGGCCTCCCAGAGTGCTGTCCACTTGGGTGAGAACGTAAATGCGTTCTGTCACTGAGGTTTTGATGTGCTTTAGTAGTTAGTGTGGCAGCGTTCAGAGTGCTGCAGCTGGAATGTGCACTTTCTGTTACATCAGATGTTGACATCAATGGGAGGCACTAGAAAAAAAATTTAAGTGGCACGTATCTGGAAAAATGTCACAGTTCTTCCTTTGACATTTAACACGCAGGGATACACTGGTGGTGGTAGGGATTCACCAGAAGAGAAAGGGCCTCACAGCTTTTCTATCCTTGACAAAGCACTTAAAAATTTCGAGTCTGGGGAGGGAGAAGGGACCATGTGTCTTCATCCATTCATTCATGCATTCATTTATTTTACAAATATGGAGGCCCTGCTGCACTGTTGGGTGCTGGGAACAAAACAGACCAAAAATTCCTGTCTCCATGGAGCTCATTTCTAGACAGATACATGAACACTAAGGTAAAACATACAGTGCAGCGGTAAGTGATGTGGGGAAAAAAGAGACAGGGAAATAGGATAATAGGGAGTTGGGGAGGAATTAAGTAGAGTACCCTGGGAAGGCCTCATGGAAAAGCTCATGTCTGAGGAAAGACCTGATCCAGGTAAAGGAGCTGTTGCTATAGCTCTGTGGGGGAGGGGTGCTCCAGGCTAGGGACCCCAGGGCAAAGACCCCGGGGCAGGAGCTGAAGTGGGGCAGGTCTGGGGTGGCTGGGGAGAGTGGCTGTGGCTAGTCCAGCCAGAGAGGCGCGGGGGAGAGGTAGGCTGGTGGGAGACGTGTACCCAGGTCATCTCTACTAAGATGAGAGGCGTTATTCAGTGTCCTGGAGTCTTTTGCTGCATCTCTGTGCCTCTTGGAAAGGGAAATCAGATTCTGGAAATTCGGGCACCTGTGCCCAACCCGGTGCTGCACAGGACCCCCTCCCCTTGTGCCCCAGGCTGCCCAATTTGGAAAAATTCAGGATGTTTGTAGAACACATTTCAGGAAGTTCTCATGAAATCTCTCTAAAGTAAGTTTTTAAATGAGGTTGATAAGCTGCCTAAAGTGATTTTTCAAAATGAATTGCTTTCTAAGAAGGGGATTTTTGCAATACTTCGAAATATTTGAACATGTGAGGAAACGAATTTCCTTTGAAGTTTAGATACAGATCGGTTATGAAGGGACAGGACCTGAAAGAAAGGTGAAGTCAGTGTGCTAACGCGTGTTGTCCTTGGTGGGGTCAGTGAGGAATTCTTAATTATTCCTCGCGTCCAGCCTACTTCCAATTACCCGAGGACTCTCCCACTAATTTGTTGGTGTACCTTTTGTAGTATTTTACAACGTGGAACTTCTTGTGCTGGGTTTTTTATTCCTCCCCTTTTACCTTTCAGGTTAGTTCTCCAATTTGATACTCTATAGGGTTTTTCTTTGGAAAAACATTTTTCTGATTTCCTTCTAGCTTATCTCCATATTCCTATTACTGAGCTTTCATAAATGCCCTCTTTCATTTTAATTCACCTTACGAATTTAATATCTTGGCTTTGAAATATTTTTGCTTGTGAGTTGCATGTATGAAAGAGAATTTGATACAGGCTTGCCTGAGTATCATAAGACAGGAATTACAACTTCAAGGTGTGAGTGGAGCTCCTTGGCTCAACAGAGATGTAGTGACGATAGTGACAAGGGTAGTGTTTTCCATGAATCCCTTTTCTCTCTTTTTGTTCCTTTGTGGAATTTGAAATGACATTTCTAAATTACAGTGTCTTTGATGTCATACCAGCTCATTTGTTCTCATGACTGTGCATTTTAATAGTCCATACGTCTGTTCTCTTTTTGTTGACCTTCACACAGGAAAATGACACTATTGATAATGATTGCTATCCAGGGGAACCCTTTTGGGTGAAAAGGTGATGACCATCCCTTCTACTCTGGTCTTCCTAAGGGATCTTAGATTTGCGCCGCTTTGAAAGACTGACTTCATTTGCAGTTATCCACGAGCCCCAGCTGAGTCAGGTTCAGTACCTTCTGTGTACTGTGTTTCTCATAGAGTCCAGCGGGACCGGTCTCATTGGGTGGGCTCTGGGGCCTGTGGTGGTGTTAACCCAGGTGTTTTAGAGGCAGGTTAAATGTCCATTTTTCTTCAGCAATTTGAATTGCCTAACATTATTTGATTTTAGCTGAGAAACCACTTGAAGCTATTGTGGTTCATTTCATTCCTTGTCACTAGAAGTACCACCATCTTGTGGATGTTGAAGACGCTGTCTCCATGGGGCATTAAAAGAAGGTTGTGATTTCGCACTGAGAGCACGTCTGGAGCTTTGCTCTTGGGTGTTCTGACAGTGGACGCACTTCCCGGGGCTTGCTGATTGTGTGGTGTACGTGTTGTACTGCTGGCTGTCGTTTTTCTGTCATATATGTTTAAAAAGTTAATACCAAATCTCAGCAATGTGGTTTTGAATGCAGATCCTAAATAATCACTTTCCGGAAACCTTATAGTGGTGCTCATTTGTGAGCTTCGTCAGATTCACTAGGAACTTTTGGTAAAAATATGTATTCTTCAGTCCCACTTTAGAGCTACTGAGAGACGTGCTCTAGATGTTAGGACAGAGAATCTGGTTTATAAGTTATACCAGGCGATTATGATACTTTAACCAGGTTTGGGATTTATTTCCTGTAAAACATATTCATGATTTAAAAAAATATGTTTTTAAAGTTTCATAAGAGATTGCTGGATCATTTACTTTAATACTTTTATTGTTCACAGTGTTAAAGGGGCCTGAACAAAGTCTGCTCAAACTGCCTGCTGCGAACCAGCAGAAATTTTGAACAGGTGAGTGTTGAAGGAGAGCACAAAGCTGAGGAGGGTTTATGCAGATGATTTTTGCTTTTAAGATTTGGTTATTTCTGTACTATTATTTCTCCTAAGGTTATAGACAATGAATGAACAACCTCTCTAGTACTACCCAGATCCTTATGAATCATAAGAATAATCATATCCTTTCTGCATTGATTCTGGTACAAATTTGTGTCTTAAACTGTCATAGTGACTTTTTGATGGCATGAAACAGGGAGACGAATGCTTTGGGGGCAGGGATAAGGAGGTATCTTAACCCACGAGTAACTGGCTTTGTGAAGGATTTGATCTAGAAACTGGGAAGTGTTCAGGGACCAAGGCTGTCCAGGTAGCACTTTCCTCCCCTCTTGCTAGTCACGGTCCTCTCTTGTCTCTTTTTATCCCGCTTTTCTTGTCTTTCCACAGTCTGGTCTTTGTGCTTTAACAAACATGTGGAAGAAAACTGCCACTTCATCCCTGGAGCCACATGTGAGCTCAGGCTCCAGTGCCACTAGCTAGCTGGTTACAGTTGTGTCCACATTTCAGGTTCCTGGGAAGGAAGATTTGTTTGGTTTAACTTGGTTTAGTTCTCCATCACTGGTCCATTTAGTATAGCCATGGGGTTGGGGTCCAAAGTGCAAACTAGTAGTTAGTTGAAAGGTTCCATTCCAAAGAGTGGGGTCAGGTCTCAGAGAAGGTGGTGTGTTGGCTATTCTAATCAGCGACCCATCAGAGACGCACAGAAGCTTCTAGATGTTTTTCCTTTCCTAGAAAAATTTCCTGTATATAGCTCAGCAGTTTAAATTTGTGTGTCCTAAAGAGTTAAAATACATGCACATCTTCTGGTGAATGAGGGCCAGTAAGTCTCACCAAGCGTCTTTGTCGAAACTTCCTAGTGCAGTGTTTTAACGAAAGTTCTTGATTGGAGCAGGGGAAGGCTAGGAGCTTCAAATGAGCATCTGAGATAAAGGTTTAACAGAAGAACATAAGCAAATGAGCGGCTTGGTGGAGAAATTCAATGATCACTTATTTTTCAGTGATTACTTTTATAAGTTTTCATTTCTGGGTACTTTTTACATTACTAAGCAACACACGCATTAGAAACAGTAGAGAATTGAAGGGTGGGACTTCTATAAGTGAACCTGTATTCACATTATTTGAGTGGTAGAAGGGACTTTTCACTGTTGGTAAAGGGTCAGTGAGACAGTATACACTTTTGTATTAACATGTTTTTGTAGCCTGTAATTATTAGGTAATACAGAAGCAAACTTTTTAAGTGGACATTTTGAAGTCCTATTTTTGTTTGTAACTTGTATGTCCTTGGTGACATCTAATTGCTTAAGTAATTTTTATTCCTTAAATCATGTTAGTATATTAGCATATTGAGATTTTTGATGCAAAGCCTAGGGATTACTAATAAAAGTGAACTATTATAGAGTGATGTATTGAATGACAGGCCATAGATGTGTCTTCCTATTATACTGTTTTCAGCCAGAGTTTCTGTAGTAAATCAGTTGCAGCTGAATTCATTTTTAAGGTAGAGGAGTCTTACACTATATGTTTTCTTTAATCTGGATGTTGAGGTAAGGCTTATTCAGGACTTTGTGAGGGTTAAAAAGATTTCCACATAATCTGTATGAAACTATCACAGACTCTGGTGAGCCCTCTCTGTAAAACATGGGCTTGTGGTGAGATTATCAAATAACATGGTAATATTTATGACACTGTATTTTTCCTAGAATAGTTCACAGTTGCTAGTTTTGGTCTTATCCTTTCACCAAAAGGGAGGGAAAAAGAGAAATATTTACATACTGTTCAGAAGCAATGGGGAGAATGCTAGTAATAGCTTTTCTTCTAATAGTGATATCATGACTAGTATGTTCTTGGGAACAAAGCTCCTTTTATTCCAGTTGTCCTGGGCCTGGAGGAAGTCTTGGAGCTCTGGTCCCTTCAGTACTGGTCCCATAGTTGTGGAACCTGGTAAGGAATTGGCAGAGGCACTGTCCTGGTACTTTCTAAATGGTCAGTTGTGGCTCAGGTCTTGAAGCCATGGCCACATCCAGGGGCCGCTCATGATTAACCCCTAGGGAATTGAGTGGTGCTGCCCGAGCCGCAGCCAGTTGAGTAACTGGGTGTAAAGCCATCCTGCCAGATCCGTGGGACAGAGAGCCTTAATTTGTGTTCCGGAATCTGACCTTCTCCATTAATCTTTTATATTACTCCACCATAGTTAACGAGGTTTCTGATAGTGTGTTATGAGAATGCATAGTCTTCCCTCACCAAAGGGCTAGCTGCATCGCTTGCTTCGAGTGGTGTGGAAGGGTAGAAGCTGGAGGATAGTGGCACAGAATGGGAGATTGTTAAAAGGAGAAAAAGGGACTTCCACAAAACGAATTCCTCTGAAAATTGCAAGGAAATGGAGGAGAAAAGGTAACCAAGCTGTGCTGAGCACCATATCAGTGTGTAGTGAAAAGCTTGTGGCTTTTTAAGCTGAGAAATGTGGGTTTAATTTTCTGTCACTTATTACCTGTAACTTTAGGTAAATAAGTTAACCACTTGGAGCCTCATTTTCCTCACTTGTAAAGTCTATCCCACGGGGATTGTGGGCATTAGAAATCTAAAATGCCCAGTACCATGCCTGACGCATAGTAAATAGGCTCAGTGAATGGTAGCTCCTGTGATTATTATTGTTATTATGTAAATAGGTAAGTTTTGATTGTAAAATTTCATACTTACAATTTGAGTAGAGTCATCATTGGGTTCTGTTTGTAAGTCTTTTTGTTTTGTTTTCAATCCAGCAAATACTTGAATACCTCCCTTGTGCCAGGTGTTGATCTAGCCTTGGTGAGCACAACATCAGCGGGCCCATCTTCATGGGGCCTGCAGCCTAGTGCAGAGGCACTTAAAAAATACGCAAGTAAACTTCAGAGCGTGAAAAGTCTCTCTGTCCTTGGCAAAGGTGTATATTTAAAACGCTAGATACTTTTAGAACAAGTGTCACATTTGGATCATGGTGCTCTTGTCATTGGTGTCTCGTGCTCCTTAGTGCACTGTCCAGGGCGTGTATGTTCGTTCTGAGTTAATGGTGTTCCTTTGTCGTTTTTCCCTCTTTCTCTGAGATAGGCGTTCTCAACTTTTTGATCTTAGGACTCCTTTTCCCTCTTAAAAGTTAGAGAACTCCAAAGAACTTTCGGTTTTTTAATTACATCTATCTATATTTATCACATTGAGTAGTTTAAAATGATTTATTAACTCATTTAAAATAATATTATTACATGTTGACATAAATACATTTTTGAGGAAAAATACCCATTTTCTAAAACATTTCTAAATTTATAGAAGGCAGCTGGATTCTGTTGCCTGCTTCTCTGTTCAGTCCACTGTTTATTACTTTGGTCGAAGTGTGTGAAGAACACTTCCACAAAGATATGTGTGTAGTTGGAAAAGGGAGGAGTATTCTGAGAGCTTTTTCAGAAAACTGCAGATGTTCCTTGATAACACACTGAAATTCAACAAGTAATAGTTTTTAAAGGTCAGTTGCAATGTGAAATCTGAATTATGTCAATGCATTTTTGTACTTGTACATTAAAATCCATTGGTGTTGCACATTTAATGGGTATTTAATCTTTTACATGTTCAAAAAAATCACATTTATTAATATCAACACCCATCGAAAAAGCCTTCAGCTATTGAGAAAGTCTCAGTACTGGAAAATGCGTCAAGCTCATGGTGAAGAGAAGTTTCCCAAAATTTTAAGTTTTGCCCGAAAGTTCAAATTTTATAATTGGCAACAAGTACTGTCAATTGTTTTCCTTGAAGTGACAGTCTCACTTTGTTCATTTTTTTTTTATCCTCACCTGAGGACATGCTTATTGATTGTAGAGAAAGGGGAAAGGAGGGAGAGAGAAACAGAGAGAAACGTTGATGAGTTGCCTCCCGTCCACGCCCTGATGGGGAACGGACCTGCAGTCGACCCTTTGGTTTACCCCTGTGGTTTACGGGACGGTGCTCCAACTGAGTCACGCTGGCCGGGGCTCACTTGGCTCATCTTTGGAAAAAGTTGGCTAAGTGTGTAGGTCTGGATAATCATATCCGTATCAGCTCATTTTTTAAAGTCAAAGTGATGTTGCATGAAAAACAGAGCAGCTAGTTGAGTTTGCAACTCAGAACAGTCTCTTAAGTGCCTTTCTCTGAGTCCGTGGTTTGCGGCAGAAGCACTGTACGCACATTTCCCATTTCATCACGTAGAATATTAAAAAGGTGTTTACACAGTGGCCAATGTAAAAAAAACAGTAGTTTCTACTGCTTTGTCAAGGGCATTCTTAAGTGAGATGGGCTTTTCCCCCTTCCTGTGAGTGTGGCAGAGGTGGTGGAGCGCACAAGAGCTGCCGGTCCAGTGCGGTGCCGTTCGTTTGACTCGCCACTGCTTTGTGTGATCAGCGCCGTGCCGGCCCAGTGAAAAGGGCAGTTAATACTTCAGTGTTATCGTGGAGGTTGTTTTGACATTGTGGATACCTTGGAGTTTCAGAAGACAGGAAGACCTTGTTTTGAGAATTGCTGCTCTGGGGAACGAGCAGTTTTCAATGTTACGTTTACATATGCTACGTTGATTATTTTTATTTTTTAAAAATATTTCATTTATTTATTTTTAGAGAGGGAGAGAAACATCAGTGTGTGGTTTGCCTCTCAAGTGTCCCCTCACTGGGGACCTGGCCTCCAACTCAGGCTTGTGCCTGGGACTGGGAATTGAACTGGTGACCCTTTGGTTCCCAGGCTGAGCCAAAACCGATCCACTGAGCCACACCAGCCAGGGCTACATTGATTTTTTTAAAAAGCATTAAAAAAATAAGTAATTGTTTGCAATAGAAACTAGAATAATAAACATATCATTGAAGGTTTTTAGATTTCAATGAGGATTTTTAGTGCTGGGTAGATACAGATTTGTTCATAGGTGTATTCAGTGGAACTTCGTGCAGTGATGGAAGTGATCTGTAAATCTGCACTGTCCCGTACTGTAGTGAATGGCCGCCTGTGACCATTGAGCACTTAAAATGTGGTTAATGTGACTAACTGCCTTTTTTTAAAATGTAGAAAACCTTGACTTTTGCCCTGGCTGGTGTGGCTCAGTGGACTGAGTGCTGGCCTGCGAACCAAAGGGTCACCAGTTCGATAACCCAGTCAGGGCACACGCCTGGGTTGCCGGCCAGGTCCCTGGTAGAGGGTGCACGAGAGGCTGCTGATCTGTGCTTCTCCCTTTTTTTCTCTCTCTTGTTCCCTCTCTAAAAACTAAATTAAAAATTAAAAAGAAAAAGTTCTCAGAAATGATATTACTGGATCAAAAAATATGAACATGCTTATTCTTGATTCATACTGCACATTGGTTTCCAGAAGGTTAAAAAACAATAATAACAAAAAATGAGATATAAATTATGGTACATACGTGCACAGATTCAGAATGCGTAGTTGGAAAAAATGGCACGTGTCTGTCCATCCTTCTGTAATGGTCACCCAGGTCAAGACAGTGAGCATTTCCAGTGCCCCCAAAAGATTCCCTCTTCTCCAGTCAGTAGTCCCTCTGTGGTGGGCAGTGTTCTGACGTCATCACTGATTATTTTACTTACTGAACATTTTATAAAAGGGATCACGCAGTATATGTTCATTGGTGGCTGACTTCTTTTGCTGAGCATCTTGTCTGTGAGATTCATGCATTAGTGTTGCTGTTATCAATAGTTGATTCTTTTCTTTTTTATTGCTGAGTATTTTGTTGTATAGTAGATTACAATTTTATAAAACTATTTTAAAATAATTTCAAACTTACAGAAAAGTCCCAAAAATTATTAAGATTTTCTGTAAGACCTTCATCTCATTTGGTCACCAATTTTTTTCATAGTAAGAAATTGATACATTTTATTACATAGAAAATTGACTGTATGGTAAAAAATACTGTAAGCAAAGTTTAAAGATAAAAAATTATGGGTACACCAATTTTTAGTATTTTCTCATTTGCTCGAATATTCATTCTCTTTGTACACATATAATTTTAAATATAGTTTTAAATTTATATAATTTTTTTCTGTTCCATTTGAGAATGTTATAGATTTCACGCTCCTTTTTCTCTAAACATTTCAGTGTTATTTTCTAAAAATAACATTTTCTTACTGCAACAGTAAAAATTTCAGAATCATAAACATTAATTGTCTAACCCATAACTACTGTTCAAATTATCCTAATTGTTTCTTTAATGTGTCTTATAGCAGGGGCATCAAACTCATTTTCACGGGGGGCCACATCAGCCTCATGGTTGCCTTCAAAGGGCCGAATGTAATGTTAGGACTGTGTAAATGCCACTGCTCCGTAACAGTTAAGTGGGAGAGCTCTGCCCTGCCGCCGGGTGGAAACAAGGTGCTGGGCCGGACAGAACAAGGTGGAGGGCCGGATTCGGCCTGCGGGCCTGGTGTCTGCCACCTGTGTCTTATAACATGTTTTCTTACTAGTTCAGGATGGAATTAAGAATCATACTTGCACATAGTTTTTATGTCTTTAGTTTCCCTTAACCTGGGATGGTTCCTCATCCTTGCTCTTTTATGACACATTTTTGGAGAGTACAGTTAATTGATTTTATGTCTATTAATTTGAGTTTGATTTCCTTCTTTCCTTCCTTCCTTTTTTCCTTCCTTCTTCCCTCCCTCCCTCCCTCCTTCCCTCCTTTCCTCCCTCCTTCCCTCCCTTCTTTTTGCCCTCCCTTCCTTCCTTTTGGTTTTAGAGAGAGGGGAAGGCAGGGAGAGAAACAGTTGGTTGCCTTTTCATATCTACCCCAATTTGGGAATGAACCTGCCACCCAGGCTTGTGCCCTGACTGGGAATTGAACCAGGGACCTTTCTGTTTGTGGGACAACGCCCAGCCAGCTGAGCCACACTGGCCAGGGCTTGACGTTTCTTCAAGGTTAGTTTCAGTTCATGCATTATTGTCAGGAATATAACATAAGTGATGCCGTGCCCTCAGTGCATCATATCAGGAGGCACGTGGTGTCAGTTTGTCTTACTATTATTTTTTAAACATTTTATTTACTTATTTTTGGAGAGAGGGGAAGGTAGGGAAAAAGAGGGAGAGAAACATTGATGTGAGAGAAATATCATTCAGTTGCCTCTCGTATGTGTGCTCCAACTGGGGACGGGACCTGCAACCCAAGCATGTGCCCTGACTGGGAATTGAACTGGCGACCTTCTGCGTTGCAGAACGATGCCCAACCAACTGAACCACACCGGTCAGGGCAGTTTGTCTCATCATTAATTATGTTTCCTAACTCAGTAACAACCAGATGGAAGAGATGCACACAGCAAGGTATGTGGGAAGGGGTTTGGAGCTTTAACGCACTCTCGGGCATGCCGCCCCTTCTCACACCGTGAAGCTTCACCATGGTTTGTTTCATCGTTCGCCTTTTGATGGACATTTGTGTTGATGAGCGCAATTGCCAAATTTCAGTTAATTATGAATAAGCTACTACGAATGTCTTACACTGTACTTGTTTTTTGATACAGATTTCCCTTGAGTATGTCTAGCAGTGGATTATGGGATCATGGGTTAGGCATATATTTAGATTTAATAATGCCAGACTGCTTCCTGAAGTGGTTGAACTAATTTGCAGTAATGCAGCTATTAATCTTGTGTTACCTTAATCCAGATGTGGCTAAGGTAAAAATGGCTGGCTTCTGGTATGGAGGCAGGACTATTCATTTACATGGGATATGTGAAGGAGTGCTAGGGGAGTAGCTCTTTTTTCTGCTTTTGGGAAAGTGGAGGAAAGGAAACCTGGGGGCAGATTCAGGTTCCATGGCATTCATGCTGTGTTAGTCTTTTGGCAGACTGTGCATAGTACCCGCTGGACTTAATCCCAGATTTGCCATAGTTTTTTTCTGGGTAAATTTTACGTGGCCAGGTTAGTGGGGATTTGTAGTGCCAGGTAATTTTTTATCAGAAAGATTTAGGGGGTTTTCAAAAGTGTACGTGTTTGAATTGTTAGTAGAGTAGGGGTAGCTCATTAGTCTGCTAAGACTGCTCCCGGGAAGCGGTACTGGGGACTCGGCCAGTGTCAGGCTGTCAGCCACCGTGCCGGATTCCCATGCTGCTTTGGCTCCTTGCTGTGTTCAGACGGGACTCACCACATAGATCTGCAGCTCCTGCGTGTGTGATAACGACTGCACGAGCCCAGAAGTCATCAGGTTCCTCGACACTCTTGTGAAAAAAAGGGTAGATTTTAGAGCTGAGAGGCCGGGGTCTCCCTTTCCTTTGTTTCAAGCCCAAGAGTGAGAAAGAGCGAGGTTGATCTCTTCTCCCTCTTCTCTCTCGAACACGTGCTCACGTGTGCACAGTGATAGGTGAGGTCCCAAAGAGGAGCTGAGGAAGCCAGGAAAGTAGAAGAATACATACAGAAAAAGGGAAATAACTATAGTAGTACTCGGAGATAAAATAACTGTTAGTGAGGGCTAATTTAGCTCATAGTTTTTAAGAAGCTGACGAAAGGCCAGATTTTACCACATTCATTGTCAAGTACAGGATGCAGTTTCTTGAAGAAGACCAGCTTCCTGGTGTCAATTACCGAAGGAGTGTATTACTTGAATTCACTCAAGGAATTCTGAAAAACGGACAGTCCTGAAATGGTGGTTATGTAGAGAGAGATTCTCTCAGCTGTGTTTATGGGGACTCTTTAAACTCTCAGGGTGGACTTTTGATTTCTCTGTCCCTAAGTTGGAGCAGCCAGAGGAGAAGACGTGGTCAGAGGAGGCAGGCGAGCGCCTGTCGTCCGCCTGTTGCCTGCCGCGTGGCGGTTGCTCTGGGCGTGAGGAAGATGTGCTGATGGGCGAGTCAGAGCTAGCGGACGCTGTGCTCGCAGCACCTAAGAGGGCTGCCTGCCGCCACGTCCACCTGACGACCTTCGCCGACTCCTTCCTCGGGTTCCAGTGCCCCTCTGCATCTGTGTTGCTAGACTAGGGCCTGCTCTCCCAGAATTCTTGAGGCCTGCTAATTCTGCCGTGCCACGTGTCACTGTCCTCTGTCAGGAGCTGAACGAAGGTCCATCTGTTTATTCGTGTTTTTTGTAGTCCCATCTTCATGCCACCCCGAGTTTCTGCTTTTGACTCAGCCTCAGGTTCTTTCCTTTCAAGACCTCTCTACTGAGGACTCTGAAATGTCACTTTTGTGCTCAGTCTTCCCATGCGTGAAACTGGTCACAGCATTTCCCGGCATTAAGGTAGCTGCGGGCCCTCTTGCCCTGACGGTTTGCCGCCTCTTTGGCTCTCTGAGTCTACCAGCACGTTTCCTGCCCAGTGGCGGGAGCTGTGTCAGCCGGCAGGGTCAGGGTCCTCCTCCTCTCCCACGCGCATGCCTGTCCTGTGCCTTCACTGGGTGGCCACCCGGCCTGCTTGCTGCTGCTGTCTCTGTGTAATTACTGACACCCTTTCACGCTAGCATTTTTGGGTTCGCCGATAGGTTATGTGTAGTCACCCTAGCCATTGTCCCTCCATTTCTGTGTGGCGTCTCTTTTTCTCTGGGGTTCATGCTGACAGTACAGCCATCTGTTCTTTCCATTATCATCAGATATAGACCCTGTGGGCTCACCCTTTGATTCATTGTCTTTTCTACTCTTTGTCATTATCCTGAGGTGACTTCAGAGTCCTTCCAGGCTCCTGGCTCCTTGCCTTACTTCCATCTTTAATTCTTCTAGTGCTTTCATTTTTATCCCTACTACATCAGCTTTTTGATACTATCAACTTTTCAAATTTGTAAACTCTCCTGGTTTTATTTTGTAAATTAAGAAAAAAACCCAACCTGAAGATATGCTTAGTGATTTTAGAGGAGAGAGGGGAGAGAGAGAACAACATTGATTGGTTGCCTCCCGTATGTGCCCCAACCAGGGATTGAACCCACACCTAGGTACAGTATGTGCCCTGACCGGGGATGGAACCCATAACATTTAGGTGCATGGGATGATGCTCCCTCCACCTGAGCCACCTGGCCAGAGCAGCTCTCCTGTTCCTACTTCCTTCCCTGCTGTGCGCAAAGCACGCTTTTGCCAGCACCCTCCAGTTGTTCTCTTGCCCTTCCATTCACTGCTAACGAACCTGTAACCCTGGTTCAGTCCTGTGGTCAGCTCACTCTGCCCTAGACCCAGGCTGCAGAGTCAGGGAAAGAAACCCACAGCCACGCAGAGAGGTGCTGTCCCCGTCTTGATTCGGCCTTCAGTGCTACTGTCACTGCCTACAGTGGAGTTCTGGGTGAGAACCTGGAACAGCACAAGGACTGCTGGAAAAACTGGTGAATTCTTAATCCGCTCTGGAGATTAGTTAATAGTGGTGTACCATCAAATTGGAATTCCCCTCAGCCTCCTATCACTGTCCCCCCCCCAAAAAAAAATAAGTTCAGAGGGATCCTAAGTGATTTGGATCTACTTTCCTCTTGTTACAAGTAGATGGGAATACAGTCTTTTTTTCTTGTTCTCTGAAACCCCATTTGTACTGCCTTCTCAGAGACTTCATGTCCATCATATTTTTGCTGAATTGTTTCTTCACTAAGTGATTTTACTAGTACTTTTCTATTAAGATACTTTTATCTAAAATTTAAAAAAGTGGAACATCTCTTTCCCCTGGCTCTCATCTCTCCTCACCGTTTCACACCTAGGGTTCTGTAAAGAGTTGACTGCGTTTGTAGTCTCCCCTTTCTCCCTTTCCAGCTGCTTCTCGTCCCCTGAAGTGGCGCTCTGTCCCGCCAGCATTCTGTACTGCGTTCAGCCAGTCCCCAGGGGTTTCACTGTGGAAGCCAGTGAAGACTTTCCAGTCTTTCTCTCTTTTGACTTAAATATCTGAGACTTGTGAATTTTTCCATTAAAAAAAATTGTGCCGAACTATCTTTGTTGTATACACAAATTAGAAACTTACTAGGGAAGAATTACCCATAGTTCCACCACTCAGAGGTAAAAATACTGACTTGTCCTTCTTGATTTCTGCTTTGGGAGACTTTCAGTTCAAGTTTTGGTTGCAGTTATACAGATTTACTTAAAAATTTCTGTCTCCCCATCCTTATTCTACACTGGAATTCAAGTTCTGTATTATAGTCTTTTAGATATCTTTTCAGACACCTCATATTTTTGTCCAAAACTATTGTGTCCTTCCTCTCAAAGTTGTTTCTTTCCTATTTTATCCTTCCTTTCGAGCTTTATATATAAATTCGAAAGGTACCTCATCTAAATTTTGAATTCTATAGATTCCATTTTTTAAAAAGATTTTATTTATTTTTATAGAGAGGGGAAGGGAGGGAGAAAGAAAGGGAAAGAAACATCAATGTGTGGTTGCTTCTGGCATGCTCCCCACTGGGACCTGGCCTGCAACCCCGGCATGTGCCCTGACTGGGAATCGAACCAGCGACCCTTTGGTTCACAGCCCTGTGCTCAGTCCACTGAGCTATACCAGCAAGGGTCTGTAGATTTCATTTTATTTCTGCACCCTCTGTTCAGATTCTTTCCAGACAGAGCAGTGCTTTTTCTAGTTTGGGAAATATGTTATAGAGTAGGCTATTTGAACAGATCCTTGGTTTTGTACAGGCCATTGTAAGGAAAGAGGGAGGGCATTCTGGGGGAAGGGCAGGGCTTGAGCAGAACCACAGAAGAAGGGGAATGCAGTGGAGAGTAGAAAGTTCTCGTGGAGTTTCGAGTTTGGAAGTGAAACAGTAAGAGATTAGTTGAGGAGGTATGAGTTGTCAGATTGGTGGGAACCTGAAATACCAGGAGTTCTGGTGACACACAGTAGGTCTAATTGAGTGTTTTTAGAGGGGCAGGCATGACCAGAGCAGTGCTTTAGGAAGATTGATCTTTTTGGATGTGAATAGAGGCTGAGTCAGGGAAGCCAAGTAGAAATTTTATTCTAATAATGCAGACATGGGTTTACAGAGGTTTGACTATAATGAAAGAATGCAGGAGGAACCTTGAAGGAGGAATTGACCATATTTGAGACAAGATGATTGGATGTGAGGGATAGAGAAGTAGAAGGAGTTTCAGAAAACTCTGGGCTTGTGGGCCAGGCTGAATGGTGAACAGAGAAAACAGTGGTGCCTTGATCAGTTGTTGATGAGGTAGATATCCAGGGGGTCAGACCTCTGCCCACGCCACACAGGCTGTGGGGAAAAGAATCACATCTGTAATTTACAGTAGCAGTGGGGCGCCTCCCCAGGGGTGGAGACAATTCAGAAATTTGTGGGCTATTCGCTGTTGTCCCAACAACACCCCCACTCCCTGCAGGCCACCTGTCACTCTCCCGTGATTTAGTAGGCAGAGCTCTGCCTAAAGTGTTAGTTGAGAAATAACAAAAGGTTAGAAAAGAAGAGAAACTTCTGGGGAATAGTGACTCAATAGGAAAGAAATGAAGATAGGGAAAGAAATTATATTGTGCTGGTTTTGGAGGCTAAAGGGGGAAATGGTTTCAAGAAAACGCAATCTAGAGAGGCAGAAGAGCATGCTGGGAACACAGCATCCAGAGTCCGGGTCAAATACCCACTGCTGTAAAAATCCAGAGCTGTTTTCTAATGGTCACAAGTCTCCTAGGGGTTTGAGTGACAACATTTAGCTTGAGGCCTGTGCTAATACTAATACCTCACCACATCCTCAGAAAGGACAGTTGAGAAAAAAGGCCCAGTTTCCATTCTACTTTGTAATTCAGAGGCGTCATGTAAGAAAATTCCTCCAGTACGTATAAATACATTAGAACTGGGCTCATTTAAATTGATTTAGAAGGAGCAGTCTGGGGTAGGGAATTTGGAATTACTGGTTACAGTACTTCAAACATTTAAATTAGATTTCAGCAGTCGCAACTCTTATATTTCCTGCTATAATTCATAAAGGAGAAGGAGCAGAACACCACTCAGTAATGCAGGTCTCTTTGGTTGTTAATTAAATCGTTTGGATTATTATTCTTAGGTTTTTAAGAGTTCAAGAGAAATCTTTACATGTTTGAAAACCATGTCGTAAATGGTAGTTAGGTCCCTAGATCAAGGCGTTAAACGGTTGAACTTTGAATGTTGGCTCAGTATGGCAGTTTGGCACTACCTGAGGGTTTGTAGGGGAATGATAAAGAGCATTGGAACAGGACTTCCTTTTTTTTTTTTTTTTTTGTGCTGAGAGCATTTAAGATCTACTCTCTCAGCAACTTTCAAATATATAATGCAGTATTATTAGCTATAATCACCATGTTGTACATTATGTCCCTAGAATTTGTTACTTTTTGGTTTTTAAAGATTTTATTTATTTGTTTTTTATTTATTTTTTTATTCATTTTAGAGAGAGGGGAAGGGAGGGAGAAAGAGAGGGAGAGAAATATCAGTGTGTGAGAGACACATGGATCGGTTGCCTCTCACACACACCCCCAGCTGGGGACCTGGTCCACATCCCGAGCATGTGCCCTGACTGGGAATTGAACTGGCGACCCTTTGGTTCGCAGGTTGTGCGCAACCCACTGAGCCACACCAGCCAGAGCTGTTCATCTTATAACTGGAAGTTTATACCCTTTGGCCAACATCTCTCCATTTCCCTCACCTCCAAGTCCTTGGTAACCACTGCACTCTATTTACTGAGTTTGGCTTTTTGGATTTCACACATAAGGAATATCATGCAGTATTTGTATTAGCCTGTCTGACATTTCATTTGAAGCTCTGATACATTAAAATTGTTTTTGAAAGGCTACTCCTGAAATTCACTAGCTTATTATTTTAACTTGATGGTACAAGATAATACTTTAAAGAATCAATACCGTGTAAAGTGCTAAGCAGAAAGTGGAGAGAGTTGTGGTGGAAGTGTGAGACAGAAAGGGAGTGGGGTCCTTATTTTAAGAATCTCTGATATACCTCATAGTGATGGGAGAACCATTACAAGAGAGTAATATAAATTAAAGTGGAAATCTGTTACCCTTCATTTTCTCCCCATTGCTCTAAGGCAAAAGAAGAAAATCTTTAGTTTAGTTCCCACTGCCCTGCATGATCTATTCTCACTAGCTTCATCTAATACTGTGCCTCCTTTCTTTAGATAAACGTGAAAGATGGTGCATTGGGATGTAAGGGTGGACATCTTCATTTTAATTTGCCTGCTGGACTCTGGCTGAGAGGGGCATAAACAAAACACACTCCCTGGCTATACTTTCTGGGCTGGAATTATGCATTTAATGTTGATTAACTGTATGGAGATATTTTTCTCTTTAATAGGTTTCTCCAGCACATAAAAATCTTGTAAACATACGGAAAAGAATGGCAGCGGAAACGCAGACATTGAACTTTGGGCCTGAATGGTGAGTGTTCAGAATCTCATCTCTTTTGATATTGGATGACTGGTACAGTAGTAAGGTATTTTTATGGGTGTTGGATGGTTTGCTTTATGTGCCTAGTTGAAAACAATATAGCTAGTGTAGGAATAAAATTACATTTGGTTAATGACTGTATTTATACTTTATTTTAAAAAGTTTCTTGGTCTGCTTATGTTACTATAATGGAATTAAAACTCCTCACAGTTCCAATACCCAATCAACTTATGTACTTTTTGTTTGAGCCTTTGTCTGGGTGCACATGCAGTTTTATATAGTCGAAACATTTATACATGTATATGTTTTCTGCTGTAATGTTGTTTTGTGAGTGCTGCTCAAAGACTCAATTGAAAAGTAGTTTTTATTGAATTATTATTTGAATTTTATCTTATTGATGGGTGAGGCAGGAGATCTAGAATTATATTGGCTGTTAACAGTAGCCCATCTAGGATTGGGTTAGCATTTGCCATAATGATAACTGACCTTCGAGTCTCTTACAGATATGTTTGGACCTCAAATATGGAATTCTCATGAGATTTTGAGATCTATCATATTATAGTGTGACTTTTATCCAGAAATGTTGATACAAGTAACGCTGCACCTGTTTTAGTTCTTGTTTATATTTTAAAAATAATTTTCTTACTACCAAAGCTACATGGGTTTTCCCACTACCTCAAAGTGGAGTGTTCCTAAGAAAACTTGTATAGCTGAAGCGGTGTAAAGTGAAGAAGCAGTTACCTTAGGGACACATGTTGCTAACGGATGCACAAAGTAAACGGAAATAAATCCTCGGTGCTCACAGGCACAGTTCAGAGCCATGGTGGCTGCTGCCCGGTGCTGAGTGTGGTTCCTGGGGAAGGGGCGTGGGGCCGTTCTCGCCGCTCAGTGTTAACTACTCATTGCAAAACAAATGCTGAACGCTGTTTTATTTTGTGCCTTTTTTCATAAAAGCGAAAATCCTCTTCAGATTTTTTTAGTTAGTGACAACAGGTACTAATGTAGATCTTTAGTAAAAGTGAAATGGCGTAAAGCGAACTTTTTGAAAAGTGGGGAATATCTGTATATGTTTCTAGAAAAATTAGAAATTGCAAGTAAGCCAGAAGATATAATCACCATAATTTCACCATCCATGATAACCACTATTAATAGGTTGGTGTATCTTTCCAGGTGGTTTTATGTATGCTTGTGTATGTGCACATTTATTTTCTTTTTTTTTTTTGCACATTTATTTTCATAAAAAGTGGGATCATGCTGTACATTCAGTTTTGTAACCTGCTTTAAAAAAAAAAATAGCCACATCAGAAATACCTTTTTGTCAGTATTTCCTGTTACCATAAATGGTGCCATTGTATGGATGTAGCATTTATTTAGCCCTGGCTGGTGTGGCTCAGTGGATTGAGTGCCGGCCTCTGAACCGAAAGCTTGCCAGTTTGATTCCCAGTCAGGGCACATGTCTGGGTTGTGGGCCAGGTCCCCAGTTGGGGGTGTGTGAGAGGCAACCACACATTGATGTTTCTTTCCCTCTTTCTCCCTCCCTTCCCCTCTCCTAAAATAAATAAATAGAGTCTTGTCCTGAATTTTGTATTTGTCAGTTCATTTTGTTTATATGTTTTTGCTATGCCTTATATGTGTTCTTAAACAGTATAAACCTATTTGCAAGTTTACATGAATTATATAACAGTATCTTTATATGCTTCTGTATTTTGCCTTTTTGGGGGGGTAGCATAGTTTGTTACATATTTTATTAAATATAAATATTAGCACATCATTTTTTGAAGTAGTTGTCCTAATTGATAATCCTGCCAATACTACACAAGAATTATTTTCTGTCCCTTCCAATAACTGGTATTACCAGATTTATTCATTTTTATTAATCTAACGGGGTAGATTAATTAATGGGTGAAGTGAGACCTCCCTTTGGTTTTAATCATATGTTACTTTTATAATTTGGAGAAAATTGTCCCTTCCTCACTTCCGAAGCTTCTGAAGGACAAGATACCTTTTAGGTTAAGGAATTGCCATGTGGTTGTCTAGTTATGTCTCAATGAGCTGCTCTCTTAGTGAGCTGTGACAGCAGGTTTTATTAAAGCTAAAATCTTGGATGCCTTGAAATAATGGGATTTCACCATAGAATTTATGATTTAACAAAGCAGGATGGTGGGTGCAAAAACATTTGTTATATTCTTTATGCCTTTCTGTTTGATCAAAATAGTCCATTAAAAACACAGCTAGAAGGGTATCAGTGCCCTTGGTTACACCAAAAAAAGAAATGGATTTCTTTCTGTTTTTTTTAAAGAGCTAAAATGAGAAATTGTACAATATATTATATAAAAATAAAAAGCTTACAGTGCCAGAATGTTTGACACTTTATGTCTTCTGTGTCTCTTTTTCTCTAGGCTCCGAGCTCTGTCCAGTGGTGGGAGTATTACATCCCCTCCTCTTTCTCCAGCATTGCCGAAATATAAATTAGCAGACTATCGTTATGGCAGAGAAGAAATGTTAGCACTTTTCCTTAAAGACAACAAGGTAAGAAAGTAGGAAGTAATTCAGAATTACTCTGAGTGCGTTGTGGTGTATGTGTGGCCATACACTGATACACGAGATACCCATGGTTTTCCTCTCTCCTTACGTTTTGAAGCTGTGCTTTGAGATCTGCAGTAGGTCACAGAGGCTCTTCTAAGTGGAATGCACTCCTTTTTTGTTTTTAAAGAGAAGGCCTAGAATTTCATTGTAGGAGTAGAAAGCTTCATGGAAACAGGAAGAAGAGTCAGCACTTAATGCTTTGTCTAAATAGTTTCCTCTTAACCCGCCTTTCATGTCTGTTTCTATTCCAATTTGATGGCTGAGAAAGGAAGAATTTTTTTTTTAATCTTCACCCAAGGACACACCCATAGATTTTAGAGAGAGGGGAAAGGAGGGAAAGAGAAGCATCGATGTGAGAGAGAAACATTGACAGGTTGCCTCTTGCATGCCCCGCAGCTGGAGATCGAACCCACAACCTGGGCATGTGCCCTACCCTGGAATTGGACCGGTGACACTTCAGTGCACTGGACCACGCTCCAACCAGTGGGGCCACACTGGCCGGGGCCTCCCTTCTTTTTGTTGCACCTCTTAGTCCTTTTTCCAGTTAGAAGTTAGGAGGGAGAAAAGGAATTATTTCTCTTTCTCTTTCCCCTTTTATGCTAAATAGTGGAGAGAGAAAACTTAAAAATGTCATGTCACATTTGTATCACAAATGATCAAAACTCAAGCAGTATAAAGCATAGTGTTCTTATCTGACTAGTGAGAAATAATATTTTCTATTTTAAAAGTATGCTTTGTTTTTAATTTTATTAATGGGTTTAATGATGGTTACTAAGGTTACAGTTGCTTGTAAAACTTTTCTTACCACCTTGTGCTTTGAGTTAAATGGGGAGATTTTTACTTTCTTACTGTGCACTCCAGAATACCACAGTTAGTGCTATATCAAATCTGAAAATGGTGTCTTATGGGAAGACTGGGGGGAGGTGACTAGGGTTTTTAATATTCATCCCCGAGAATGCCTAAGTATCACCAAAGGTAATTGTGGCTGCATAAGCTTCTTATCCGTATTTATAATGATAACATAAACAGGAGAGTTTTTTCTTGTTTTATCTTCTTGAATTTGAGAGATAGCATTAATCTTATATGGTCATGTGTTTGGTCTAACAGATACCTTCAGATCTTCTGGATAAAGAATTTCTGCCTATCCTACAGGAGGAGCCCCTGCCTCCGTTGGCTCTTGTACCATTTACAGAAGAAGAACAGGTTTGTGCCTAGCTTTGAGCCTCAGTTCTAATCCTTGTTCCTTCCCAGCGAGGCATGACAATACGAGGTCACCGCTTAGGCCCTATAGAGTATACTTCCTCCCCACAGGCCTGCTTCCTTCTTACTGTTTTCTTGGAATGTGGGTGCTTGTCTTAGTTGACTAGATTCTGCTTAGATCTGAATCTGGTGAGCATTACGTAGAGATAAGGAGATGGCTCTAGAGCTTTAAGGACCATGGGAACCATCCTTTAGAACTTGTTCGAGTAGAGAGAAATGTTATTTTCTGGGGAGAAGGGGTCCTGCTTTTCAGAAAAATACAGTTTCTAAGAAGTAATTGGCATCCTGAATTTTCACCAGGGTATTCAACCGTTAAAGATGTAGCTCTTCAGATTAAAATGTGCTTAAAAATACTCTGTCACCAGTTTTTTAAATGATATTGTGAGAAAATTGGATGTTTGGGCTGGAAAGTAACAGATTTTGTGTTGTCCTGTCATAGTATACTATGTGTAAAGATACATAAAAGAATTTCTGATTTCGAGGAACTTATGGTGATTGTAGTAAAGTGGATGATACATAAGAGCTTTGTTGGAATGCTGAAATGCCACCTTAATGAAGAGTCATTACTTTAAAAGAAAAAGCTCTATTGAAACATAATTTACATGCCATAAAGTGTACCCTTTAAGGTATACGATTCAGTGGTTTTTAGTATATTCACAGAGTTGTATAACCAGCACAAACTATCTAATTCTAGAACATTTTCATAATTACTTTTGTGACAATCCTGAATATTTCCTCTAAACTCTTGCCATATTTTGCATGAGGAAGTTACTCTATTATGAAAGAAAAGCTTATTAAAAGAACTTTATTCCAACTGTGTTAAGTTCTAAGAAAGATGTGATAGTCATCTTTGGCGGTTTTCAGCTTCATACTTTCATAAGCAATTTTTTGTTTTGTTTATGGTTTCTTCTAAATTGGTCCAGTTCCGTGTTTCTTCATGAAACACAGTATTGTCATCTAGGGTCATCAGCAGGTGTTTTCATTGACCTAATGGTATTTATTGCTGTAAAGAGTACACAGGAAAGAAAGGGTCCTGGGAAACATTGCTGAAATGTTCTTTTTCAAAAAGTTGACATTTGGCTGTACAGGGTGAGGCAAAAGTAGGTTTATAGTTGGGAGTCATTGAAACAGAGTTCATTCTCTTACTGTTTGTTTATTAATTATGATTTCCCATACAAACAGCTATAAACCTGCTTTTGCCCCAGCCTGTGTTTAGGGTTTTGTTTTTAATTTTTTAAAAAGATTTTATGTATTTTTTAGAGAGAGGGGAAGGGAAGGAGAAAGAAAGGGAGAGAAACATCCACGTGGGAGAGAAACATCTGTCGGTCACCTCTTGCAAGCCCCCAGCCAGGAACCTGGCCCACAACCCAGGCGTGTGCCCTGACCCGGAATCGAACCTGTGACCCTTCGGTTTGTGGGACGGTACCTAACCCACCGAGCCACACCAGTCAGAGTAGTTTTTATTTTTCTTAAAAATATCTTTATTATGAAGTATTTCAAATAGACAAGTGTAGAGCATATTATTACAAACACCAGTATGTTATAGTTCATTTATATCAAATCTTAAAATTATGACATATTTGTACCTTTTATTTTAAGAAATAAGATTTCTCATGTAGTTGAGATTGCCTGAGGTATAACCGTCCCTTCCTTTCCAAAGATTACTATGAGTTGGGTCACTTTTCTCATTCATTTAAATACTTCATTACATATTTGTATATCCATATGCCATTATAGTTTCATTTTGTAGGGTTATAAATTTTACACTTGATCTTAGACAAAAGGCCAAGAAGCGATAGAGTTATAAATTCTGTGTTGAAGATAGCACACTGTAGTTTTTGTTCTTCAGCTTTTTCCTTCCAGTGATGATTTTTAGATGTATCTGTGTTGATGCACATGGTGCTAGTTTGCTCATCTCTGCTGTGTAGTGTTTCATGTGTGAGAAAATCCATCGTTTCTAAAGTCTTCTCTGGTTGACTATTTAGGTTGTTTTGAATTTTTGCTATTATAAATTATAGTTGTTTAAGCCAGTTTGCATTCTTGCCAGCAGTGTAGGAGATATTTTATTTTTATACAGCCCTTCAGTTCTTGGTTTTTAAATTTTGGCCAAAATGGTGGCTGTGACAGTTGTTTTTAATTTGTATTTTACTAGTTACTAGTGAGGTTGAGCATCTTTTATTGTGCTTATGGGCCCTTAGGGTCTCTGATTATCTGTGTCCTTTGCCCACTGTTCTGTTGGATTGTTTTTCTTAACTGATTTTATGATTTCTTTATATTTTTAAAAACCAATAAAATACTTTTATTATAAAATTATTTATATTGTAGAAAATATAGAAAGGTATAAAGAAGAAAATCTTACTCATAAACTTACCATGTAGAGATAATTATTTGTTAACATTTAGTATGTCTTATTACAGTCTGTTATCTTTGTATATCTTTAGTTGTCAAAGTATACCAATGCAGTCAGAATCCAACTGCATAGTTTTAGAATTATACATCATGACCAAGTAGGATTTATCTCCCCAGTGAAAGGGTGGTGCAACATAAGAAAATCAGTATAAGACATCACGTTAATAGAACGAAGGGAAAAAAACCCACTTGATCATCTCAATTGACGCAGAAAAAGCATTTGACAAAATTCCACACCCTTTCACAATAAAATACTCAGTTATCTAGGAATAGAAGGGAACTTCATCAATATGATTAAGGGTATTTATGAAAAACCTATAGCTAACATCAACAGTTACGTATCAATTATGAGGACATGTTCTGGGAAGTGCATTGTTAGGTGATTTTGTTGTGGGAACGTCATAGTGTGCACCTGACACAACCTTGGTGGTGCGCACACTGCACACGTGGGCCGTGTGGTGCAGCCTGTTGCTCCCGACTCTCACAGGCCAGCACAGTGTGGTGCTGTGCTGAGTACTGCAGGCGGTTCCCACACAATGGTGTTTGTGTATTAAACATGGAGAGGTTACAGTAAAAACCCATAAACCAGTAGCATGGCAATTATTATTGTTATCAAGTATTACGTATAGTACATAATTGTATGTGCTGTACTTTTATATGAATAGCAACTCAGTAAGCTTGTTTACACCATTATTAATACAAAAATGTGAGTAATGCTTTGTACCACAGCATTACAACTGCTAGGACTTCACCAGGTGATAGGGATTTTTCAGCTCTTTTATAATCTTATGGTACCAAGTATATGCTTTCTGTTTTTGACTGAAATGTGGTTATGTGGTCCATGACTATTCTTACTGCTGAAAGACTGAAAGCTTTCCCCTTAAGATTGGAAATAAGATATGGGGGCCCACTTTACTATGGATATCCAACATTATGTGGAAGTTCTACCCAGAGCTGTTTGGTGAGAAAAAGAGATAAGAAGCATTCGAATTGGAAGAGAAGTAAAACTATTTGCAGATGACACTGTACTACATATAGAAAATCCTAAAGAATCCACAAGAAAACTATCAGTACTAATAAATGCATTCAGTACAGTTGTAGAATACAGATCAACACATAGAAATCGGTTGTATTCCTGTGCACAAGCAGTGGACAGTTTGCAGAGGAGGTTAGCATCAGAAACAATAAAATACTTAGGAATGGACTTAACCAAGGAGGTGTAAGACTTTTATACTTAAGACCCACAAACCGCTGTTGAAAGGAACTAAACAAGACCTAAATTAATGGAAAGGTACCAGTATTTGTTGAACCTTCTAAGATTTAATATTATTAATCTGTTGATTGCCAGTGCAATCCCCATCAAAATCCCAGTGGCTTTTTGGGTAGAAATTGAAAAGCTGATTCTAAAATGCAGGTGGAATTGCAAGGGACCTGAAATAGTCAAAAACAATTTTGAAAAGAACAAAGTGGGAGGACACAGACTTTTTGATTTCAGAACTTACTGCAAACTACAGTAATCAAAACCATGGCATAAGGATAGACATAGAGGTCAGCAGAATAGAAGTGAAAGTCCAGAAAGAAAACTCAGTTGCCACATACTGCTGACTTGCTTTTAAGAAGCTTTGTGTAAGGTTAGTACTTTGGTTTCATTGCTGCCATAACTGTAGTATTTTACCATTACTTTTTGCCATGTTCAGTTTTTCTGTTCTTGAAATTTATTTATTTTTTGACTAAGTGTAAGTCACATGGTTTAAAAATCAATATTTACAGTATTGTACATAATGGAAAATCTATTTTGTTCCTCAGCCACCTGTCTCCCTTTCCCAAAGGCAGACAGTGTTAGCAGTTTCTTGTGTATTTTTCTAAGAAAATATTATATATTTCCACCCTTTTGTACTAGTGATGGTGTACACTAAGCATTCTTTTGCGCTTCCAACTTTGAGTATTTCTATTGTAAAGATTTTCTGTATATTTGGGAAAAAATTTCTATTAGTTTATATTTCTCCTGTGTAGTGCAAAGTTATCAAATGTTTGTATTTATATTTCTTTTATTTATTTATTGCTCTATGCCAGTTTTTCTTTCAGATACCAGTATTTTTCTCATTGATTTATACTGTTTACATGAGCCAATCCTACCTTGTTTCCTGAATTTTTAAATGGCACTTAGTTGTATGATTTACTTTTAAATACAGAAGCTAATTTTTATATAGTGCAGTATACCAGTTTTAATATTTTGTGATTATTCCAAAATTCTTAGCTGTTCATACATATATTTAATAATTTCTTTGTATTTTTTTTCTTACGTGATTTCCTAGATTTCTTAGAGACTAAATGGGCCAGAAAAGCTTTTTAATAAGTAGGGAGACTTGTTGAATGCGGGTGCAACTCTTTGTATCCTGGTCTTCGCCAGCCGTGCATATGCTCAAGCAACAGTGTCTCAGGAACTTGCAGTTGGCATTGGTCTCGACAATACCTCCTCTTGTGTGAGTGCCTTCCAGCATGGAAAAGTGGAATTAATTGCCAGTGATCAGAGAAACTGAACCACCCCAAGTTATGTTGCCTTCACTGATGCTGACAGATGGATTGCTGATGCTGCGAAGAATCAGATTGTAGTGAACCCTGCTGACATGAACCCCGGTCCAACATGCAGTGAACCCCGATGTCAAACACTTGACATAGTTTTGATGATGCTGTTGTCTAATCCGATATGAAGCATTGGCCCTTCATGGTGGCGAATGATGGTGGCAGACCCAAGGTCCTAGTAGAATACAGGTGAGAGAGGAAAAGTTATTATCCAGAAGGAGAGGTGTCATTTCATGGTTTTGACATAGATGAAGGAAATTGCAGAAGCCCACCTCGGGAAGATTGTTACCGGTGCTGTTGTCACGGCACCTGCTTACTTTGATGACTCTCGGTAGGCTACCAAAGCTGCTGGAACTATTGCTAGTCTCAGTGTACTTCGAATTATCGGTGAGCCAACTGCTGCCGTTTACTGGCTTATATCTTAGACAAAAAGGCAGGAGCTGAAAGAAATGTGCTGATATTTAACTTGGGTGGTGGCACTGTTGGTGTGTCAGTTCTCACAATTGAGGATGGAATCTCTGAGGTCAAGTCTACAGCTGGGGCCACCCACTTAGGTGGAGAAAATTTTGACAACTGAATGGTCAACCATTTTATTGCAGAATTCAAGCAAGCATAAGAAGGACATCAGTGAGAATAAGATGGCTGTTCGTCACCTACGTACTGCTTACAAATGTGCTAAGAGCACTCTCTTTTGCACCCAGGCCAGTGTTGAGATTGATTTGCTCAGTGAAGGAATCAACTTCTGTACCTCTCACCTGTGCCTGATTTGAAGCATTGAATACTGACCTTTTTTGTGGCACCTTGGACCCTGTAGAGAAAGCCGCTTGGGATGCCAAGCTCTACAAGTCCCAGGTCAGTGACACTGTCCTGGTGGGTGGTTTACTCATATCTCCAAGATTCAGAAACTCCTGCAGGACTTCTTCAGTGGAAGAGTTGAATAAGGGTATCAACCCTGATGAGGCTGTTGCTTAGGGCGCAGTTGTCCAGGTAGCCATATTGTCTGGAGACAAAAAACATTCAAGATTTACTGCTATTGGATGTCAGTCCTTTTTCCCTTGGCATTAAAACTGCTGATGGAGTCATGGCTGTCCTCATCAAGCACAATGCTACCATTTCTACCAAGTGGACACAGACCTTCACAATCTACTCTGACAGCAGCCTGGTGTGCTCATCCAGGTTTATGAACGTGAACATGCCATGCCGTGACCAGGGCTAACGACCTGCTGGGTAAGTCTGCACTCATGGACATACCTCCTGCACCTTGTGGTGTTTCTTTGAATGGAGTTACTTTTAATACTGATGCCAATGGCATCCTCAGAGTCTCTGCTGTGGATAAGAGTACGGGAAAAGAGAACAAGATTTTACCATCACTGACAACAAGGGTCACTCAAGCAAGGAAGACGTTGAGCGCATGGTTCGTGAAGCTGAGAAGTATGGAGCTAAAGGTGAGAAGCAGCAGGACAAGGTGTCTTCCAAGAATTTACTTGAATCCTATGCTTTCAATGTGAACCAACTATTGAAGATGAAAAACTTCAAGGCAAGGTCAATGATGAGGACAAACAGAAGATTTTTCACAAGTGCGATGAAGTTGACCGGCTTAATGACCAGACTACAGAGAAGGAAGAATTTGAACATCAGCAGAAAGAGCTGGAAAAAGTCTGCACCCCAACATTACCAAGCTCTTCCAAAGCGCCGTAGACCTGCCAGGAAGAATGCCTGGGAGCTTCCCTGGTGGTGGAGCCCTGCCATCTGGTGGTGACCTGGGCCCACCGTCGAAGAGGTTGATGAAGCCAACTTTGACCGTAGATTTAGCATTGTTCTACACAAAATATTGAAGGACCCAAATTGGTAGCAAATTCCATAGCAGTTTTAAAAGTTGAGCTGCTGTATAGCAAGTCACTGGGCATTCTTGGTACTTGAACATGGAACATGTGCACAGGGAAAGGAAATAACAATGCACTTACACGCAGTGTATTGTCAAGTGGAAAATGTGGTCTTAGATAAAACTATTTAAAATTGGCACTTCTCCTCCCTGAGATAGAGAGAGAGAGAGAGAGGAATACTTGATACCAAAACATGATCAATAGAATGAGTAATCAAATCATTTGGAAATTTCTATAAAATTAGTAATTATTAAGTAGCTACACAAATCATTTGGAAAAATCTAAGATTATTCAACAGATGCTATTAGGAACTGTTGGTTAAGAATTTGAAAAAAGAATAAAGTTAGGTATGCAGTACACCTACACATCAAAACTGGTTCTGGAATGACTAAAGGAGCAAATCTTCACTTTGTTTTTATAATCGGAAAAGTTTTATCTTAGGGTGTGCAGGTCTGGATGCCGTAACGACTGTGCTGCCTGTGATGAGGGTGGGGAAGCTCTCAGGCAGTCACAGAAGACCATCAGGGCCCGTTTAGAGGCATTTGCAGTACATCATTTAGATTCCTGACACTTATTTGTGGCCTTTATTATTTTAAAAATATGATAGAGTAGGACATGGATTAAAGTTGGCAAAAGATTAATGAACATTTTGATGTTTGTGCTATGGATGGTCAGGCTCACTGTAGGGATTATTTAGATCGGGGTGGGGGGGCAAACTCATTTTTCACCGGGAGCCACATCAGCCTCGTGGTTGCCTTCAAAGGGCCGAATGTAATTTTAGGACTGTGTAAATGTAACTACTCCTTAACAGTTAAGCGAGAGATCGGTGCTGCTGCTGGATAGAACAAGGTGGAGGGCCAAATTCGGCCTGCGGGCCTTGCGTTTGCCCTCTGTGATTTAGATCTTTGTAGACTCGAGTTCTTACTTTTTCACCCATCACCTCTATGAGTGATACTTCTAATAACCTAAGTAGCTTCCTGCTGCCTATCTTAGGTTTCCTGAAGTCACGTGAAATAGACATTTTATCTTTAAAATGAAAGTTAATTTTGTGTGCGCGCTCTCTCTCTCGCTCTGTGTATGTATGTAGGTATGCATATATGTATAAAATATTACTAGGGACAAAATTGATGCTCAAAGATCTTCTAGTTTTGCTCCTTTGCCATTTCCCTTGAAATGTGTATCTGTTTGGAAAGCATGACTGTACTTTACACTTATAATTTAGGCAGTTGTTACCAGATCGATATATTTTATTTATTTTTCATTAAAGAAAATTATTTCATGTGTGTGTTTTTGACTAGGGAATGACTTCTTGTATCTGGCTTTGTATAGATAATACATGTGTATATGCATACGCAGTTCAGAAAGCACAGACAGTGAGAGGCGAGTCTGAGAGTCACCCAGACGCTGCCAGTTACTCTTCCTCAGGAGTAACGCCGGTTTCCATTTTCTTGCTCCCTTCCAGGGATGTTTGGTACATCTGTAACTATTCATACAGTTGACCAGTGCGAGGGTTAGGGGTGCTAACCCCCTGTGCAGTCAAAAGTCCATGTATGATTTTCGACTCTCCAAAAACTTAACTACTAATGCCCTGCCATTGACCAGAAGCCTTACCGATAATCTACACAGTTGGTTAACACATATTTTGTATAAATGTGATATAATGTATTCCTAAAATAAAGTGAACTTGAGAAAAAATGTTAAGAAAATCATGATGAAGAAAAACTACATTTACTACATTTATTGAAAAAAATCCACCTATAAGTGAACTGCGCAATTCAGACTGTGTTCAGGGGTCACCTGTATATTGGTTCCTTTAAATACACACACGCACACACAAATGGTGGCATGCTCTGCACACTTCCAACTCTTCACTGTTTTCACTTATTCACTTAAGCATCTGTTTAGGAGGTAATGGCAAGTGGTTATTCAGCATTTAATAAGGGTCAGAACTGTTCCAAGCATTCGTTTAATGTAAGTTCTTGCAACCACCCAGTGCTTGCAATAACATTTGTAGATAACAAGTGTTACTTGTGTCCACATTGTGTATGTAGGTGAGGAAGGTGAGGCACAGAGACGTTGAGTACAGGAGCCAAAATTCAGTCTCGGGCAATCTGGCCTCTCTGTGTTCCTAACTACAACTCTGCTTTATATCTTCACAAGCTAGGTGGACCATATGAAATTGCAGTTTTGTGGACCAGAAATGTAGCAATTTCATGTGGTTCAACCTAATAGAATTGCCTCACGTATTAAAACAATTGCGTAGAATTCCATGTGTATATGACCATGATTTTTCAGTTACCTTCTATTGGCTGATACTAAGCTGGTTTGCATATTTTGCTTTTATAAAAATACAGTACTGCAGTTAAAGATCTTTCTGCTTAATGTTATTTTTCACAAATGTAAGAAGAGCAATTGTTTCAGAGGTTATGGACCTTTAAATACACTTTGAGAAATTGCCTTGCAGAGGTTGTAGCAGTTTGCACTTCAGTGGCAGTGTGTGAGGGTGTGTGTAAGCATATGAGAGTTTTCCCTGCACCTTACAGCGGGTGCATTTGGGCGTCATACATGTGACAGGTGGCAAGGCGTTCATCTGCGTGGGGTCCTGGCATACATAACGCAGTGAGCCCTGACCTCTGTTTTTCCAGTTGTAGAATATATTAATTTAGATATTGAGACTTCATAGGCTTGCTTAATTGTGTTCCCAGAGGCATTATTCAATAATTCCACTGGTTTCTCAGTGCTGAAAGGTAAGTTAATGCATTGTTTCAACTCTTCACATATAGTTTAAAAGTAGCTTCTTAAAAATATAGTTTGAAAGAACTTTTTGAGTTGGGTATCTTCCTCTAATTTTTAGTTACTGGTTACATCTTAAATCTTCAGTTTTAAAGTCGCATGACTATGTAATTATATATCTATGAAACTCAAGTAAAAAACATTAATAAGTTTCTAAAATTTACCTGAACAAATTATATTGAATACAATTCCAAAAAAGACAGGTAATGAGGCAGGTGATGAAAAGTTGTTAAAATAAGAAATTTAATAATGAGAGACATTTTTTACCAACTACATATTAATTTCTTCAAAAGAGGTATAGACATCACGCGTCAATTGATTTTTGAATCAGAACAGCAAATTAGGAGTTTTACATCCAAACAATTTGGATGTAAAATATTGGAAATTTTTTTCAGCCCATTTCTTAAGTCTCACTTCTTTCCATTTTCCCAAGAGGATTCCTTGGCTATAGCCATGCTTAAGTTGCATTTTCCTCAGACACTTGTGTGCAAATGTCTGTTAGGTTTTAGATGTACAGGAAGTATGCAGGTAAGGATATATTCCAACATTTTCTGTGTTTAAAACTCCAGTGAGCCCTGGCTGGTGTGGCTCAGTGGATTGGGTGCTGGCCCGCGAACCAGAAAGCTGCTGGTTCGATTCCCAGTTGGGCCACATGCCGGGGTTGTGGGCCAGGTCCTCACTTGGGGGTGTGTGAGAGACAACTGATTGATGTGTCTCTCACACATCCATATTTCTCTCCCTCTCTTTCTCCCTCCCTTCCCCTCTCTCTAAAAGTAAATAAATACAGTCTTTAAAAAAAAAAATTCTCCTTCGAATTAAAGTTGACCCCTGAACAATGCAGGTGTTAAGGGTGCCAACCCCCTGTGTGCACTCTAAAATCTGCTTATAACTGCTGTATTTTATAGATCATTTTTCCAGATTTTTATAATTACTCTTGCTTTACTTTTTCCTAACCCTATAAACATTTTTGACTCCCAGGCCTCCTGTCTTTATCTTCATGTTTGAAGGATGCCCACCCATTACTATCTCATTGTACTTGACCCTGTTCCAGATTGGCTGTGGGTGCAAGTGCAGCCCAAAAGACTGAGCGATTGGGGTTTTATTTTTTCCAAGCATTTTTCCCCCTCCTTGTAAAGATAGTTGATCTTATACAGATTTTTATTTGGCCCTTCCTCATTCACTTCTGATTCCTGTCATTCTATTAAATAGTGCTTGGAGTGGCTAATTCACAGTGGTGAGCAAAAGGAGTCAAAAATGATCATTCATTTTCCTCTTTATTATGCTACTCTTGAGTCAGACCTTTTTGTGACTCCTCATTTCTACCTGGCACTAATTAAATGACCCTTTCAAATCAGGTCTCTCTTCCCAAGTTTTATGTAATATGATGCATATTTAACATGTCTACTTTGGATATATACAGCATTTAGAGTTTGTTTAGTATTTCCTCACAGAACCTAGCATAGTATAAGGCATTGGTTGCCAATGGTTGTTGGTTTGAAATGTTTATTTAAAAATTTCAGCTAAAATCAGGTTTTGGACCATCCTGGTATATTGTGTAGTTATGGTTTCCCATTGCTATTCGTAATTAGATGCCATTTTGTAGATGCAACGGGAGACGGGGAGAAACCATGCAGTCTTATCTATTTTATCCATTTTTTTCTTTCTTTTTAATTTTTTTTGGCAGAGAAACTTTTCCATGTCTGTAAATAGTGCTGCTGTCCTGCGATTGACAGGACGAGGAGGAGGAACAGTGGTGGGGGCTCCTAGAGGTCGAAGTTCTTCAAGAGGGCGAGGTGAGCTTCTGTGTGGGAAAGTCACAAGGGCGGAGGCGGCGGAGGACAGGGAAACCACCTTACAAATATTTTAATACCTGATTTTTAAAAAGCTGCTCTTTGACATTAACTGCATACTGAATATCCTAAACATTTGTTTTCTGAACCGTTTCTCGATATATCTGCTTTACACCCCTGATTGGGAGCAGAGGAGGGCGATCGTAGCTTAGAACTTTGAGTGTGAAGGATTCTAGATGGTCCTACTTACCAGTTGCAAATCTTTGTCCCCAGGGAGCTTTGCAGTTGGACAACCAGAGCTCCCTGAAGTGCCTTGGCTGCTGGAGCAGCATCAAGTCCCGCAGGCCTCTGTGACACAGGGTGTCTATATAAGGCTGTGTGCCAAGGGTGTCCCCACCTAGACAGAGACTTCATAAAAGCTGTCTCATCAATACTAGGGCTGTTTTAGGGGGTAGAACATGAAATAATTATGCAGCAGTTATTTAACCTAAGTTTAATAGATTTGTGTCTTTTCTTCAAAGAACAATTCTTATTTGGATATCCCTTGTTTCTTTGATATCTGCTTTCTATTTTGGGTTCATTGATTTTCTGCTACATAAAGGCATTCTTGATGTTTGTCATGTAAATATTTACTTGAGCACTTACCTCTAAGGTGGTTAAGTCACAGTAGTAGACCGAACACCCCTAGTCATTCTATTTGCGGTGCTTTAGAAACAGAAGAACTGGGTGTCTGCAACGACAAAGGCCATCGAGTGCACATACCGCACCCCCAGATGGGCATGAGTGTGAGTGTGGGGTATCTAAATTCTCTTTTCTTCAAGTTGTGCCTTATGAATAGAGTAAGTTATCAGTTTGTATAGAGAACAAAGCAAATTGTGCATGCCTGTGAAGAGGTTTCTTTCAGTAGTCCATTCAGAATGTGGGAATGCAGGTGCTAGGAATAAAGGAAAGATTAACTGAAATTCTCCACCTGTAGGCCAGTTACTATAACCAAGTTGTACATGTTTTCCTCTTCTGAATTTGTCAATCTTTGTAATGGTGGTTTTTAACCTGGGGAGCTGTTAGAATCATCTATAAAATTTGCAAGAAATACCTCTGAGAATACTTGGATGGTGAGATTTAGGCATCTCTGTGCTTCGGAATTCAAAAGCTCCACAGGCCATTGAGATTTCCAAGTGCAGGTAGGTTCCACTGGTATGGAATGCGACTCGAGGTGCGTGCATTTCGGTGGTGCGATGGTGTTCTAGCCTACATTGGGTGTTTCCTGCATTTCTCTGCCGTGGGCTGGCGGCAAGGAGAGGTTGCGTGTACTCAGCTTTGTCTCCAGTGCTTTTCAGGGAGAGTCATAGATCTTGTTGATCAAGAAGTGTGGCCCACAGTCAGCTGCTCTGTGAGCCTGCAGTGACGATCACCTTTGTGTGCTGCGAATACCAGCCAGCCTTTCTAAACAGGCTTAACCGAAGTTCCGTATCGAGAAACAGGTGAAGAATTAATAAATTTCTCCCTGTTTTCTGGCTTCTTTGAAATATTAGGGATATCACACAGGATAGAAGTCGTACATTCAGAAATTAAACAGGGCATGTAAAAAGATAGATACTGTGATGAAAGCAATGACTTTTTTAACATTGATATGAAAAAATGGCTTGAAATAGTCAAATGAATGTACTGACTTTGAAAAACAATTCTAACATAGTTGTCCTCAACTGTGATTCTTTTTAATGGCCTCATAAAACCACTAATCTGTGGTTATTTCATCTCTACTCATTACTAAATTTTAATTTGTTGGTTAAATGATGATGATTGTGGCTTTTTGGGGGGAGGCGTGGGCAGAGCTGCTAACATTAGATAACAATCCTAGCTCTTTCCACGTTGAGGAAACTTTGATATGAAAATTGACTGACTTCCAGACTTTTAAATATCATTAACTAATAAAATTTAAACAAACACATGGAGGGGAGAAAACATAATTGTCATATCTGGTTAAGATGTTTAGCAGTAAAGTAGATTCACACAACTGTCAGCTACTGTGTTTATTAAAAGGGCGTATATTTTAATCCCCCGAAAGAATAGGTTGAAATCTCAGAAACAGGACAGTCCTTTAAATTGAGCCTTAGGAGAGTCATCATAGTATATCTACTTGCTCCTTCTTATTTGGGACTACACGTATAAATGACTATGGGCCTTGTGTGCTTGGAAGATTGTTTCTATGTTCTACAAGCTGGAAAGCTCTAGAATCTGATTTATGTGCCCACTTAACAAAGCTTTGGCCTCATAAGGAGGTCCAGTGCTCTGGTGAGAGTCCTACCTGGCAGAAAGTCTTTTATCTATGTTTTGCTTGTTTTTCTGGCAACCTGGAGTCTATTTTTCATGTTCATCTGTTTTCAGAATAAAACACTTTTTCAAGGTGATCCATACTTCATGATTTTTCCAGAGAAAATTGTTCTGTAAAAGGAAGGATACTTTTTTCTTTCACTCTAAAAATTATCATTGTAGGGATCACCCCAGTGTTGTATAATAATTTTTATTACACTTTTAGGACCTTAAATGAAATGTGTACATTTCCTAAGGAGAGAGGTACTGAACCTGAGAGTTGACTTGCATTTGACTTAAAAAGTTGGCAACTAGAAGATAAGTTTAAGATTATTACAGTTCAGCCTTAGCCCTCACCTGCATTTTACAAATAAAGAAATGGATGTTTGGGCTATTAAGAAGGTACACATTGTTCCTGAGATTACATACAACCCTTTCTGTTATGTTGGAATTCCCTAATAATACGTTCAAGTACAACTGTATTTTGAGTCAGTTCTTGAGAAATTATAACCAAGATGTTGAAATACTGCATGGATATTTGAAATAATTCTTTAACTCATTGTATTTAGCTCTGGAACGCATCCATGCTTTTATTCAAAATTCAGCGTCACTTTTGTGTGGGTGGTGTCACCCTGTTGGAGAAGTTGAGCTAGGGACGATGGCTTAGATTTCGTCCAGGCGTGAGCACACCCCCAACCCCTCCACTCTTGCAGTTTCCAAGCCTGTGTGTTGGAAACATGGCACATGTCAGCTGGGAAGTCCTCATGCTGTACAAAAATATAAAGCTGAAAATTCGTACTCTCTTCTGCCTCCAGACTCAGCAAGTGGGCACATAACCTCCCTGGCCCAGACTACACAGCTGTATCATTTATATAAGTGGAATTATTTTTATATGTATTTTTCTTTGGCATGCTTTTGTCATTCAACAGAATAATGTAGATTTTTTAAAAATGGCACTATTTTATCTTTTGTGGTTTCATAGTGTTCTACTGAAGTGTTTTATCAGAATTTATTTAGCCAATCCTTTATTGATTAGGTTGTTTTTTTAAATTACAATGAACATCTTTATACATATGTAGTTGTATATCTGTGAGAGTATTTATTTCTATTAGGATGAATTCTGGTTAGAATTGCTGAGTCAGAGTTTGATCTAACCAGTGACCTTTAGGAAGGACCAGTTTACACTTGAACCACTAGAGTCTCTAAACCCCTGCGTCCCACACTTGTCAGGCCTGTGGATGGGGTTTCATGGTGACACTTGTCGTCGAGGTTTGAGCAGAGGGGAGAGAGTGCCTGCAGTTGCTGAGGGGCTCACTCCTACCTTTAGGGGGTTCGTTCACAAGATCAATAGTTTAGAGTTGGCCCTGTTAAATTATTCTTTCTCTGAGTTAGGTAAATTATTTTAATTGTATCTAGTTAAAAAGATAACATTTCTGGGACAAGCACTGTGCTTGGCTTTTGTACTTTATCTCTTCACAAACTCTCCACATCTTCCATTATTGTTTCAAGTAATTTAATAAAAGGTTTAACTTGTAATTGTTTAGTAATCACCTTAGAATTTCACTATTGAACTTTTTATTAAAGATCTTAATAAACACTTTCTTGTTCAGGACTGGGACTGGGACCCTTAACATCAGTGTGCTAACTTGTTTCTTTCATCCTCCCGTGGTCTAGCTACTTCAGTGCTGTCATTGGCCGCACAGGTAACGACCCATTGGGCCTCGCTAAGTATTAATGTGCACGTCTTGCTTTATATAGAGACAGAACTTCAAAGAATAATCTTTGGTGTTGAACGTGTGCCAAATGTTGACATCTGACTGATTTTTTCTGTTTTTTTATTTCATTTTATTTTGTTTTCAGGCAGAGGCAGAGGTGAATGTGGTTTTTACCAAAGAAGCTTTGATGAAGTAGAGGGTGTGTTTGGTCGAGGAGGTGGCAGGGAAATGCATAGGTCACAGAGCTGGGAGGAAAGGTAACTACTGAAGGATCCATGTCTTGGTATAAAGGTTTCTTGGTGTAAAAAACTTCTTTTCTGCTTTCTGTAGAGGAGAAGCCGCTTTGTATTGTTACAAGTTTTCATTTTTTAAAAATGCTGTTAATTGTTGAATATCAAGTTCTATATTAGAAATTTAAAAATGACCTTTATTTAAAGGAAGAAGCATTTCAGATAATTAGGTTAATATGTTAGTGCCTGCTTGAATATTTAATAGTTAATTAGATTTACTATTTGATGAGAATTCAGTGGGTAGCATTGACATTATTCCATTTGTTGCTGTTAATCAAAGCATCTTTATATTGTTTGTGAGATTATAGGAGGTCGGTGAAGATGAGCAAGGACAGTTGCACAAAGATGTATGTGCAAAGATGTCCACTCTGATGATATTTATAATCTAAAATAATTGGAAGCAAGCCAAACAGCTTAATGTCAGTATGGTTTCTTATATAATAGTGATCCACACAATAGAATCCTGTATAACCATTAAAGTTAGGGTGATTTTGAAAATATTTAATGATGTGAGAAAACATATCATTAAACACATTTAAAAACTGTATGCAGCATGTATTTAAAATACCATATTTGTTGGACCAGAAGACGCACTTAGGTTTTAGAGGAGGAAAATAGGGGGAAAAATTTTTTGAAGCACAAAATGTGGTAAAATATTTAATAGCACAAATAACAAAATATTTCACCAATGTAAATGTAAACAGAACTCAGCAGCAGCATTAACAACCATTATTTTTCCCAAATTTGGGGCAGGGGTGGGGTGGGGAGTGCGTCTTATAGTCCAAAAAATACGGTATATAATTTAAAAATGTATCTAGTTAAAAAAATAACATTTCTGGGTCAGAAGCTAGCTTTTGGTGTGTGAGATGGTGCACATTTTTGCTTTCATATTTGCTTTTCTGTATTTTCAAAATGTTAGGTAATAACCATTTATTTGTTTTATAATTTGAAAAAGAGAGAAGTGCTATTAAAGAAAGATAGGAAAGTGTGTGTCATGGGTGGGAAATCTATATACTACTCTCAAGTCTTGTTTGAAACTTATTTTTTTCTAGGGGTGACAGACGTTTTGAAAAACCAGGACGAAAAGATGTAGGTAAGGCTTTCTTACTGTTTTGAAGTATTTTTATCTGGACTTCCATGATACTAGTTTTTAACAAGGCTTCCACATAAGGGTACACTTACTGAGAATTGACTCAGTTACCTGCACCTCTCCAGTAGATGGGGATATAGCATTGTTGGATCGGGAACTCCATGGCTGTTTGAGGGCTCTGTTGCATGAAACCAGGACTCAGGCATACCACCATGAAGATTTACTTGGTTGTACTTTTTAGCTCTGTGTGTTCTCTGTAAGGCATGTGTTCTTTGTGAAGGTTGTCTTGTGAACTGAAGTTTCAAGTTAGGAACCAGGCTGTTAACTCTTTTCCAGGGTAAATAGCATCTTATAGGTGAGAAAAAATAGAATGCTAGAATGTTGGCTTTTGTATACGAGAGCAAAGCTAACACTATGAATGTTCTTTCTTTGGTCATTTATTTGGTCTTTTTGATGCATAACCTTTTTTCCTTGTTTTTAAATGAGAGCAGTCAAAATAAGCTATAGTTAATGTAGCCACTGAATTAAAACAGAGAACAGAATTTCAGTGTTTATGGTGAATTATTCATAGTGTATGTTAATGATCTGTAATGTTAAGAGGGACTCTGACTAAAGGGTACTACCTTACAAACTGCTGTAGGTATTACTATCTGAGAGAAAAAAATTCCAATTCATAGTAATATTGCAGTTATGAAAATTACTATACAAATCCCAAATTCCTAGAAGTACCAGGCAAGTTCTCCAGAGCCTGATTCTGATAAAGGTAAACATTTCTCAAAAATGTATGTTAAATACGTAAATATTCACAGATTGATTTGCAGATTGTTTTTTAAAAACTAAGTAGTTACAATGTCATAATGTCACTTTTGTATCACTGTTTCCATATCAGACTCATTTTAACATATCAGTTACTTAAATTTCTCATTTTTCATGGCCTTAGGACTAAATAAAAAGTCATTAAATGAATGTAGCATGAATTTTTGAACAGACTGGATACATAACTTGCTGCTAGTGAAATGGCTTTACTCATATTGTAGACAATTGGGTAAGTGCTGTCTTGGGGGATTTGTCGGGATCTCTGCTCCTGTCTCTGTTTGATTCAGTACTTTTCTCAGTGAAGACAGAGAGTTAAGGAGCAAAGAGCACAGCGTTCGGAATCAGATCACCAGCTGTCTAAGCTCTGGGGTGTTCAGGAGTCTCACAATAAATGGAGGTGATAATGCTTCACAGAATTTTTAGGATTAAATAAGAATATGTGAGCTCATTCATTCAATGATTATGGAAATCCTACTCATGTGATAGGCCTTGTGCTAGGCGCTAAATAATTACTCCTTCTCATTGGATGACAGTGTTGGTGTGTGATCATTTTTAAGTTATTTATGTCTAGAGGGATAGCTGCAAAGAGACACATTTAGGACTTGGGATCGGAATTAAGGTGGAGCAAGAGACCAGATTAATCAGATTGAACTTTAACAGCAGAAAATGCAGTCTCACGTAAATAAACTCTCCAGTTTAGTGTATGGAGTGATTGTATGATAGCAGCCTTCTGAGGGAAGGCGTAGCCCCTCAGCTGACCCTGCTTATTGTTCAGCGACGGCGCCAGTTCAGTGTCCAAGGGTAGCATTTACTAGAACTCCTGTCCTCAGGGAGTCTGGTGGTAGAGAGGCCCACTCTTTTACGTTGTCACAGGAGAACTTGAGTGCTCTGTTCAGTATTGCAGCCACACGTCGGAAGGACCCATGCATCGGAGCAGGGTGATTGGGCGTGTGAAGCCCCGGGGTTCGGAATGCATGAAGGAAGTGGGTCTGTTTACATAGGAGACTAGATCGTGGACGGGGCAGAGTAGAGAAGAGAGTTTATAGGGTCACTCTCTGCAAATATTTGCGTAACAGTCACATGAAAGAGGAATTTGACTTGATCTTTATGAGTTGTCTTTGAAAGATCTAATAATCAGAGTTATCTGAAAATGACTTGGGCTGCCCAGTGGTGAGTTCCCTGTCAGGAGACTATCCTGATTTTTAACTGTCGTCACACTCCGGTGGTTTGGGTGAGATGAGTAAAGTTTCTTTACACCATTATTTGCCTTTCTCGTATTTTAACTCTCATTGATGCAATAGGGTGATTTTCCCAATCACCCTCTGTTAAGAATATACGTTTTTTCTTTGCAAAAGCAAAGCAAAGGTATATTTTTTAAAGGCAAGTTTCATAAAACTAAATTGATATGAAGTAGTTAATATTAAGAAAGTTTTTCTACTAAAGTATCAGGACAAGTGCTACACATGTATATTCAAATATATCATAGTGGCTTTTATTGACTGCTTTTTGATAAGATGCTCACTTTTAGGTTATCCATTGTGCTAATGATTTTGAGCTCTTTTTGTAAGTAATACACTTGAAAATATTATAGATTTAAAAAATTGCTTATGATTGTGTCTTACAATGTTCAGGAACAGCAGTACTAACACTAATTCGTTGGGACAGCGATGTCGTGATCAATTGTGAGATGTCCTACGATGTTCAGTTAAGATAATTTGAGTACAGAAGATTACAGATTTGCTCTTTTTAAAATTGGAGGTCGTTCTCATCATGTATTTGCTTCTTCCATGGAGAGAAATGGATGGACTCAGCAATGTCTGGGTAAAATCGGGCATAAGCCCTGTGAACACACATGGGAGAATGTGGAAACAGGTCTGTGATAATGAAATGCCTGTTCAGTGGGAATTGATTGCGCCATATGGGGAGAGCAGTTCCAGCAGTCATCTTGTAGTACTATGATTCTGTGAGGATGAAATTAGAAGATTATTAAAAAAAAAGAAATGGTTCAGATGATACCAGGCCTGTGTGACACCAGTTAGTGCATTTGGTATGAGATACTTTGAAGTAGACAAAAGTAGTTTTTGGTTATTAGGCCGCTGCTGGCAGTTGGTAATATGAGCTTGTACAGAAATAAAACTAGGCCTTACGGTTTTTTGTGACCGCTTGTCGTCAGTTTGTGGGCGCTGTCCCGGTATATGTATCGGTTTGCGGAAGCACTTCTTAAGTTCCGTCCGACAGGGTCTTCCTGGTGATGTGTCCGAGGCGCGTCACTGAGCTGCTGGGTGGCTCGGGCTAGTGAGCTGTGCAGCCAGGAATTCAGAGCTGCCGTTCCCACCTCTCAATAATTTCCTGCCTCTTTCTCTTTGCACTCCATCCTCCTGAGAGGGTGATGGTGTCTTTGCAGAAAACTTAATTCTTAACATAGAAACTGATTCTGTGAAGGGAAAGACTTGCGAACAGTGCTTTGGGAAGCTTCCAACTCCCTAGACCAGTGACATTTACAGGTTGCCTCTGGGCCCAGCCAGGGACTGCACCCCCTCCTGGGCACGTGCCCTGACTGGGAACCAGACCTGCGACCTTTTCGTTTATGGGATGATGTGCCAACCAACCGAGCCACACCGGCCAGGGCGTGCTGCAGGAGTTTTTAAAACATACAGTACCTGGCTATTGAGTCAGGGGCACTGACCTCTTTTCCCTCAGATTGTCAAACAAAAAAATGACAACAGTCAACACAACAGTAGCCGTTTGTGTGAATGAATCAAAATTATACCTATTTTGCCCTGGCTGGTGTAGCTTAGTGGATTAAGCGCGGGCCTGTGAACCAAGAGATCACGGTTCGATTCCCAGTCAGGGCACATGCCTGGGTTGCAGGCCAGTTCCCAGCAGGGAATGCACAGGAAGCAACCATACATTGATATTTCTCTCCCTCTCTCCTTCCCTTCCCCTCTGAAGATAAAGAAATAAAATCTTAAAAAAAAAATTATACCTATTTTTTGGTCAGATCAGCAAAAAATAATATTTTTTGGTGTGCTGCAGAATTTTAATAATTAGTTTACATGTGCCATGAGATGAGAAAGGTTGAAAATTGCTGCCCTAGCCAAAAGTTTTTTTATTGTATTTCTTACTTGTCTATTTTTGAAACATTTTAAAAATAGCATTAGCATACCTACAGAGAGTGTTTGAGGGGCGCATGCAGGGCGAAGTCACATCTACTTGTCAGATGTGAAGTTAGCATGTGAACAGTGCACTCGCGTGGCGAACGCGCCGCATCTGTAGGGCGGCGTGGACCCCGGGGCGTGCTCGCTCCTGTGCCGTGTCAGTTTGGGCCACTTCACTTAACTGTCGGATGGCGGTCTGTGGAAGGGACAGAGAGCTCTTAGGAAAAAACATGCCATGTAAATCTTGAGACAACTTTTATTTTCACAGGTTAGGTGAATCTCGTTACTTTATTGTAGAAATGAGAATTACTGCTGTCCATGTGTTACAACAGTTTTGGGTCAAAAATACCTGTTGGTCTGGCTGGTACTTAAAGTAAGAAGACTTTCAAAAAGCAGGTTCACAGTAATTAAGTTTCTGTGTCCTTGACATTCCTCTGCTATTACCAGTCTTAGCTCGAGAATTCTTCTTAATTTCATTTCCTTTTGGTCAAAGAGTAGAAAAATATGATTGCTGCTGTGCCCTGCTCTTCACAGCTGCTTGCTTTTACTCAGCTAGTGCTTATTTCAGGCGGTGGTTCCTGTGTGGGTCGTCATCAGCGGGGAGGGTTAATCTTTCACTTTTCCCACGTAAACCTGAGTACGGAAATTTCAGAAAAAATGAACAGCCACAAATCCAATTGAAACTTGACAGGGTGACTTACTTGGTTCTTATTTTGTGTGAGTACAGTTTTACTTTTTTTATTGAAATGAAAAGTATACAAAGGATAGTCTTAAACTGTCTTAAACTGTATGTATAAAGGAAAGGGTTCATCTTAGTATCCATACAGTAAAAATTGAAGTGGAGAAAGCAGAATTTTCAGCAGACATTAGATTTGGAAAGAAATAGTAGATTCATGTAGTCCAACCTCCTACTGGTGAATAAACACTCATTTTGTGTTTATAGAAAAAACTATTTGAAGTTGGAAACAGGAATTTGGGTTTGAAAATATTTCATTGCCTAATTATTTTTTGCTTTATCTATTGGAGATTTTTTCCATGTTGAATTACATCTAACTAAACCTTTATATCTGTAAAAACTTAAATATATTTGCATTTATAACTTACAGCTATTATTTTTTTTAGTACTATTGAATGGTAGGTAGGAAGGGAATGTTTTTACTTAGGTTGCAAGCCATTCAATGAGCAGTCGATGATACATTTTAAATTACTATTTGATTATTGTGCAGGGTAGCTTTAATGTAGATATAACTTGGTATCTCCTTGCCCAAAGTACTACCACAGGTTCCATTGGACTGGAGCTTTTCTTATTTGCTCTGATCACGTTCTGCCACAAATACAGGAATATGTGTTTGGGTGTCATGTTGAAATGCTTTTGAAGTTATGTATAAATATGTACTCTGCTGTTTTTCTTGTGAAGTATTGTTCTTAGTTGTTAAAAATTAAGGGGTTATTACTTACCCCAGTTTTGTAGTATAAAGGACCAAAGGAATGATCTTTGTTGTCTTGAAAAAAAACAACAGTTTTAAAAGGATGCTCACTAAATATTGTGAAATCATTATCTACCTAGGAAGCTAGGTTTGAAACTAAACTCTTGCTTTAACTTGCAGATGAAAATGAGAGATTTATGGTTAATTTTCTTAGAGTTCAGCTGTGTTAAATTTCACTGTCCATTTTACCTTCATTGTTGGTCTCAAACCACATCTTCATAAATTCACCAGCATTTCTGCTATGTTGAGAGACACTGATTTCAGCAGATAACCACAGATACAAACTCCGTAAAGTAGAATATTATATTTCCAGAATGTGTATTGTTAGCTCAGCCATTTTTATGGGCATAGGCATGATGTAATCAGAGAGATGTAATCAATGTTGGGGAAGAAAAAAAGAAAACATGAGATATGATGAAGGAAAAGTAGCTGTATAAGTGGCTGGATATATTTAATACATTAAAAAATAGGGTGCTGTGGATACATCTTACTCTGTCAGTCCTGTTTCAGAGATCTGAAAATTGTCAATGCTTCGTCCATTGATACGGATGTCCAGGTCAGTCCTGTTTGGGCGCTTAGAGACCAGGGGAGTGGGAAGTTCAGGAATAGTCTTGTCAAAATTCTCCATCTTGATTTGGTATTCACCTTTGGCACCTCGGGTCAGCAGAGATGCAAAACAGTGGTGTAACATGATCTCAGAGGGTAGGTAGGATGTCCTCCTTTGGCATATTTCTCCAGTGCCTTCTTGCATTGCCGAGAGGAACACAACTAATTCAAAGTGGGAAGGATTTTCATGCTGGAGCAGAGAGGCCAGAGGACTCGAAGGAGTGATGGAGTGGCAGTAGGTCAGTGGAAAGATAAAGAACGGACATTCCTCAGAGCTGATGCCATCAAGGTGGAAGTCCACACTGGTTTGGTAGAGCGCTCCGTTTTCTCTCTCCTGATAGAGTATAGCTGAGACCCGAACGCTGGTTAGAGGGCTAGGTCGAGTGTTGGCCACTTGGAAGATGAGAGTAGGCTTGCCATCTACGTGAGTCACGACTGCCAAGTCCGTGAAGCGGATTGAGAACGCTCGATTTTTTGGCCGGGCAATCTTCGCCACAAAGGCACCTAAATTAGAAACCATTAAGTTGTTTTAGTGTGAACACTTTGCATGTCAGTACCTTTTCTGAATGAGGAGGGTATATCAGATAGTTATACATTTCTTGGTACCATGCTTTCGAAATGAATCAGGAATTGAACTTGTTAATTTGGGTAGTCTCATTTGCCTGAAGAATTTTCGAAAGTGTACATACACTCTTATTTAAATATTATGAATTCAGAAGTAGGTAAGCAAAATTTGTTGTTACACAGAAATGTAAAACTTTATCCTCCAGTATGTTTTAAAGTCAAAACATGGTTATTTTCTGTATCCTGGCCCTATTTTTTAAAAAAGTAACAAAATAAATGCAGTTTGGGTGCAAGCAGACTACATGCCTAAATAGAGGTTCGATCCAAAGTAGAATGCTTTGGGGTAGGGGAAGGACCCCAGTTCTTCATCGGGGCCGATACAATGAAGACTTTTTTAGCTTTGAGATTCACACTCCCCCACGCCTCACCCTGCGCTTTTTTGGAAGAAGACGACTCTGGCTCTAAGGTGATCTCAGCGCACCTTTCACGTGCGTCCTTGTCCCCAGGAGCTCTGGGTCAGGGCTTCTGAACCGCTTTTGTGCCACAGATCTTGTTGGCAGGCAGGTCTATGGAGTTATGCTTTAAATGCATAAAAATAAAATACATAGAAGGAAACCAAGTATATTGAAATCCAGTTGAATATTCTTAAAAATTGTGTTACTAGGACTCTACGTGCTCTAATAATACGTGAACAGAATGTTGCAGCGCGTTGGTACTGCAGTGTTGAAGTGCGGTAGTGTGCCATGAAATACGTGATTTCTGTTTGTGTTCGAGTTAAAGGATTGCTGATGCCGCTGTTTTTTGTTGCCTACATATATAATAAAAGGAAACACCACGTTTCAGTTAAGAGTTAGTGAAAAAAGATGCAAGTTTTTCCTGTCCAAGCCCACAGATCCCCTAAATTGCATCTAATGACGGATCCAGGGAAAGAATTCTTGTTGTAGAAGTTTCATGGTTTGTCGCAGGTTGTGGAGCCACTACATGTCACTTACGGAAAACACATCAGCCCTGTTTGTGTGCTACCGCTTTGTAAGTAAAATTTCATCATCTTTATGGCAATATTTTGCTAAGAAAGTATAAACTTACATGTGTGTACATACAGTGCTGACTTTGGAGCTCTGGGCTCACTAGTATTCAGTAAATGTTGAAAGGTAAACTCAGAGGAAAAACTTCTAGCTGAGTTAAACTAAATTCTTCTGTTAGATAAAATATGAAAATATGTGCTGATATTTATTCATTTAACAAAGTATTTAGCTTCTCTGAAAAATTCTTTTAGACCTTTAAAATTTTTTTTCTTTTTTTTTTTTTTGGCATTAAGATGTTGCTAAAAGTTAGTGTCATAGTGATCCTTTTTTCTTAAGAAGTTCCAATAGGTAAAATTTAAGTACAGAGTCGTGTTTCTTTTCACCTCTCCTGTCATTTGTTCTTAGACTCTTTTTCAATCTCTGGCATTACCTGCAAATAATGCAAATAAATGATTTTATAACACAGTTGCGTATAACTGACCATACCCTTTGCAAAACATATTTTTTTTTTAAAGAACGAAAACAATTACCTGTGATGAAAGCCTCCAGCATGAGGCCTAGAAGCATTTGAATGGCAAGTAGGGCGATTGCACTCGGACAGTCACCACTGGGGAACATGGTACCGTAACCAATTGTGAGTTGTGTCTCCAGGGAGAAGGAGAACGCAGCCGTGAAACTGGTGATGTACTTGACACAGATAGTGTGGTTTTCAGGTGGGACGTCATGATCTAGTTCCAGGTCACCGTTCATCTCAGCTAGCACATACCAGAGCACTGCAAAGACAAGCCAGTGGACAACAAAAGAAGCAGAAAAGACCAACATCATCCAGCGCCAGCGCATGTCCATCAGGATTCCCCAGGCGTCTCGAAGATACACAAGACCTCTCTGCGCACCATCCATTTGAAGTGTGCTGTGGCCATCCTTGGTGACCATCCTCCGGTATCTCTGAGTTAGGAGAGGAGCAATAACTTTGCAGTTACTGCCATCCATCTCAGTCTGTAAATCTCTGCAATCAAGAGACTTACAGTTAATGTGAATAAATTCTGAGACCTCATTTACTTTGTAGTTTCTTTGGAATGTAGTTTCTTTCCTGACTGTTGGACAGGCTTTTCCAGTCGGTCTGTCTCTCTTCTCTGTTTATAGAAGGCATCATTTTCTAAGTCATTCACTTGATAGTAATCATGGGATATCTCTTATTGTTTCCTAGAATGACTATTAAAATATTCTTTGGCATTTTAACGTTTCAAATATATTTAAAAATTCCTGAGGGTCGGGATTATGGTTCATGGCTTATTGACACCCCTGTGTCTTTTTGCACAGGTCCAGGCATCGTGCGTTTATTGACCTGACTAAACACTATGTGTAAATAAAGACTTTTCATGGTTAATGATTTGTAATTATGAAAACTCATAATTAAAAGGAGTGTGTAAATAAGCAGAAATCATTTGGAAGTGTAATGTTAAACTAAATGTTTTGACACCAAAATTAGTGCTGGGACGAGATTAAGCTTTTAGAGCATCATAGTCTAATACGTGTTTTCTAGTTAGCGTATTGAAAGTTTCAGGATTAGGTTTTGTTTTCATCACTTGGCGGTCTTTTTCATGGACTCTTCCATGGTTGGTGGATTGCTACCCTTCTTAGATATTCTAGATGCTGATTAGATTGTGGGGTAGATAATTATTTTCTTGGCAAAATAAGAAAGCCTAGGTAGAGATTCCTAGATAATACTAATTTTGAAAGTAAATAAACCGAAAGATAAAGATTCGAGGTTAATGAGCTAAAATAATCAGTATTTCAAGTGGCAATTTTTAAAAGGTAATTAATGTAATCAGTTTTCAACTGTAAACGTTTTTTTTTATCAGTGATTACCCTTTCCTCGTTGTGTAGTGAGTAGAAATAATACTGTGTTTTCTATGTGACCATCCTCACATGTGACAAAGGAGTCTTGAGACTTGTGTAGAGGCTACCGGGAACTGAGTGCAAAATGCTGGTTTGCTCCTTGACTGCTTCTTTCTTTGCCATAATTCAGTAATAAGAGTTATAGTTAGCTCTTTCCTTTGCTGCTTCCTTTAGCAGCAGATGCCCTTAGAAGTAGTGGTATCCCGTCCTGCCATTTGAGGGACAGTGTGGCATTAGTGGGCTGGGGCGTATAGAGCCAGCTTGCTGCCTGGGTTTTCTGGACCCTGCCTGTGTCTAGGGACTTGGGAGACTGCCTTCCTGTGCTGTTGGAGTTGAACATTGGCCAGCTGGGCATACACTTGCTCTTTTGTCTTGAGGCTAATTTGTTATTATTGGTGATAGAAGAGACATTCTCTTGCATTTTTTTTCAGATTTGAGTTATTGATGGGACTCTGGAATGATTGATAATTTATTTAGATTAGATGGCCATTTCAGTTTCATGTTATAAACTTAAAAAAAACTTAGGGCCCTGGCCGGTTAGCTCAGTTAGTTAGAGTGTAGTCCCAATAATCCAAGGTTGCAGATTCAGTCCCCAATATGGCACATACAAGAACCAACCAATGAATGCATAAATGAGTGGAACAGCAAGTCAGTGTTTCTCTCTCTCTCTCTCAAAATAATTAATAAAAAACCTAGCCATTACTGTTTGTAATTTGCTATGCTTAACAAGTTGTTTTACTTAGTGCATTTTTTTCTTGGCACAGCTATTTAATAACTCATTTTGCAAACAACTAGAACAGGAACAGAACCACAGAAATGGAGATCACATGGAGGGTTAGCAACAGGGGAGTGGGAGGAGGAGAGAGGGGGGAAAAGATACGAAGAACAAGTAGCATAGATGGTAGGTAGAAAATAGACAGGGGGAGGGCAAGAATAGTAAGGGAAATGTAGAAGCTAAAGAACTTAATGATCCATGAACATGAACTAAAGGGGGGGGAATGTGGGTGGGAGAGGGTGTTCAGGGTGGAGGGGAATGAAGGGGGGATAATAGGACAACTGTAATAGCATAATCAATGAAATATATTTAAAAAATAACTCATTTTGCTAGATTCTTTAAATGTTTACAAGACCTGATCTCTGTCCTTTTGGAAATAATAATAACAACAAAATATTCACAGGCACTGTGCTAAGTGCATTTATACTGCATTATCTCTAGTATGAGAGCAAGGTAGACATATTATCCCATTTTTCAGGTGAAGTCACTGAGGATCAGGCAGATGAAAGAAATTTACACGAGACAGTAGAGGCTTTGGATTATTTGAATTGTTAACCAAGTCTGACTAACTTCACAGCTGGTAAAAAAATTTTTTTTCTACAGGAAGGTGTTTATTTAGAGAGTTTGGTGAACTAGTCTTTCAGAAGATGATTGGTATTGCATTCACAAAATAATTTGTAATAGCAGATATTTTTAGCACCTTTAATAGATGCTCTTCTTTCCCCCTGTCTCAAGTATCTGTTTTAAATCATTGTTAACTCATGATTCTTATGACAGTAACAATTAATAGTATTAGTCAATATATATTGTATGTTATGTGCCAGGAATCATACCATACACTTCACATGTATTAACTTAGTGCCTGGCCAGAGCAACCTCAGTAAGCATTGCTCTACTGTTATTAATAATGGTTTTTTCCTTTTAACTTTCACAGAAAAAGCACCATTATTATGCCTACTTTATAGATAATGAAACTGAGGCACAATGAGTTTGCTAAGGTCACAAAGGTGTGGTAAGTAGTGGTGAATCCCCTGATGAGTCTGTGGTTCAGAGTTAGTGCTATGCTGCCTCTTTGACCCTGGTTAGCCTTCATGAATAACACAGTTTTATTTGACAGATTTTGTTCAAGAGCCACTACAGAATATTTGTTGTTCTTCAGGAATGCTTGCTTAGGTTCAGACCTATGATTTGTAGGCAAGAAATAGATTTTCAGTTAAGAAAGACATCTTGCAAGATTTGAAGATCAGTACAATCAGAATTATTACATAGTCAATCTAGGATTCCGTAGACCAGTCAAATTAAAACAAAATATGGAGAGGAGAATTCTTAAATAGCCTTCCCAAATTTGTATTTTGCCAGATGGGAAAATAATTTTTAAAGTGCAATACTATCATCATAATTTTTAAAAAGACACGTAGGCACTTGAAGCGGAAGGAGGGTGTGAGAATGAAAGGAGAGTTGGCTGCGAGCCACACATGGTTCCGGCCGTCCGTGGCGTTTATTGTTCCTCCCTGCCCGTGTGGGAGTGCCCACCGGGGTCCTCCACGCTAGTGCTGCTTTCACTCTAGGAACCACTGATTGCTTATTGTTTCACAGCAGTTTTCAGGGGGTAAGCTACATGATTAATTTTGGTTTTTAGCCTGCTCCATTAAGTTCTAAGATGCATTACCTGGGAGGTAGCCTTTCTCTACAACACAGGTGGCAGACAAGGCCCTCGGGCTGAGTCCAGCCCTCCACCTGGTTTTAGCTGGTGGCACCTTGTTTCTACCCGGGGACAGTGCCGAGCTCTCACTTAACTGTTAAAGGAGTAGTTACATGTATACAGTCCTAAGTTACATTCGGCCATTTGAAAGCGAGGGCAAGGCTGATGTGGCCCCCGGTGAAAATGAGTTTGACAGCCTTGCTCTACAACTATAGCTAACAAAATTAATTATTCTTATTTGTTCCTTTTCAGGATTGTTACATGTAGCACCCATGCTCTAGGCTTTTACAGTTTCATTCTTTTTCTCTTGCCGCTAAATAATTTAGTTAAAAGTTGGTATCAGTGCAGCAAAGCAGTATCTTTTTATGTATAAAACCTTGCTAGATCTTGTTCAGATTGTGTTGGGGAGGGGAGTAGTTGAGAGAAGTTAAGATTCTGATCCCCACCTGTATGGCTCCTTTCTCTGGACTCCTGTGGGCCAGTGTGTTGAGTGTAAGGAAGACATGCTAGGGAATCAGCTGGCCAGGCTCTGGCTCTGCTGATTACATGGCTTTGTCAACGTGGGCGAGCCACTGAATCCCCTTCCAGGCTTCTTTATATCAAAAAAGGAAAGAGAAGGAGTTAAATGATACCTTAAAACCCTACATGTTCGTAAACTTATTGCCATGTTCCTCAACTGGAAGGTTTTCTGTGTGATTTTTTTCTATACAGTGTTATGTCTGCTTATATGGTGTTTAAAGGTTATTGTTGCCTGATATGTGTAGATTTCCTTTCCATCCAATTTAGAAGTGCCTGATAGGGCCCCTGGCCAGTGTGGCTTGGTTGGGGCATCATCCTGTGGACTGCAAGGTCACGGATTTGATTCCTGATCAGAGCACTATGAGAAGGCAACCAAGTCGACGTCTCTTTCTCACATCAGTGTTCTCTCTCCCTCTCCCTGCATCTCTCCTTCTCTCTACTCTCCTGCCTCTCTCTCTAAAAGCAACGAAAAAATGTCCTTGTGTGAGGATAAAAAATAAATAAAAGTGTCTGATGGGTAGACATTATGTTTATGCTATTATATTTCCAAGTAATTTCATATCACTGTAGGCACAGAAGTGTGTTTTTTAAAGTTGACGTACAATATTACAGTTTCAGTTGTATAGCATAGTGATCAGATGTTTTTAAACCTTATGACATGATGACCACAATAGGTTTAACCATCTGTCACCTACCACATGTTGTTATTACAACGTTATTAACTATATTCCCTATGCTGTAATATATCCCCATGAATAAGTTTGTCACTGGCATTTGTACTTCTTAATCTCCTTCACCTTTTTTGCCCATTTCCCCCACCTGCCTCCCATCTGGTAACCATCAGTTTGTTCTCTATATCTGTGAATTTGTTTCTGTTTGTTTTTATTTTATTTATCTTGGTTTGTATTTATATGATTCTCATCAACTGATCCCAAAAGAAAGTAGACTTAAAGCTTGGGAAAGTTTGCATGTATCTCTCTGTGTGTGGGCTGTAAAATTTTGCCCATTTATAAACTGTTTGGTGGAAGAAACTACTTTATACAAATGATAGTTTGGCTGCTTCATTGGTCATCACAGTAATGGATTCATTCTACTCATTGGATTGCAGCTCTAAAACCGTCTCTTACTGCCATGTTGTAATATAGCAGTGCAGTTCACACTGAACAGTTCAGATACAGACTGTAACAACAAATGCTAAATGATTACAGTGTTACTGTGTACTTGTCAACATCTGGTATAAACACTTTTAAGATCTGACAGAGTTGTAAGAATCGTCTCTCCTGTCCCTCCATAATTAGGGCAAACAGTGTGAGTTCTCATTGTATTACATAAGCTCAGAGATTCTTTTAAATCCTTATTTGCAGAAGCATCTAATTTCATTAATCCATGCTTAAAACAAAATTTAAAATTAGGATACTCATCATTTTTTTCGTGGATTAAAAAAATACAAACGTTCTCTTTTTGTAATTTGTTCTGTATGCTCATTTGGGGTTCTTTAATCCCTTTCGAAAGAAAACAGTACATTTTGTTAAAATATACTGACTTTTTTAGGATTTTCCCCTTCTACTCATTTCTGTATTATAATGGAGAATTAGTATACATTCAGTAAAACAAGAAGAAAATTTTCAGTAATGCTTTCAGTAGGACTGTTACTCCATTTCCAAAATTTAAGGAAAAAGAATAAAGAACCCTAAGGTACGACCCTGTAGGTAATTATCTTTGTTTTAAAGCTCTATTGGCAATATCTAGCTCTGTCCCTATGTGCCAGTCATTTTCTTTCTCTGTTCCCCTTTAAGGAAAGAAATAAGAATGAATATTATTTCGTGTACTCACCAGTTGTTTGTTTTTTTTTTGCTGGGTCAGCCTGTATGCACAGGTAGGTCTTGAGGAAACTTTCAAAGTTGGCCTTTTTGATGAGGTAATTTTACTCTACAAGTCTGGTTTGTAGGTTCTCTTCTTGGACTGGTTTTACAGTTCACATTCCTCTGTTTATAATGTTGTGGGGGCTGGTTTCAGCTGAAGCTGATGTGATTGGTCACTTAGTCTGCAGGGGGGCCAATTAGCTCTGATCATGTGGAAAAGAATGCTGGTTTGTTAGGAGGTCTTTCTTTACCCAACACAAACCTTAACAACTCTGGAGAAAGCCTCCAGAACTGACTTGGAGAAGGGTTGCATTTTTTCTCTCTAATCTGGACCGGTCTTTAGTAAGTTTGCATAATCTTACTTAAGAGTTTATTTAAAAGTTCAAAGGGATAAAATTCCCTGCAAGATTTCTTTTCAGCCGTCTTTCCTTATATAGCATGTTGAAGTGTGAGGTATTTCCTTTACTAATCTTTTTTCCCCTCCATTTCTTTGGGGACGATATCCTGGAATAAGGACTTTGTAGGTATGAATTAATGAATTGATTTTTACCAGTTTTCTTTTCATATCCCATCTCATCAGAATGGCTGTCACTAATTGTAGAACTAGTAATACAGGTAATTTAGTTACCTGTAATCTTTTGGAGGTGGGGCGCAAGGAGGCAGACTCTTTTTTTAAAGGCTGTGTACAGAGACTTTGAATAAGAATAAACTTGTTTGGTACCTTGTACTTATCTTTGAGAAACACACCTATGTGAAAATGCCGTGAGGAACTGCTTCCCTCAGAGGTGTGACGACATGCAGTGAATCAGGTGTTCAGGGCTCAGGAAGTTCAGCCTCATATCTGAATAGTGTTTGGCTGGAAAACATGTGTGATCCAGCTTGTAGCAACCTTGAAATGAACTGTGAGATGACTTTGTGTAATATGTCTTAGTGAGCAACACTTTTCTTCATGTCCATTAGCTGCTGATTTTAAAACTTGGATCAAATGTCTCAAGTAAGAGGATCTTAGGAACAAAGGCTGCGATTATTCAAAGTAAAGTTGTGGAAGGCCTGCTGGGAAAATTATTAATGTAGACCAATATAATGCTACTTAGAAAGTGAAATCCGCCTTTGTAGATTCTTTCCCTGCCCCCTACAATTAAAAAATATATTAATTCCTTCTTTGTTTTATTAATGCCAAACATTTCAATACAAGTGCAGACACAGCATTGGAAACTTTGACCTTCAGAACTAGAGCAGGTAACAGCATAAAGGAGGGACTTGGGACGTGATGCTGGTTTCCTGCCTGTGCTGGTAGGAATTATACTTGGTGTATGTCAATTGCCATTTTTCTGTTTGTGGGGAAAAAGCCAGAGTAAATACAGTGTAACACTGCCTTTCAAAAAGCAGAAGTACTGGAGTGTTATCTTCCTTGTGTCTCGAAGAGACATAGCAAGCAAGATGGTGAAGGATTTTACCAAACTTAGAAGCCTCTTTCTATAATATACTCCATTTCAGAATATATTGAGGCAAGAATAATTTGGCAGAAAGATCATCAAGAAATGTCTCAAGTGAAAATATGTTCTGATTTCTAGATTTCTATAATTTGAAAGCTTGCTATGGTCTGTACACATGGATTCCTAATTGTTGACTTCTAATTGCTAATGGTATGGATAATGTCGACCAGCTTTGGAGTGCTACCCAGGAGCATAGCACTTTCATTATAATAGCCCGAGTAGTTAAATCCATTTCTAGTCGAAGTTGCCAAGTTAGCTGAGATTAAACTGATTTTGGAACAGATGATATGCCAATTTCATTCTGAAACACACAGGCCCTCCCATCTAAACAGAATTAATTATTTCGATTGGAGATGCTTCTGAAACATCTCCTGTGTGAATGAGCATAAATGCTAGATATCTGTTTATTGATTGGTTTTTCATTCGAAATTATAATGATTAAGCAAGGGGCCAAAACCAGGTAGGTTATTTATTAAATTCAATTCTCTATAACTGAAGGTGTTTGATTTTCTTTTTAGCTGAAGTAATTTAGTATATAATACAAAACTGTACTGCCTTGTACTTGAAAACAGCAGAACCTTTGGTGGGAGTGTGATGTCCTGCCCGTGCACGCAGATCATCTCCCAACTTCACAACTTTAGCCCTGGCTCCAGTGTTCGTTCTTTCTTTTTCTTTTTTAAATTGTGTTTTTGCCCCATTACCATTTATCCCCCTTACACCCCCCTCTGCCCACAGTCACCATGCTGTTGTCCGTGTCTATGAGTCCCTTTTCCTTTCTGTTCCACCCCTGATCCCCTAATCCCCCTCCAGTGTTCTTTCTTACATAGTGCACTTAGCTTTCTTCAGAAGGTGCCTGGTGTCTTCTCAGTCCTGCATTCAAGCTCACCTACTGATAGTCTTCCCTGGGGATTTCAGGCGCCGACTGGGTGTGTACCAGCAGGTGATGGAGCAAGAGAATTTTAGAGAGGTGGAGCGTACTCAAACCATAGCCTTTTCCAAAGAGGTTCTGATAATGCTAGCTGCAGCCCCTCCAATTTCTCCCAGCCAGCCAGGAGCTGATCTGTTTTCAGGACCCATGTTAACCAGTGGAGCAGACTGTTGCCCTCAGGGGTTAGGATGGGAGAAAAGTCGCAAATCTCTGGATATAGAATTTAAATTATACCCTAGCCTTCGTGAGTTTTGTTTACAAGTAATTGTGGGTGGTGGGGAGGGGGTAGATACCAGCACCTAGATGGGATTCCCTTTCACCCTTTTCTCTGGCATTAGAAAATATTTTTAGTGTTGATCAGAGAATATATACCTGCATAGAGCAATACAAAATTACTTGCTGGAAGAATTTGCACATAAACAGGCTTCAAAGTCTGTCCCATAATTCCACTTTTGCTTTTGGAGTTCGGGCACTTGTAAGTTCCAAGTCTCACAGCTGTAGATTGTGTTGGCTGAGCGCCTCCTCGCTCCATCTGAAGTTTTCCATAAACACCGTGTTTGGCAGCGTGTCAAACACGCACACAGGTGCCCTTTCACTGCTCTCTCTCCTTAGGAAGTCCACTCAATTAGACCCGAGTAAGACCAGCGCTGTGTTTTAATTTTGTTTTATTTTTGGAAGAATCCTATTCAGACTTAATACTTTAAGACAGAAACAAGTATTTGTTGCCATTGGGGAAACTGTTTAGATACATAGTACCTGTGTGTGTTAGCATCTTTTATACATCCTGAGTTAACTGTGATGTAAGAACAAATGTACTACGCAGTACGGTTTGCTCACAGAATGGTCGTGTTTGTTATAGTGAATAGGAAAAAATACACTTTAAATTTGTGTTTACCTTTTGGAGGTCATAAACATCTTTAAGACCGACAGAAACCTTAGGCCCTTTTCCCCGAGAAGAACCAGCATGCCAGCACAGAAGGGCTCTCAGGGCAGGGCTCACATCCCCGTGTGCACTTCCTGACCACGGGTTAGAAACGCGTGCTGGGCTCAGGCGTTTTTTCCAATCATATATTCAGTTGCATTAACTTTTAAATCATTGTGTTACAAGTTAATCTGTTAAGATTTTAAAAAGCCAACTAAAATATTCGGTTGCTCAACTTTGTCATGGTGCTGATGTTACAGAAGGAGGAAGACTTTGGTTTTAAATGTTAAAAGGCATGTGGGTGTCCCTCACTTGTTTTAGCTCTGGTCACTATGGAATCCTAGAATATTTTAGAAATGAAAGTAACTTTAGATAATACCTTCTAAGTAGCTCATGAATGACTTTCATATTTACCGTTAATTTTAAATTATATAAGTAATATACAGGTGTGGGCAAAAGTAAGTTTATAGTTGTGAGAACATAAAGCACTGAGTTAATAAAGCTGTTACAGTAATCATGACATGTGGGTCTTTTCCCAGCCCTTCATTTGCTCATTCCTGTACAAATATGTGTATTTTTTAACTCAGACTACACAGGTGAAGTTCTCTTTAATACCCTCACTCCCCACTCAGATTTACACAGATACAAATCTCTTAATCTTTAGGGTATAAAAGATTGAATATTTTAGAGCAGTTTTTGCATATAGTGTAAATTTTAGTTGCATTGGTAGTAATTGGAAAGTATATTTTGTTAGATGGTGCTTGAAGTTATTTTTTCCCCCTCAAAGTAATTTCTAGAGGGTAAGTTTTTATATTGAATAAGTTGGTCTTGATATTTTTTAATATCATTTCTGCTGGAAGATTTAACAAATTTAGTTTCATCTTCCCTTTTAGAGATGTTGTCGGTCTCTGTCCCTAAGTTCCTTTTTAGAGTTTATTAAATTTAGATCCCTGATCTTTCTCCTCCTCCTTTAGTTTTTCCAGAGTTTCTGGTTGCTTCTGATGGGCTTAATTTGTTAGTGAACCCTGGATTAGGAGTGTGAACACCTCCGTTCTATCTCTGATTTGCTCACTGCTCAGCTATGCGACCTGCGGAAACTCCCTGCAGGCGTCCTCTCCTCCGGGAACAGGAGAGACCAGATGTCTGACTTCGCTCCTGAGTTTTCTGTGAGGGTTAGAAGAGACATATCGGTGTGTTTTGTCAACTGTAAGGTATCGAGTCATTTATTTACTGTGTGTCCCTGGACTGTGGACCGGAGGCTAGGTGCTGAGTCTGAGTCTCTTCCTTCTTGTCAGTTGTGTGTCTTCAGTTGTGTTTGTCCATGGAGGAGGTACTCATGTTAATGTTTACTGGAAGGCTGAGTGCGAGTAAAACAAACAAGCAAAAAATGGTCAAGTTAGTACTATTTCTCTGGGAAAATAGTACTCTTTACTAAAGTTGAATATATCTATGACATAGCAGTGTTACTTCCAGATAAATACCAACAGAATGCAACATGCTCATCAGATTTCATATCCAACCAAGAATGTTCATAGCAGCACAATTCATAACAGCAAAAAAAACTAGAAACAACCTAAGTCAGCAATAGAGAAGGGAAGTATATTGTGGTTTATTCATACAATGAAATCCTTCCTGTGCATTATTGCAAAGGAACAAGCTACTGTTGTAACAATGTGATGAATCTCCCTTAATGTCCAATGAAGGAAGCTAGACAAAAGTGAATCTTCCATTTTTATTTAAAAAAAAATTTAAAAGCAGGCAAAACTGATCTTTGGAGATTGAAATCAAAATAAGGCATACTTTGGGAAGAGCTGATTTGAGAGGATGTGAAGGCTTTTGAGGGTTCCTGATATTCTTTTGCTTTTTAAAAGTCTTAAGTGGTAGTTATGTGGATATATTTGCTTTATGAAAACTCTTTGAATTGTACATTAGTGATTTGTGTGCTTTCTGATAATGTTACACTTCAATTAAGTTTTTTTAAAGGTAGTGGGAGGACATAATTAGGGTCCATTTAACAGTTTTTGAGTCTTTTTTTGTACCCTTCCCTTGTGAAAATAACAGTGATATCCCTAAAGATGGAAGTCCGCCCACCATGCATTTACACATGGAACAGGCTCGGCATGTCAGAATGATGTTACTTGGGTTTTCCTTGGTTTTACCAGAAAAGTTGTCACCTAGAGCTTCCCGTTTCCATTATTCACTGTGCAGTAAATGATACACCAGAAAAGTGCACTGCAGTTTTTAGGAATTGTTTTGTAGAAACAGGTACTTAGTAACACAATCTGAACTCCTTTGTAATAGAATTTTTAAACTAGCATGGGCACTATAGTGTTCATGTAAAATCAGGTGGTTTCACTGAAATGCATGTGCATGCAACACCCGCTTTCAAATTAGAGATTGGATCTTCTTTAGTCAAGATGTATAGATCAGAATTAGAGCCAGAATTTAAAATCAGGTCTGGTGACTCCCAACATTATTTTGCGGGGGAGGGGTACTGTGCTGTTCTTTATCTTAAAAATTTCTCTCAAATCCTTTTTGGAACAAGAAATACCATAAGTAGTTATTCAAAAGTTATGTGGTATAGGACAACTGTAATAGCATAATCAATAAAATATATTTTAAAAAAAAGTTATGTGGTGCAGGTTTCCCAGTAGGTTGAGAATTATGAAATAATTTACTGTGAGTAGAAAAGCCAACAATTTTTTTCTGTAGTTTCCCTATTTATTATCCTATTCTGTCTTTAGTTTTCTTATTCCTGGATACTAATATGAGAAGTGTATGTAGGACTTGACAGCTACAAAAGTAAAGAAGCTGTTAGTTTAGAAAAAAATGCAAACAATTCACCTAAAGGGAAATAAAGTCAGTAAACAGTAGGAAATATCTTTCATATGAAAAATTCATATTTGAGCCAAATTAGTATACCATTTTACAACCAATAAAGTAGTAAATGTTAAAAGGTTTGACCCTTTTTTGGGGGAAATAACCTGGTGGCTTATGCTCCAGCAGCAAGGTTTACCTTGTCTGTACCCATTCGCATTATTAGGAGGTTGTTGAATCACAGAAGAACTTGCTCTCATCGATGAAAGTAGATTACAAGGTAGTAGGTATACTGATTGCAACTACATAAAAATACAAAGTTACGTGAAAGCTAGCCACAGGCAGGGTTCTATTTCTAGATTGAGGGATTACTAATATTAGTAACTTCATTTTTTTTTGTAGTTTATTTGTTAGAAAAAATTATAATTTCAGTTTTTGATAAGTTAAGCATTTTGCCATTAATGTGATTTTGCTTATTTGGTGCCTCAATTCCAATTTCAGAGACTTAATGTAAAAGGAGATGAAAATGAGTGTGATTGCTGCTGTGTTCCCAAATCATTGTACAGTGCTGGGCACACACTTGTGACTGAATCATTACATGGGTTACAGTTCATTTCCCATCGTTTGTCAGTTTATACACATTAGGGGTTTCTTTGTTTTAGATTTGTTCCCCTTTTGTAAGTGCACCTACTGCATTTTTAATCAAGTTGTATAATGAATGTGGTACTTTATAAAATGGATTGTGCTCTCTTAATTCTGAGCAAGAGAGCCTGCAAGGTCTTCTAGCCCTTCTAACACAAGGGCAGATGTATAGAATATGTCTGTACTCGAATCCATAAAACTTGGCATTTACAGTGCACTAAGTAGGCGTTGAACGGAGCCAGAAGATTAACTTCTGAATCCTCTCTATGCCATTTAAACAGCGGTGTGTGACTTTGGACAATTTTCCTGGGTTATCTTTTTGAGCCTCACTATTCTCAGCTATGAAATGGGAAAAATGTCTAACACTGAGAATTGTTATAAAGATAAGTCAATTTAAATGAGTTTTTATTATCTATGGCTATGTAACAAGTTAGTGGCTGAAACTTAGTGACTGAAAGCAGCAAACATTTATTATCTCAGTTTCTGTGGGCCGGAAGGAGCAGCTTGGCTAGGTGGTCCCAGCCTGGGTCTGCAGTCGCAGGGTCTGCCAGGGCTTCAGCGGGGGCTTAAGGCTCACGGGGGGCTGTAGCCACTTCCCAGCCCACTCATGTGGCTGTTGGCAGGCCTTAGTTCCTTGCCAGTGGGCTTCCCATGCCACGGTAGCTGGGATCCCTCAGAGAGAGTATCCTAGGAGGAAGGCCACAGTCGTTTTTAACTTGGTATTGGGAGTGACATCTCATCACTTCCGGTGTATTCCGTTAGTTGGGAATGAGTCATTCGACCCAGCCCATGCCTCAGCTGAGGGGGTCACACAAAGGCCAGAGGCAGGGGGTGTTGGGGGCTGTGTTGGAGGCGGCCCACCATAATGGGAAAGCAGACAGTGGTTGCCCAGCAAAGAATGGCATCCCACACTCTAAACTATTTTACTCTTTAAAATAATTTTAATTCTCTAAAGTCTGATAAAAACCTGACAACCATTTGGGCAAACAGGATTTTAAATCTTAATGAGAACGGACTGTAAGAGGATGAGCAAAAATTAAGTTTCCTCAGTTTCAGAAGCCACTGTATGGTTTCGTTGTTCACTTTTAGAATGGTTTCATGAGAAGAATTGAGGTTGTCACTGAGAGAATATGTAACTTCTGTTATAAACTGGACATTGGTATATGTTCTGGATTTTCAACTACTTCAGTATGAGAATTTATGTATATAATCTGTTGTGATTTATATACGTTAGCACATGTGGGGCGGTGGCTAAAGAATTTGCACAGTTTAGAACTGCGGTGTCCTTTGGAAGTACCACTTTGGTTTACTTGATATCCAGGTTATCTTTTACCGTTAATGTAGCTCTTGAGTTGCGTCAGGTGTTAGATGTAGCTTAGCTTTGAATTCTGTTCAGAAGCAATTTGTTGTATGCCTTTAATATACTAGGTGCTAGAGTAAATGAAATCTTATAGCTCACAGTCTCTGCTTTTCAGTTCACAATCTGTTTTTGGAGTAAAAGAAATGTACAGATATCTTGTTTGGGCAGAACTACCAGTCAGAAAACAGTCAGAGTTGATTAAATTACGTTATAGCATATAATTAAAAATATTGTATGCCTTAAAAAAAACTATGGGTGGTTAAGGAAGGATTGCCAGGATACACGGTTAAGTGCAAACAGCAAGCGTACAAAACAAGTGTAATATTTGGAGCGGGTGCTGTGGGAGTGTGAAGGAGGGAGCTGTGTGTGCGCACACACGCACAGCTGTGGACAGTGTGGGGAAGGCTCCGTGAGAAGTTGGTGGTGGTGGTCACTTCTGGAGGAAAGGATGGGGTCTTGTGTGGGAGGAAGTTGGTTCTCTTTTCATTGCATGCCTTTTTTGAATGCACATATTATTTTTGTTTAAAAAATACCCAGTCTATGAACATCGTGCTTTAAGAAATATGTCTAATAATCTACGCATGTATCCATGGTTTACTTATACTGCCTGAACACTGAAGTGGACAGATTTGCAGAACAGCTGAATTTGTGGAGTCAAGTCTGTTTTCAAATTCCTCATTGGCTGAGGTTCATGTTTCTTTTTTATTTATAGGAAGACCAAATTTTGAGGAAGGTGGACCAACATCAGTGGGAAGAAAGCATGAATTTATACGATCAGAAAGTGACAACTGGCGTATTTTCAGAGAGGAACAAAATGGAGAAGACGAAGATGGAGGGTGGCGACTAGCCGGATCTCGAAGGGATGGAGAGAGGTGGCGGCCTCACAGTCCCGGTAAGGGTTCTGTCGCGGCTTTGGTGGAAATCGTTAGGGCATAAACGGGAAAGATAAGCTGTTGTTTTCTTTTAAACGTGGAGTCATTATTTATGTCATCACACTCAATGTTATTACTACAAAAAATTTCAACAAAAATTTCCAGACCTATTCAGTTGATTAAATCCCTTTTACTTTTCTGGGGCAAACAGTGTGGTTTCACAGGGGGCGCCTGCCCTTGACTGCACACCGCAGGAAGGGTTCCATTTGGCTCTATCTGACTCTTGTAAAGTCTTTTCTCATCACGTTTTCAAACTTATAAGTGTATAATTACACGCTCATTTAGGGACATACGGTCCACCTAAAAATGCTTCTTTTTCCCCTGGCATAAGAAAGGATTTATTCTTTCCTTTTTTTTTTTTTTTGTCCTGAAAATGTGATTAATGCTTCTTTGAGGAATAAACTTTAAACCCAGGTCAAAAACATAATCACAAGTTCATTCTTTCGTACCTCTGAGTTTAAAAAAAGGAGAGAGAGTAGTAGCGATTAGTGGTTTTGTGAGTTCCTCTGTTGGACTCTTTAAGAGTGCTTCCAACTGTCCTCCCCTGACATTAGATATGCTGGTAACTGAAGACACTGGTGCTTTGTGTCAGAGTTCACCCCCTGCCAAAGTGCTGATTCCACGCCTCATGATACTCAGATGCCACTGTAGCTTGAATCATGGGGTCATGCAGCACTGAAGCATACAAAGAGTGTGCACGTCTTTTGAATTTCATGTGCATAACATTTTATCTATCAACCATATGCCAAGGGAGCTTACCTTTAATAGAGGACATTATAATAATGTAAACTGTCTTCATTTACTTTTTAATGTCAAGTTAGGAGCAAAACCACCAGCCTTGGTCGGAATAAACATTCTAACAGGTACTTAGAGGTAGAAACTTTGTGAAATCAGTCTTCAGATAGAGTTAGGATGCTTTGCCCCAGCTCTTCGTGACTGCCTCTTGGGCGAGTTTTCTGTCATTAGTGGGCATTGTTGACATCACAGTTTTCTAGGCAATTCCCATCAGTCTGTGTCCTGGGCAACCAGATGTTATCGTTCTCGTCAAGGCACAGTGGCATTTTGTGCTGAGCTTGCCTGTGAGCAGAGGGTTTGTGGACTGTGTTCCCAACAAGCATTTGGGGAGAATGGACAGGATCTGGGCCGAGCGAGAAGAAAGATTCCAGCTGATCAAAAACAAACAAGGTGGATGTTTTGGAAGATGAGCAGTGTTTCTAAGCCCAAATGTCTGATGTTGATTCTCTTAAAGGGCGTTGAACAAAGTAAAATTTTAGTGTTATATTCTGCCATCAAACCTCCTCAACCGGCAACTTAGATTTTGGATATATACTGTCTTTTTCTAAGTCTGTCTCCTAATATTTGACTTGCATGTCAGTTTTGCCATCAATTTGATAATTTTCCAAAATTTTTTACTTACACATATTTTAAAAGATAGTTTAGGGCATATAGAGATATATGGGGCTAAAAAACACTGTAAATATGCATTTTAAAAAGTGAATACTGTCACCCCGGCTCGTGTGGCTCAGTGGATTGAGTGCCGGCCTGTAAACCAAAGGGTTGCTGGTTCAATTCCCAGTCAGGGCACATACCTGGGTTGCGGGCCAGGTCCCCAGTAGGGGGTGTGCAAAAGGCAGCCACACATCAATGTTTCTCTCCCTCTCTTTCTCCCTCCCTTCCCCTCTCTCTAAAAAGAAATAAATAAAATCTTTAAAAAAAATGGATACCATCTACCCTTTCAACCCAGCATATTAAAAGTTGGGTCTGATTTGATCAGTTGTTTTTAAGATACTCTTAACATTTCTTAGATTTCAGTTCATCTTTTATCGGGGTTTGATTACAATTTTAAATATAATGATTTTGACTGATTTTATCTATTGAAAATAGTATCAAACTAGTTCTAATGTAAGGTCTTTAAAGCAGTGGTCAATCTTAATAAGCTATAGGTACGTCTTATCTGCTATATTTACTTTCATGAATAAATTTTTTTTTTACTATAGGTAAGACAAAAATACTAGTTTTTTAAAAGTAGGTTGCTAGTTTTATTAAAGTAGGGTGCCTAACTGGGTATGTCTAGAGATGAGTGCATTAGGCCTGCTAAGCACCCACTCTGGGAGCTGAACTTAAGGCACTCAGCAAGGAGGGAGCAGTGAGCCAGCCTCCTAGAAGGTTAGATGTCTTTACAGGCAGTTTAGAAATGACTATAGACAGAGCACTCTGGGGTTCAGCATTTGATCATGAATACTTTTGAGTAATGACTCCAGGTGTATGTTCAAGCAATCTGGGCATAAAATTCCTTTTGTATGAAAACAAAATTCCTTTGTTTTCATAGATGGTAGTAAATAGTGTTTTATTGTTGTAAGTGCTAAGGGTGGGAGATGTGGAAATAATGTTTTCCTTACATTTTGTGAGTGGCTTATAAGATGCTACCTGTATTTGGCATTTTAACATTTTGCCCTTTGGTTTTCAGTTTAAGTTTCAGACTGCTAGTTTTAGCAAATTGAGCCTCAATAGTAAGAATACTTTGCTTTGACCTCTTTTCTTTGTGTACCTCCCACAGAGAAAGCAGACAAGGATAGAAAATTTTAATTTGTTAAAACCTGCCTCTTTTTTTTTTTTTTTTAAATTAACTCTCTCAGACTCAGGCTTCTCAGATTTTACCAAGTTTCCCGTTCTTTTTTAGAAAAAAGTACTGTAACCTAGGATCTTCTAATCTTAGGCAGTTTCTTTCTGCCTGACAGTGGATATAATCGCATGCTAGGGTGGATTTAGGAATGTCCCTGGGGTGTTGTAGGGAAATAACTCCCTAGGGGAGAGAGCGGGAAGGGAAGTAGTAAGCTTGTTACTGTGGGAAAAGCAGTAGAGGGTGCCGAATTGAGTTCTAGTTCTGCTTTGTCATTTGCAAGTTACTTCTGTCAGAAGTTTTGTTTTTTAAGTTAATGAAATTAGGATAATGGGCCATATAGAATCTCTGACATCTCTCAGTACTGTAATTCCATGACTTTTTGGGAATCAGAATCACAAATGGGATCTTGCCTCTTAGCAGTTAGGCATTATGATTCTGATATAAAGTAACACAGGGAGCTGGTCTTATCCACAAAGAATGGTATTTTCAGAAGAAGAAAGAAAATGCTTTGAAGGCCTGACAGAAGGAAAGTACCAACTTCAGTATGAAAAGATGGCCAGGGCTAAGTCTGGGCTAGGAGTGGGCTAATCAGCATTTCAGTTAGGTGCTGAAAGCTTATTCAAAGTATATACTTTAAATAAAGTGCCCTTTAAAAGTGATTTGTTTTCAGTGTGTCTTTAAAAGCTTTAGAGTCTGTTGTGGCTGAGTACTAAATGAAGATAACCACGCCAGCCTCTGAGCTTCATGTAATTGGGCTAGTTTTCTGTGTAGTGGGTTGATCCATTTGAATTTGCTCTCTGTCGTAGTTTTCTCCTTTATAGCCTGTCCATCATTTTCTTTTTTCCAATGCTGTCACAAAGCTTTTCTAAGGTCTGTGTCCTCCTCCTGACCCCAGATGGCCCTCGTTCTGCAGGCTGGCGGGAGCACATGGAACGGCGGCGAAGGTTTGAGTTTGATTTTCGAGATCGGGATGATGAACGGGGCTACCGAAGGGTGCGCACGGGCAGTGGCAGCATCGATGACGACAGGGACAGCTTGCCCGAGTGGTGCTTAGAGGACGCTGAGGAAGAAATGGGCACATTTGACTCTTCTGGAGCGTTCCTCTCTCTAAAGGTAAGGAGTTGATTGTAAACGACATGACAGGCACTGACCTACCAAATCCAAATTGCTGTTAACCTTTGGTGCTTTTTTCCCCTACATACAGAAAGTACAGAAAGAGCCTATTCCCGAAGAGCAGGAGATGGACTTCCGGCCTGTGGAGGAAGGGGAGGGGTGCTCTGACTCGGAGTGTAGCCATAATGAAGAAGCCAAAGAACCTGATAAGACAAATAAGAAAGAGGGAGAAAAGATGGATAGAATAGGAGTTGGTACGGTGCAATTTTGTCTTTGCCTTTTTTTTGTCGAACCAAAATTTTCCTAAATTGTTAATTAAAGATTACTTCATGTTACAGAAGCTAGTGAGGAAACACCTCAAACCCTAACATCATCTGCTAGACCAGGTACTCCTGCAGACCATCTGCCTCAAGAAACACCACAGTTTGAGAGGAAGGAGGAGCCCAGAACCGAGCAAACGGAAAAAGCCGAAGAAGAGAGTAGGATGGAAAATAGTTTGCCAAACAAAGCACCCAGCAGAGGGGACGGTATGTATGTGTGAGAGTCTTCAAGCTCAGGCAGGGTTCTGCTGGGGCCGTGACCACTGACTGATAAGATAGGCTTCTGTTCGCACCTCCTAGAACTGCCTCTGAGGGGACCTCATTAGAAAAGGTTGTTTTACTGGTAAACCTGGTCAGACTTTGCTTCCCATGTGTGTGTCCATCCCAGCATTCAGCAGAACAGAGTCAGAGGCAGCGAGGTGGAGCTGGGGAGTCTCACCGCCCAGGATGTCATGACTTACCCACCCTAGGGCCAGTCAAGCAGACTGGGTTTGCGATCCTCTGCAGTAGTTTGATTTTCATATCAGACGTGTACCTTCCTCTCTGTGCCTGGAGGACACACCAAAATGCCATTGTTCAAACGAGGCCGAAAAGAACGTGGGTGAATCCGTGGTATTCCCATCACCTTTGCTGTATTATAAGCTTAAAGTGTAGCTCCTTCTCCCGTGCTGCTCTACTGATGTTAAACTGCTCACACACCTTCGTAGGCAATATCAATGTTTATTTCCATGTTTCTTATACATATTGAAAAATGACATTGTAAGGCCTGGTGTTGAAGGGCTGATTCATCCACCATAAAAATGCACACCTTTTAACATGGCCTACAGCGCCTCGCGCAGCTGGGCTCCTGCCTCCCTCCGCGCAGTTGCAGCCCCAGTCTCGCTCCCCTGCCGCACAGGCTGGTCGGTCCTGAAACGTGCCTGGGTCTGTCGCCTTTGTGTCTGGTTGGCACACTGTGTTCTCTGCTCCTGACACTCTCTCCCACCCCACGTCCCCAAGCTGGTTAGGCCTTGTTTCTTAAGTAGCATTTCTGAAATAGCGGTGTAATACTATAAAGGTCTGTTCATCTTTTTTGCCCAATAAACTAATATTTTGAGGTCTTGATCCAGGGATTTTTTTTCTCTTTTTAGTGTCTAGCACAAAGCTGAATGAACGAATTCAGCAAGTATTTGAATCTGTACTGTGTGTATCAGGCTCTGTGAGACTTGTACATTTTGAATTTTAGGATGGGATCAAAATGTGTATTTTTGAGGAAGCTATCTCCAAATACATATGTATTTTTGAGATAGATGTGCATTAAAGATTAAAACTCTGGATTTAGGGGATAAAGCATGTGTGTATCAGTAAACTGAGGCAAAAAGGAACTGTGTGAATTTATGATTGGCGGGCTCCTGGAGTGCTTCAGGAAGTAAGTGTCTTTGAGTTTGTCTTGGAATAATAAGTAGAAGGTGGAGGTGAGTAGCTGGATGAATTGGGAGAGGGCATTCTGGTCCTAGGCAGCAGTGGAAGCCGAAATGAACAGGTGGGACTGATCAGGCGTGGGCGGGAATCAGCTTCTGTTTTTATTTAGATGAAGCATGGGGTGTGAAAGGAGAATGGTGGGAAGCATGGTTGGAATGTAGCTTTGACCCCTGCATGTAGGGTGGGTTGTTGTGATGACAGCTTCGTGCATGTGGCCCGCTGGGCTCCCAAGTAGTCATTGTGATGGAGGCAGTGCACCTGAAAAGGGAGGTGGTGGCAGACGAGATGTCGGAGTGGAATTGGCAGGACATAGTAATTGCTTGCATATCAGGGTGAAGGAAAGGGCAGAGTCAGAGGTGAGTGAAGTGCCTGGAGAAGGTTATGCTGCCATTAGTAGAAAAAGAGGAGAAGTTGAGGAGCACATCGGGAAGGGGAGAGAATAGAGTCAGTCTTGAAAATTGATTCTGAGGCATTGATGAGAAATTAGGTAGAGATGGCCAGAGAGCTGTTGTGAGTAAGGGACTAAAGATGAGAAGAGGCTGGGGTCAGAGAGCAAATGAAAATGTAACATTTACATGTGCTTGTTAGGGGTGAAAAGAAAAGTGGACTGAGAACAGAAACTTGGGTGATTCTGATTTTTAGATGGGTAAGAGGAGCCAGGAAAAAAAAAACCTTCAGAGGCAAGTGTAGAGTGCAGGAAAATGAAGGAAGGAGAATGTTTCCAGCTTGGAAAAAGGTAGATAATGTCAGGTGCGGCTTCAGAGGTTGGAGGACAAGGACAGTATTGGATTTGGGGACTCTGGGTCACTGCTTATCTTTGGGAGAAAAGCATTACTGGCGGGTGGGAGTGGAAGGCACAGTGTAGCAGGTGTGGATGGTGGTGAAGTGGACACAGCTTGTATAGATTGTTCTTTTAAAAAGTTTTGTGTGGGAGGAAGGGAGAGGAACAGGAATTTAGAGAAGCTGTCTGTGATTGAACAAACAAGGTTTTGAAGGGAAACTGCGATGGTATCTAATTAGTTTGCCCCCTTTCCTTCTTATGAGGATGCATAGTGGGAGGTTAGAAATAGGAGCCAACACGGAACCTCTTTTCAGTCTGTATTCTCATAGAGAAGAACCTGCACTGTACAGGTAGACTCCAAGTGTTCTTCATTATCCTGCAAAATGTAATGTATTATTTATATTAATTATGACTTGAAAAGGCACTCATCCAGATAATTGCAGATATTTTTAGTAAAGGTTTTGGTGATGAGGTATGCCATCTCTGAGAGGATTTGCAGTGCTTTGTTAACTGTCTGTACTATTCGGAGACGTGATGTAAAGAAGGGATGAGGCTGACTCCGTTTGTTTCCAAGATGTAGACCCGTAACTGTTGGGTAGATGCTCTAGTGACACAGGTAGGCACCGTAGAGGGCCCTTCTGGAACCTGTTAATCCTTCATTCTGCCACTCTGTGGAGGTACTTCTGTCACTAGGGAGAAGCCCTGCACTTCTCCAGAAGTAGCTGCAGTGTTCCAGCCACAGCTCCCATTTCTGCCCAACCCAGTCCGCAGGCTGCTCAGCTTGACAATACAGACTTCTCCCTCGTGAGGTTCCCTGTACTGAAAGGGTTTTCGTCTGTCTCCGTCTTTTTCCCTTCTAGAAATGGTTTCTGACGTCCAGCAGCCCTTGTCTCAGATTCCTTCAGATACAGCCTCTCCTCTCCTCATACTCCCACCTCCTCTTCCCAGTCCTGGTCCTGCCCTCCGGCCAGCTGAAGCGCCGGGTGCCGGTGCTCCTGGTATGGGCAGTGTCTCCGTGGAGCCGGATGATGAAGAGGGCCTCAAACATTTGGAGCAGGTAAAAATCATGTAATTCTTTTTTATCCTTTCAAACTGCCATAAAAATTGGAAAACCTTAAATGAATATTCAAAAATAGGACATTTGTGCTCCAGATTTTATGTACTGCAAAAGTTGTTTGTATGTCTAATATTTATTTGTATGAGTAGTTGTCTTTTAAATCAGTTCATGCTTATAAGTTTCTGCTATGTAGTAGTTATTATGTCAGGTTATTTTTTGCTCTTCTGAGGTTGCCTTTAGCTGTTTGCTTTTCTTTTTTCTTTTTTCTTTGGAAATTAATGGAATGCCAAAAATGGCTAAAACAAGCAGCTGTGAATAGGTACTGCGTGTGTCTGTGTATTTTGCCTAAAGTATAACAGGGAAAACAGTCAAACTCCCAGGATATTAACATCTTATTCACGTTCTAGGTTTTCCTAAGATTGTATATACCGTTGTTTATGTGCAAAGTAAATGATAGCTTGCTTTCTAAAGGAGAAATTCTCTTCAGGGTGGGAAATGCTAAATAAAGAAAGGAAGGGGGCAGTGTCTTAGTACAGCTTGCAAAAGATTTTATTGGTAATTGTATTCATTGAGTCTTTTGTTCTGTTAACACACTGTTTTTACAGGTTTAGTTTATACAATGTAGGATTGACCAATGGCTTATCAATTTTAAAAAGTACTCTTACTAGTTTGTTGATTAGAAGCCTGGGCTTTGATCATACCAGTGTGTGTTGTAATTTTAGTTCAGTTCGCTTAATAATTTTCTCTGCTCTGTAACGTGGGGATGGTACCTGTTCCGTGGCGTTGTTGGGGAAATTAAATCATCTCCTGCTGTGTTCCTTGCATGTCTTTCACAGATCAAATAGTTCCCAAAAGGCAGGCATATTTATGTGTACAAGTATTAATTTAGGATCATATGTTTCCATTTTTTGTTTTTCTGTCAGCAAGCTGAGAAGATGGTGGCTTATCTCCAAGACAGTGCACTGGATGATGAGAGACTGGCGTCGAAGCTGCAAGAGCACAGAGCTAAGGGAGTCTCAGTTCCGTCGATGCATGAAGCCATGCAGAAGTGGTATTACAAAGATCCTCAGGGAGAAATTCAAGGTAGGCTGTTCTGTTCTGCTCTAAGGGCAGAAGTGTCTGTCATTACCTCCAGGTTCTGTAAGGTGGTCATTAATTAGTGTTAATTTTCATAGTCGGGCAAAAGAATCAATGCTAGAGGCTTTATGTATACATAGAAGGCATTTTTATAGGCTCCTCCCATATCACTGTACGGTTTCAGTGTGGAGCGGGGACTCCAGTGAAAAGAATTTGAATGTAGGGTACAATGTCATGCTGATATGATAGTGATGGAAGCAAGATTCCTGAGACCCCTCAAGCTGGCATCCCAGCTGCTTCGCTGTGCAAGTGCACGTACCTCCTCTGTCCTTCAGCCTTCCTTCCCTAAGCAGGAGACGGCAGCAGTCTTGGAAGACTGTGCTTTAGTGCTTGCTAAAGTGGAGTTGGTATAAATGGTAAACCATTAAAGATGCCTGAGAAGAGTTAGTACTATGTTATAAATTAATTTCTTAAAACATTTGTCTGGCACATAAGTTAAATTAGAATGGGAAGAGAAAGTCATTTGTTGATTCTTCATTTCTGCTTTCGAAATCTTTGCTAATAACCTGAAATTGGTTGTTGAATGTCTTAGTTTCCGTTTCATGACAGTGTTTAACCAAGTGACCTCTCTGCAATGTGATGACTCCTTTTCCTCTCTCAGCCCTACCCTGCTTCATTCTTCTTCATAGCATCTGTCTCTACCTGGCACTGTATGTATTTGCTCATGATCTATAAAATGTAAAGTACATAAGAGCAGCATTTTAATGAAAGTACATACAGACGTGTGTTTTAATTAAATTCACTTAGAGAATAATTGTCGCTTCACATACACTTGTTAGAAATAATACAGATTCCACATACCCCTTACTCCGTATCCCCCAGGGATAACCTCTTGCACAACTAGTACAATATCACAACCAGAATATTGACATAGTCAAGATTCAGTGTGTTGCCATCTCAACGTGGATCCCTCATGTTGCCCTTTTATAGACCAGTCATTCCCCTCCCACCCACTCCCCTTTCTCCTCTTCCTTAACCCCTGGCAACCACTGATCTGTTCCCCATTTCTGTATCTTGTCATTATGTGGCCCTGGCTGCTGGGGCTTGGTTGGGCGTCATCCTGCAGACTGTTAAGGTTGCTGGTTGGATTCCAGGTCAGGGCACATGCCTGGGTTGCGGATTCAGTCCCCGGTTGGGACGTGTGCAGGAGGCAGCCTGTTGATACTGCTCTCCCTTTTCGCCTTCTCCTCTCTCTAGAATCAATAAAAGAAAAAAAAATTCAGGAGAGTACCTGAATATTTAAAGAATGTTATATAAATTGAATCATACAGTATGTTATCTTTTGGGGCTGATGTTTTCACTCAGCATGAGTCTCTGGAGATTCATTCAGGTCGTTTCACATGTCAGTAGTTTGTTTCTTTCAGTTTAGTATTTCACGATACAGACATACCATGGTTTAACTTCACTCATAAACAGCATCTGGTGTGTTCCCAGATCTTGGCTGTTCTAATAAAGCTATTAAAGATTCATGGATAGGTTTTTATGTGAACATAGTTTCAATCTTCTGAGATAAATATGTTTACAAGTCCAATTGCTGGGTTATATAGTGATTATATGTTTAGTTTTTTAAAGAAATCACTAAACTGGTTTCCAGAAGGGCTCTACTATTTTATATTCCCACCAGCAATCTGTTAATGATCCAGATTCTCTACACCCATTACCAGATTTTATGATTTTGTTGCTGTTTTTAATTTTGCCATTCTGACAAGTGTGTCATATTTCATTGTAGTTTTTAATTGCATTTTTCTAGTGGCTAAAGATGTTGAACACCTTTTTATGTGCCTTTTGCCTATTTATACTCTTCATTAAAATGTCTCTTCATTTTTTTTTAAGATTGTGTTTATTTATTTTTAGAGAAAGGGAAAGACAAGGAGAAAGGGAGAGAAACATCAGTGTGCAGTTGCCTCTCGTGCAGCCCCTACTGGAGACCTGGCCTGTGACCCAGGCATATGCTCTGATTGGGAATCAAATCATTGACCATTTGGTTCTCAGGCCTTCGCTCAGTCCACTGAGCTACACCAGCCAGGGCTCTTCCTGTTTTTTGCCCATGTTCTAATTGGATTGTTTTTTATTTTTGAGAGTTCTTTATATAGGCTAGACACTAGTCCTTTGTTAGATATGTGGATTGCAGATGCTTTCTCCCAATCAGTATCTTTATCTTCAGCAGCCTTTCGCAGAGCAAAAGTATTAAATTTTAATGAAGTCCATTGATTAGTTTTATTAATGGATTGTGGTTTGGTATTAAGTCTAAGAAGAAGTCTTTGCCTTTGCCTAGCTTCAGGTCCCAAGATTTCTTTTCATACCTTCCCCCAATTTATATTTTTGTTGAAAAGGTTGTCTTTCCTCCTTTGATGGCTTTTGAAACTTTGTGGAAATGCCCTTGAGCGTCTTTGTGTTGGTCAGTTTCTGGGTTCACTTTTGTGTCCATTAATCTCTGCATTTCTCTCTCCACAACACCACTGCCTTGATCACTGTAGCTGCAGAAGGCCTGAAACGGGGTAGACAGATTTCTCCTGGTTTATTTTTCTTTTCAAAGAAGTTTTTAGCTTGTCTGGTTCCTTTGCCTTTTCATATAAATTTCAGAGTAATCTTGTCTATGTTTACCAAAAATGTTGCTGAGATTTTAATGGGAATTATATTAAATCTCAATACTATTTAGAAGAGAATCAACATCTTTTCCATGTTGAGTCTTCCAATCGACGAATTTGTTCTCGATCTATTTTGATATTTGACTTCTTTTATCAGCTGCAGTTTTCAGTATAGAGGCGGTACATGTTTTATTAGATTTATACCTAAGTATTTGATTTTGTTGGAGCAGTTATAAATTTTATAACATTTCAGTGTCTCTGTTTTCACTGCTCCTACGTAGAATCGAATTTTGGATGTGTATCTTTACTCTGTGACCTTGCTGCGCTCATTCCTTAGTCCTAGGAGTTATTTTTTATTATTGTTAGATTCCATAGGATTTTCTGTGTAGACATTTGTCATCTGCAAATAAGGACAGTTTTATTTTTCATTTCCAACTCATATGCCTTTTACTTGTGTTGCACTACTGTACCGTATGTTCCAGCGCTGTTGAGAGGAGTGAGAGCAGGCACCCTGGCCCTGGTTTTCCTGTGTCTCTATCTTAGGGGCAGCGCATTCGGTCTCTAACGATTAGGTGCAGTGTTAGCTGCTGGGTGTTTGTAGGTGCTGGGTGTTTGTAGGTGAAGGTGAAGTACTCAGTCTTTTTGGCAGTTCTTATCATGATTCGGTGTTGGATTCTGTCAGATGCTTTTTTACACCTGCTGGCCGATCGTGTGGGTTTTCTTTCTCAGACAGTTAGTACGGCCGACTGCGTCGGGCGAATCCGTTCTGCATCCTTGGAGTAGAGTGGCCACGATGTGTGCTCTTTCTGCGCGTTGCTCGGCCCTGTCGGATGGTACTTGGTCAAGGGGTTTTTGATCTGTGTTAATAAGAGATGTTGCTCTGTAGGTTGTGTTTTTGGTTTTTTTTACTCTCATTTTCTGGTTTTGGTATCAGTGTAATATTAGCATCATAAAAGGAATGGAGAATTATGTTATCTTCTGTTTTCTGGAAAATATTGTTTAGAATTGGTGTTAATGCTGCTTTAAATGTTTGACACAATTCTCCAGGGAAACTGGAGACATTTTCAAGAGTCTAAGAATTTACAAATTCAGTATCCTTAATAGTTACAGGGCTATTTAAATTGTCTATTTAATATGGGTGAAGTGTGGTAGTTTATGTTTTTTGATGAATTGGTCCATTTATCTAATATGTCAACATTTTATGTTTAGAGTATTCCTTTATTCCCTTATTATCACTGTTGTTTTGAGGTCTGCAGGTTCCACAGTGGTAGCCTCTGTGTTAATCCTGATGCCGGTAATTTGTTCAGTTCTCGTTTTCTCTGTCAGTCTCGCTAGAGGTTTGTCAGTGTTACTGACCTTTTCAAAGAAACAGCTTTGTTCCGTTGATTTTAACGGCCATTTTTCTTTTCAATTTTATTGATTTCTTCTCTTTATGATTTCTTTACTTCTGAGTTTTAGAGTATATTCTGCTCTTTTTCTAGCCTCTTGAGATGAACGCTTATTAATTTGAGGCTTTTCCTCTTTTAATGTAAGCATTTATTATTATAAATTTCTCTTTCAGCACTTCTTTAACTGTGTACCACAAAATGGGATATACATATTTTTATTTAGTTCAGTGTGTTTTTGTATTTGTTATTTTCCTTGAGACTTCCACTTTTACCCATGGATCATTTAGAAGTGTGATTTAGTTTCCAAGTGTTCTCCTGTTACCTTTCTGTATATTATTTCTGGTTTGATTCTGTTGTGGTTGAAGAACATCCTATATGTTGTTTTAATTTTTAAAAACTTAACTGAAATTTAGGGCCCAGAATATAGTTTGTTTTGCTGTATGTTCTGTGGTTACTTGAATGTGTGTTTTGCACTCTTTGGAGTATACTGTCAGTTAGATCCTCTTGGTTAATGGTGGTGTTGAGTTGTGTAATCCTGTCCATTTTCTGTCTCGTTCTGTCAGTTGCTGAGAGAGGTATCTGAAGTCTTCATCTGTGCTTGTGATCTCTCTGTTTCTCTTTCCACCTGCCAGGTTTTGCTTCACGCAGTTTGCAGCTTTGTTGTTTGGTGCTCACGCTTCTACGAGGCCTGTGCGTTTTGACCCTTTATTATTATACAATGTCAGAGTCTCTGTAATTTTCTTTGCTTTGACATCTAGTTTGTCAGATAGTAATAGAGCCACTCCAACTCTCTTTTGATTAATGTTTGCATGCTATATCTTTCTGTTTGTGTATTTGAAATAACTTTCTTATAGACTGCATATAATTGGGTGATGCTTTTAATTGTGTGCATTGGGTCGTGTTTCTGGTTGCCGAGTTCTGGGATGTATGAGGTAAATGAAAACCCAACGGCCCTTGTCAACTTGCCTTCTTCACTCCACCTTTCGGAGTCCTCTTTTGTTTGTGTTGTACATACTATTCAGGGCTTTTAGTTGTGTTTAGCAGGAGAGGCAGAAAAAAGTGTGTCTTCTGGAGGTGGAGACCCAGGACTTTGTTTTGTTTGCTGCTGTGTCCCCACTGCCTGGACTTACATGATTGGTATCCAGTAAATGTCTGCTGAATGAATGAATGAATGAATGGTCACTGAGCAGAGTACATTAGTTTTTTTGTATACAGTATTTGATTATTTCTTACTGTAGAACATCTAGAGAATAGTTATGATTAAGTGATACAAAGTTTAACACACTCTTTTCAGTTTTATTTACTTTTCTGACAAATGAATTGTAGAGATTTAATGAATTGGACACAGTTATGCGCCTTAAAATAATTAAAGCACTGCTGAGAATTTGGGATGTGTAGACATGATGATTATTTCAAAATTTTTTATTGTACTTTATTAGTTAGAAGCCTGTTCATCACCCTTGGAGAGGAATTAGGCTATCTTACAAATTATTATTTTTTTAAAAATATTTTATTTACTTATTCTTAGAGGGGAAGAGAGAGAGAGAAACACCAGTGTGTGGTTGCCTCTCGTGTGCCCCCTACTAGGGTCCTGGCCTGCAACCCAGGCGTGTGCCCTGACTGGGAATCCAACTGGCAACCCTTTGGTTTGCAGGCTGGCACTCAATCCACTCAGCTACACCAGCCAGGGCTGTCTTACAGATTATTTGACAGATGCCATCTGAAACAAGTTGTTACCTCTGGATGAGAAGCAAACCCAGAAAAATACTTTTTCCTCTTTAACCTTAAAGGATTCTTATTGCCCTTCTGTTTTAATTGGTATTGTTATAGGTCCTTTCAATAATCAGGAGATGGCGGAATGGTTTCAGGCGGGCTATTTTACCATGTCTTTATTGGTGAAGAGAGCATGTGATGAAAGCTTCCAGCCTCTTGGTGATATCATGAAGATGTGGGGAAGGGTTCCCTTCTCTCCTGGTCCAGCGCCGCCGCCTCATATGGTAAGTACCTTCAGCTCATCTAGAACATGTTAGACTCAGAAGCACTTGCTTCCCTTTGTAAACACAAACCCCGTGTTGCATATAATGGGGGAAAGCTGTAGTTATTTGAAAGTAATTGAAAGGCAATGGAAAGTCTTAATTGGAGACCGCATACCTATCTGTAATGATCTTTTCAAAACTCAAATACCTATGCCCATTTCCACACACACACGCACACACTTCTCCCCTCCCCTCCCCTCTTCTTGCCTCTCTCTCCTCTCTCTCCAGTAGCTCTCCAGTAGGTATAGAATGAAGAACATCTTAGCCTGGCCCACCTACCAGGTCCTGCATGTTCTGGCTCTTTGCCTTCTAAGCTTGTTTCAGAGCTTTTACCTCAGTCTTCTGTGGTTCAGCACAGTTGACGTAGAGTTCTTTGTTGCTTCTCGTTAGAATGCACGTTCTTCCTTCCCCTCCATTTGCGTCTTACTTTTCGACTCATGCAATTCCTAAATTTGAGGTTTACCTTCAAGCAGATGTTCCTAATAAAGAAGTTCTCAATGCTTTGAAATGTATTTTGAAGACTTTTTCTTTTTTTAATATTAGTTACTGGTATTGTAACTAAAAACTGGATCATAATATAACTCCTCCCCCTTGTATAGTGGCCCTGGAGTACCTTTGAACGGGAAATCGTACTCCTTTGCAGCTGCTCCTGAGCCTCTCCCCATAGAGTTCCCCTTGGAGGGCTGTGGAGCTGTGCCTTACTTGTCCTTCTCCAGGTAGGAGTGTCTGGTTGCTGGCTGTAGTCAAAAGCAGCCATAGTCAAAAACCTTGAGTGTGGACACTGGATTTCTACAGCGATAATACCACTGACATAGTTATTCACCAGCTGTAGGTGTGAGGACCCGTGCCAGGCCTTGGGATAGGTTCTTAAGAGATGAGGCTGAACAAGATACAGCCTCTGTGGTCAGGGGAGTCCATCGACGAAAATAACGCCTATCATCGGACTTTTTGACCATGGCTCCTAGTAAAAAAAAACAAAACTGAAAACAGAATTTTATGAGACTTTTTCTGTGTGTAAATATGTGAAACGTTTCACAAAACATTTTCTCATGCACATATTTTCTGTTCTTCTTTTTTAAAAATATATAAATGCTGATCTTGACCCAGTAATTGATTTCTGAATCCACTGATGGGTTGAGACCACCTGTAGTTTGGAGAGCAGAGAATATTTCTGGCCGAAGAGAATTATTTCTTGACATTTCTGTTGTTGTAACTTCAAAGGATACTATACTGTGTATTATTTTATGTAAATTTAAGTTGAGCTTTATTTTCCTCCTCTGAAAATGGGATGAGTTTTTTTATTTTGTGCGTTTCAGAGCTGCAGGTTCCTTACGTGGAACGTAGTATACTTTCTCCAGTCCGTCCCCTGACCCCCAGCTGTAGGGCTGAGCCTCAGTCGGACTCGCCTGAGGGGAAAAGCCTTGGGAGCTTTGCTTCCTGTCAGCCCTTGGCCTTTGCCCGAAATACCCCTGATGAGAGGGTTCACCTTGCTGATGAACGTACCGTGAAACCGTTTTCATGTAGAAATTTAAATTACCTTATTGTACGTTCTATCTAGCTTCAATATTTAATGAGAAAGAAAAATGTCCCTGACTTTCAGATGATTCCTAGCCCAAGAAATTATATATCAAATGTTTTATTCCAAACTGTAACCTGTGTACAATAAAGATAGAAACATTCACTAATGATCTGCCTCTCTGGTCTGTGCACCCTTACACTTTAACAGTGTTCCCCCCTTATCTGCAGGGGATGCGCTCCAAGACCCCCAGTGGATGCTGAAACTTTAGAAAGTACCGAATCCTACATGTACTGTTGTTTCTCTCCTGTACATACACTGATGATAAAGCTTAATTTATGAATTGGGCACAGTAAGAGATTAACAACAGTAACTAATAATCAAATAGAACAGTTGTAACCATGTACTATGATAAAAGTCATGTGAATATGGCCCCCGGCTGACCTGGTAACTAAGACACTGCTGAGTGCCTGGCCTGGAGGGCGGCACCCACAGTGTGCGCATGCGGGCAGCGGGGCGGTTCATGTCCCGGGTGCGATGGAGCGGCACGGCGCGAGATTGCATCGTACTGCCCAGAATGGTGCACAGGTTAAAACTTGGGAATTGCTTATTTTTTGAGTTTTTATTTAATATTATTGGTGCACAGTTGACCATAGGTAACTGAAACTGCAGAAAGTCAAAGTGTGGACAGGGGGACTGCTGTATTTTCATTGTTTTATACTGTCCATTATTCCCTGCTTTTTGCTTTTTAAATTTCAATTTCTGCCACATTGTTTGAAGTGCAAGTTAAAAAAACCAGGGCTTTATTACAGCTTATTTTTTTAAACTTACTAATGGCAGTAGAAAAACCTGATTTTTGGTCGGGAGTTAACAGTTTTCTGTTTAATTAAACATTACTCAACATCTTAATACATACTTACATATTGGCTCCCTATATTTATCATGAGCCATTTTAAATTCCCAACATAAAATTTCTTTTAACCTTTAGATGAATTTACTCCTTTCTCTTTGCCCCATTTCTGTAACTTTTAATGATTTTAAAATTTATAAATTACTTCTAATATTTGGAGAATTGCACACTTTTTAGTTACAGGAGTAACTGGAGTTCAGTACAGCATTCACTTTCAAGGGCGGAAGGGGAGAGAGGAGGCAGCTGCCAGGAGGACCCTGCCCCTGCCTTAGGAAATCTCACATAATGCAGGCACACTTTCCTCCACTAGATGGCACTGTTTAGTCTTTACAGATGCCTGAGGTTTTTATAGTTAATCATTTTGGTCAACTATAAACCAAAGATGTAAAAACTTAGACATCCATTGTAAACATTGTAAAACATCCATTGTAAAGATGGAGTGGGAAGTGAAGGTCTGAGATTCATTTTGCTTTCAGGTATATGTACTAAATGGCTTTTAGGCTCTTTGCAGTGTATTCAAGGGTACTTCTTGCCCCATCTCTTCACTCCCAGGGAGAGTTGGACCAGGAGCGACTGACCAGGCAGCAGGAACTCACGGCCTTATACCAGATGCAGCACCTCCAGTACCAGCAGTTCTTAATACAGTAAGAGCAGTGATGTGGAGGGGTGGGCTGCAGCCCCAGAAGGGCCTTTTGGTGTCATCTGCTCACAAGTGTCACCTTCTATAGCAGAAAACAAAAAGTTTTAGGATACTTGGGTCACCCAGCTAGTGGCATGTTATCATTAAGTTTGGTTTTCTTACATACCAGAAATTTGCAGAAGATGACACATAACTGTTAATTTTGTAAGCTCTTTAGCTCCTAAAGCAAGAATCAGTAGACATTTTGAGAACTAAGTGCCTTGTGCATGGCTCGACTTTGAATGCTACAGAGAGAAAACAGACGAGAGAACAGGAAAGAAATAAAGTTTATACTGTTAGATGTGGTGTGGAGTGATGGCAGAATCACTTAGGTTGTGTGTCCCCTTTTGTAGAAGAGGTAACGATGGCTGTCATCTGGGCAGAGGGTGGCAGCCTGCTACCTGTTCTTACAAGCAGAGTTTTGCAGGCCCACAGCCATACTCGTGTGTGTGTTGTCTGTGGCTCCTTTTTGGACAGAGGTGGCAGGATCGAGTAATGGCATATGGTCTGCAAAGCCAAAAACATTTTCTGTCTGGCTCTTTACAGAAAAAGATCGTCTACCTCTGATTTAGTGGAAGATAATCAAACCTAAAATTTTCTAAGCTGAAACAAATTGGAGAATTTTTATATAGGTGATTTATTTTTGCAAAGGGTGCTTCTTGTAGAAATAGCTATTTAAATCTTTTAAAAATATTTATTTTTAGAGGGGAAGGGAGGGAGACAGGGAGAGAAACATCATCGATTGGCTGCCTCTTGGCTGCTTCTAGCACGCTCCCAACTGGGCGCCAGGCCCTCAACCCAGGCATCAGCCCGGCAGCCCCTCAGTTTGCAGGCTGGTGTTCAGTCCACGGAGCCACGCCAGTCAGGGCTGAATCTATTCGAGTTTTAACTTGTTTTCTGATACAAGGCTATTATCTTGAAGGAATTTGCCAATATTTGATACTTTGCAATTTTTTTCCCTTTCAGAAGCATGTCACTTATAGGTTTAGTTCTTTATAGAATGAAGTACATGTGTCTATTATTATCATGAAAAATTATAAAAATGTATTTGCTAGCTATTTCTGATGGTGTTTTGGGGGAATGGTAGATTGAACCACATTCCTCCTTGTCAACGTGAATAGACAGGTTGCATTTTCTTTCACTCTCTGAAGACAGCAGTATGCACAGGTTTTGGCTCAGCAGCAGAAAGCAGCCCTGTCTTCCCAGCAGCAGCAGCAGCTGACACTCCTTCTGCAGCAATTCCAGGCGCTGAAGATGAGGTTGGTGGTCATTCCATGATGCCTCAGTGTGTGTGTGTCAGGGCGGGGGGAGAAGGAAGGAAATATTGGTGTGTGTGAACTCAGGTATCAAAATACCCCACACAACAGAAAACCCGTGGTGGTGTGTGTAAAAACAGAACAAGTCTTAAAAAAATAATTAGGCTATAGGTAAAATATTTATTTGGTCTTTTTACTCAGAGGATAAAACTGGTTCACTTGAGAACCAATGTAGTCTTGTGGAACCAGCAACCAAAAAAGTTGTGGTCTGGAAGTTTAATCTCGTTTACACCTGTGCTAGCTATCTCAAGGAAGAGACTAACAGTGCCACACAAAGTTATAACTTTCCAGAACCCAAAAGCTATTAAAGTAGCTCAGAGGGAAAGAAAATTATACTAGAAGTGTTCAATTTCTGCTGTTTCGGATTATCATTCAGGGTAGTATTTATTTTATCTTTTGCAAAGGTATCAGTCACTGTTCTTAAAAACTTTATTGTCTAGTTTAACTTGAACCTTTTACATTTCTCTTTTGAGCCATAACTCATCCTGCTAGATGGTAATGTCTCCATTTTACAGATGGGCAAACCAGGACCCTTAAGGCTAAGAGCTAAAATGCAGACCTTTTGACTTATAGTCCATGGGGTTTTTTCTTTATAACATGCATCTGTGATGTATGGAGATGTTCTGGATTATTTAAGATCCAGAACATCTGGATACTCATTTTTGGAAATCGGTGTGTTCCAGTACCTTGGAGAGTCCAGAGTGGGATTATTGCGCTGCTCTGTTCCTCTCCGAAATGCTTTGGTCGTGTTATGATTTAGTTAAAAACAATGGAGTTTTCTAGCCAAGTGACCTAGAAAACCTACAGATATTCTTAAAGTTCCTCTTTACTTTTGCAAATGGCAGGAACAAGTTAATTTTTCCTTGTTTTCCTTTTGCAGACTATCTGATCAGAACGTCCTTTCCTCAGTGACTAGATCCGTGTCGGTGCCAGACACCGGGTCTATCTGGGAGCCGCAGCCGGCAGCCACGCAGCCTGCAGGTACGCACTCAGGCTGGCCCTTCGACAAAACGGACCCCAGCAAAGGGCTGACAGTATTGAAAACAGACTGTTACGGATTCGCTAGAAGTTGTCAATAGATACACTTCTTGAATTTGAAGTCAGCCTCTCTTTTTTTATGTTGCTCTCTCCAGTGTGGAAAGGTCTTTTAAATTGTTTTTTCCCTCTTCTGCCAGAGTGAAAAATACATTCATCAAAAACATAAGTAATGATGGTCTGTTTTCTCTGAGTCAAGGGTTGACATATAGCCCAATCCTGCAGGTACCCAGAAATTTGGGGAAGAAAAAAGCCTGCCTTGAAGTGACTGTCTTACCTCATTCTCTAATTTTTTTTTCATTATGTCAGAATATTTGCGGCTGGGATTTTTAAAAAGTCTCTGTTGGTGGAGCACTTCTGTTTCTGAAGGTCTCAAACCTGCAGAGGTGGGTGGTTGGAACCATGGGCAGTCCTTATAAGAAGTTACAGTGTGTGCAAAATTCTTAGGAACCATGCGCATTGATGGATTTTCCTTTTTTTTAAGTTGCTGAATTGTACACTTTTAAGATTTTATTTATTTACTTTTAGAGAGAGGGTGACAAACAGCAGTATATAAGAGATACATTGATTGGTTGCCTCTCACTCACTCCCAACTGGGGACCCGCCCGCAACCCAGGCACGTGCCCTGATTGGGAATCAAACCGGTGACTTCTTGGTTCACAGACTGGCACTCAGTCCACTGAGCCACACCATCCAGGGCAGATGGATTTTTCTTAGGGCCATTGAGCTATTCAGGCTATAGTTCTCTGACTAACATTGGCCCTGGGGACTGTGGTTATCCTCCCTCATCAACTTCCCACACTGTATTTTTTCTTGGTAGCCATTTATAGGATGTTAGACTCTCCTCTGGTTTGGGGGAGACTGTGAGTACCTTATTAAACAGTTTCTTTTGTTGTGCGTGATGCAGTGAGGGTTCTTTATAAAAACTCCATGGTTTTATATAGACCGTAATGTATAGTCCGTAAATAGGCTAGAATAGGAATGTAGGCAGTAGAGAATGCAGGAAAGCAGTGTCAGCAAACCTTGCTGGCAACAGGAAAGCAGACTCAAAAGCCTTTTCCTGTGTGTTGACCTCCACGTCTGACCGTCTCAGGTCGGCAGGGCCCAGTGGCCTTTGTGAGACCGGTTCAGCCTTTCCAGAGGCCTCAGCTCCAGTGTATCTCTTTCTTTTTTCTCTCTCTCGCTTTTATCAAAGGGAAATTCATATAACACAAAATTAACCATTTTTAAATGAACAATTCAGTGGCATTTAATATATTCACAGTATTGTGCAGTCACTGAGTTTTCTCTGGTGCCACAGCTATGCCTCTCTTAAATCCTGTTCTCCACTTGGTGCGGTAAGAGGTGGCGAGGCTGCGGGAAATACCATGGACTTCGGGGTCTGATGCGGTGGCTAGGGTTTAAGGCCTAGCTTGGCCACGTGCCTGCCCCATGTCTTTGGGAATGTTACAGAACCACCTCTGACCCTTAGCTTGCTCATGTGTAAAAATGGAGGATGTGAACAGATATCTTACAGGGTTTTGGGAGGGTGAGATTAGTTCCTCAATAAATGTCTGGTACTTACTTTCCCTGTGGGTGTGTTGAAGGATGTTGATGTAAATTAGAGCCCATGGGCAGTTCAGGTGACTTCGCAACGGAACAGACATACACAGTGGAGCTCATCTGGGGATAGACAGACAGCCGTCTTTGTTATGCTCGTGGATATGTGACCGTGTGTGAGCTCTGACACCCCTCACTTTTTTCCATTGCTGTCTTACAGTTTGGGAAGGTGGTAGTGTGTGGGATCTTCCCCTGGATACCACGACTCCGGGACCTGCCCTGGAGCAGCTTCAGCAGATGGAGAAGGCCAAAGCTGCAAAGGTCTGAAAGTCATTCTCCCCTGGCCACGCATCCTTTCCAGATGTAGGACAGACACATGGGCATCTGGTTGTTGATGTCTCTATCTCTGTCTAGCTGTACTTTTCCCTCCTTTTAGTTTATTGCTACTTAGCTGGTATAAGCACATTCATATTCTATGAATATATCCCTAAAAAGACCTTGAACAGAATTAAAACTCCAAGTTTAAGTGAGATCAAATTAAATTAAAAGTGACTGGTTGGCTGACATTAATGATCATGGTCACGTGTATATTTTAGTTACATTATTCATGGTAGAAACACTTGTTAACACATACTAAGACCATAAGAAAATATCCACTATGTGGCTTATTAAACCCTTGATCTGCAGCTTGAGTTGCCACCTGGAATCTTTGTAGTGGTGTTCATTTACATTTCCTGGTGTCCCCAGGCGCACAGCTGAGAAGCTTGACATTAACATCAGCGCCCGTGTTCCATTCTAGGCTCTGCAGGAACTGGAGCCTTGAATTCTGGTTTTAGTGCTTGACAGAAGAGGGTGTCTGCCAGCACTTGGTGTCCCTCACTGATTTCTCAGTTCTCACGCCTCTGAGGGACTTGTTCCTGTTTTATATGTAATGCACGCGTATCCTCTGAGGCTATGATAGTCTCCGTAGAGTACCCAGAGTGGAAAGGATTCATGGTCGGGGGCTGTCTTCAGAGAAGAGAGACCATAATTCCGACTATTTTTGAACATGTTCTAGTTCCCCGTCCTTTGTGCTGGGAACACATAGGTGATGAAATGTAGGAACTTGCAATCACACACAAGTGTGTGCGTGTCGGGGGTGGGGAATGGCACGCAGACAAGTAGGATGAGACGGCACATGGGCTGGCTGCCAGTTGGAGAGGTGGGCATCAGGAACTGGTGGCTCTTTCTGTGGACAGTGATATCTGAGTTAATTTTCACTTGAAGGACAGTAGGATTTAACCCAGTTGAAGGGCTTGGAGTTGACACATTAGGAAGAAGTAAAATTTAAATTGCAGCTGAAGGAAACGACATGCGTAAAGACTCAGAAATGCAGGAGAATGTACTGGCGGAGACAACAGCTAAGGGCTCTGGTCTGGCCTGGATCCTTGATGAGAGTGAGGAGTAGGTGCTGCGAGAGGATGCTCAGGGAGAGGAGTCAGGCCAGTCCTGAGCATCCCGTTCGTGCCGAGCTAAGGCGGGGTTCGTTTTCTGGGTGAGGGGTGGTGTAAATGTAAGCCTGAGTGTGATTTTTTTCTTGGTGGAGGTTAGATGTTGAGCTGGGGAATGTGGGCACAACTGGATTATTCTGGGGAACCAGATAAGACACTCACAGGAATGTGGGTGAGAAAATGAAGGCCTCAGCTGTACTCGTGGCAGTGGTACTAGAGACTGGGTGCTGGATTTGACTGGTATTTTGGAACTACAAATGATAGAATTTGCCAAGTTGTTCGTCTTCAAATTTTAAAGAATTACACAATTTTTCACACCACGGGCTTTACAAAATTGCTGTTGTGATATTGTAGTCACATTGTTGGATTTTTGATCAGAATCTTTTTGTGGGAATGAGCAAAGGAATGGCCACCCCCAGCCCCCCAAAACTCTGGTGTTACTCTTCCTCATGGTTGCTTTCTCTTCTGCCTCTAGGAAATGTGGTGCAGTGGCAGCTTAGAGCAAGGAGGTGGGGAAAGTGGGGTGAGAGTGCATTCAGTTAGAAGAGCACGAAACGGTTGTGACTACCGGGACGGATTAGAGCTGAGAGCTCTTACGGAGTGGGTGTCGTAGGCCACTGGCAGTGGGGGCGACTGCACGCATCCCAGCTCCTCCCCACAGTGCTGGTCAGGGAGGCCGGAGTGTCCTGTGCATGGCTGCAGGTTTCTAAGAGTGCTCTCTGTACTCACAGCTAGAACAGGAGAGGAGGGAAGCAGAAATGAGAGCGAAACGGGAAGAGGAAGAGCGAAAGAGGCAAGAAGAACTCCGGAGACAGCAGGAGGAAATTCTTCGGAGACAGCAGGAAGAAGAAAGGAAAAGGCTGGAGGAAGAAGAGCTTGCCCGAAGGAAACAGGTACCCTGCCTCTGAGAACCCTGGCCACGGGACTAATGCCGAAGGAGGGCCTCGGGGCAGCCTGCTCAGTGCCCGTCGTCTCACGGGCCGTCGTTCTCCGTGAGATGGCTTACCCAAGGTCAGCAGCAGGGTTGGGGTTGGGACCTTAGAAGATTCATCTCCCTTTTAGGGAGGGTGTCTTGTCCATTAACACCCATTGGAGGAATAGTCTTCAGTCCTGGTGAAACATTGGAATTGATTTCTTTTGCATAGTTTCTAGGGTTTTATAAACCAATTAGATTTCAGAGGTAACTGAGTCTTTGCCAAAAGTATTTGTCATCAGTGATGTTGAAGTTTTTAATGAACTTTGGCCATTTGTATTTTGGGGGTGGGGGCATGTCCTTGGGACTTTGTCTACTGGGATTTTAAAAGATCCCAATGGAAAGACCCGTCTTTGTAACAGCCCCAGAGTCTAGCCTTTGCCTCACATTTCCTGCTCCGTGTCCGCCACAGCAGTTACTCTGTGAAAAATGAAAGGGTCCCTGCCAGGTTAGGACTGCCGATACTTCTCAGAGCCTCCCTGTCACGATCAGGATGTCAGGGCTCTAACAAGTCTTGCACTAAGGAAACCTGTTTAATTCTGCAACGCTCAGTATTTCCTAAATTCTTTTGTCAACAGGACCCTTTTCTGTATACTCGGTGTCTGGGGGACTTCTGTTCTGGGACACAGTTTTACTCAGTTCTTCTGACTGGAGAGCTCATGTCTACTGATGACATTTTTGGAAGCTGTGTGGATGTGGCCTGGCTGCACCTTAGGTTATCAGCTGATTAAAAAATAGGGCTGATGGTACCAGTGGAGAAAACAGAGCCCGAGTCCTAATGTGGCCTTTCCAGGGGTAATCGGGAAATGTAGCTAATGTAGAAACCACGGTAGACTTCCCAGTATAATGCCGTTTGTATTTTAAATACAAACTATTTTAACTCTTAATGTGTCTACTCAACTTACGTACATACTTTTAATTCTGTGTACTTTTTATTGTTATGTTAACAGGGTCTTATTGGCATATAGCCTGTTCCTTTTCAAATTACGATGTAATGTAGTAATTGAGACCCAGAGTTTCTCTCTCTCACACGCACCCACACACACCCCTTTTTTAACATAGGAGGAGGCCCTTCGACGTCAGAGGGAGCAGGAGATGGCGTTAAGACGACAGCGAGAAGAGGAAGAAAGGCAGCAGCAGGAAGAAGCTCTCAGGAGGCTGGAGGAGAGGAGGAGGGAAGAGGAGGAAAGGCGGAAGCAGGAAGAACTGTTACGCAAGCAGGTGACCAGATGGTTTACTCTCCTCGTTGCCATTTGAAGCTGGGAATTAGAGATGAAGAAAGTGTTCAGAGAGCCTGTCTTTCAGGTTGCTGAAAATGACCAAAAGAGACCTAAATTAGCAAAAGACACTGGCTCTTCTTACTTTTGTAATAACTGTCCCACATGTAATTATAAAAGCTGGGGGAAATACCGAAAAAGTAAAAGAAACAAAAACAGACCATCAGAGAGAAATCTGAAGAAGACATACCCTTAAAAAACCAATTATGACATCTGCAAGGTGACAGCTTTTGCTTGAGGGTACTCTCCAGCTCACTCTTTTAAAGCGTCCCATTCAGACCCTGGCCCGTGTGGCTCAGTTGGTCGATACGTCGTTCCATAAACCCGAAGGTTGCAGGTTCCATTTTTGATCTGCCCAGGTCTGGATTCAGTTCCTGAATCCGGTTGCCTCGGTGTCCGAGAGGCAACCGATTGATGTTTCTCTGTCGCACTGATATTTCTCCCCTCTCTCTCAACCTCCCTTCCCTTCTCTCTAAAATCAGTACACATGTCCTCAGGAGAGAATTTAAAAACATTAAAATGTACAATTCAGTGCTGTTTAATATAGTCACAACATTATGCAACAGTAAGCACTAATTCCTGTCCAGCTCTGCCATCCTGCCACGACAGGCAGCCAGAGAGGCGGAGGCTGGGTTGAAGAGAGTTCTTCCGAGGGACCCGCGGGCCACCAGGGGTGCGAGGCAGGGATTAAAGGAATTGACCCTGTAAAGTTGCGTTGGTTCCAGCCCGGGCTGAGGCTTTCTCGGTAATCCGCATCCCTGCAGGCCCTGGCAGCCCTGTGCCTCTGTGTTGGAGCAGTTTCTGGGAGGCTTCCTGCTGTCGGCGCTGGTGCCCTAGAGATCAGTGCTTACCACACATGTTCAAAGTGACGTTCTTTTTATGTAGAAATTAGCAAATCGGTGACAGTTTTACCCTGTTAGTGTCTTAGGCCTTTGTGGCTACTGTAAATATATTATAAAGGGAAATTTACCTCTATCTCATATCATCATCAACAAAGTTTTGCCTTTCTCTGTCACTTCAACAGTGATTCAAATTTGAAGAAAGGACACACAATTGAAGTTTACATATATTCTTCTTTATTTTTCCTTCTGGGAAGGAAGAGGAGGCTGCAAAATGGGCCCGGGAAGAAGAAGAAGCCCAGCGTCGAATAGAGGAGAACCGGCTGCGAATGGAAGAGGAGGCAGCTAGACTCCGGCACGAGGAGGAAGAGCGGAAGAGGAAGGAGCTGGATCTCCAGCGGCACAAGGAGTTGATGCGCCAGCGGCAGCAGCAGCAGGAGGCTCTGCGGAGGCTGCAGCAGCAGCAGCAGCAGCAGCAGCTGGCACAGATGAAGGTAGAGCCTGCACGCTGGCTGGGGAGTTGCGTGTTAATGTGTTAGGGAGATCCTGGCAGTCACGTAGTGTGCTTTCTTCAGTGTTGCTGTTACTGCTATGGTTTTTTGATCAATAGAACATAATGTGATGCATGTACTTGCGTTAGGCCTTTAAACAAGATAGGAATAAATAAAAGGATAGGACACGAGCAGTGATGCAGGCAGAATGAAGGAACTCTTCTTTGGTTCATAAATTGAATGCAGCTCAGTAAACACTGGAGTGCCTACTCTAGTGGCTCAGCAATGCTGATACAAAGGTAAATGAGAGAAGGCACCTGCCCCCAGGGAGCTCCCAGTCTTATTCAAGCAAGAGACAGACATTTGGGTGTATGAATAGGAGCCGTCACACAGGGCTTGAAACGCAGCTGCTGTGGGAATGGGGGCACATTGTAAGTTAGGTTGAAATGCTGTATGCGAACGAAGTGTTTTATGAGCATTCAGAGCATTATTTGAAATAGTAGAAAGTAAAGACGGGGAGACCAGTGGCGTGTGGTGGTGAGAATGACTAGGAGGGACCAGCAGGACAAGAATTGTTGACAGTAGTCAGCAAGACTTGGTGACTAGACCTGATGGGCCAGTGCAGAAGCCAGGGTAGCTGGTGGGTAGGAAGTCCTCGGGGACTGGGAAAGTGGTGGAATTGTTGAGGAGGTGGCTTGGAGTGATTGGGAAGGGAGGAACAGATTTATGGCAGGGTCTTCAGAGCTCTACGTGGGGTCCCCTGTCTTTAAGGGGCTCACAGGATAAAGACATACAGCAGGAAATTAGAGTGCAGTATGGTAGACAGGTGGCCTTAGACATTGTTTGTTTTATGACTGGCCGGATTAGTTTGGTGAAGCCCCACTCTCCTGCTCTCTCTGGTGTGAAGCCCCTGCGGAGGCCCTTCTGGGGTTCTGCACTGGGTGTGCCCACTCTCTCTCTGGGGCGGTGTTGTGGGGACAGGCTGCTCTTTGATTACCTTGCCCCCCCCCTCCAGCTGGTCAGCCCCACTCAGTGCCAGTGGAATTGCTCTGTTTTCAAAAGTGCCCTGGGGCATAAATTGCCTCAGACTGATTCGTACAGATCCAATCAAATTCTGGCTTCTTTGAAGAGCTACTTCTCGAGGTCAGTATCTGAGGTTTGTTCGGACCCCAGGAGGACTTCTTCAGCCCTTTTCCTTGGTTTTCTGAGAGCAAGTCGTAACCAGCAGTTACAGTTCAGCCTGGGTCTCCACTGAATCCGCCCATCTCCTGGTTGCCATTCACGCTGTCCTTCCCCATTTACTTTTCCATCGAAAGTGTTCTTGGGTTCGAACTCATCTTTCTCTACACTATTGCAAATGAAGTCAGCTCCTTTGGGAAGAGCTCTCCCTAGTCCAGTGTGTTCTCCCACCTCCACTCCCAATCAAAAATCTCTGAGTCACAGCTCTAGAGCTGGGAACAGTGGTGTGCTTTTCTCTGAGTGATGCTGTGCTTTAGGAGTTGAGCCCTGGAGGGAGGTGCAATAACCTCAGGTCTTTTTGGCTTGCTTTTCCTGGTGGCTTGGTGGCCTTTCAAACTATGGCAGAGGCAGTCAGTCAGTAGTTTCCATTTCACAAGGAGAGGTAGGCAAAAGGAGGGATCCCCCACCTCTCAGCTGTATTCTCTTGTAACTTGGCCTTGGCATCAGGTAGCTGGAGTCGGGTGCAGGGTGCTGATGTGCTTCTCTGGAATCCAGCCCGTGAACTGGCCACTGAGGGGCAGAGGGAGGCCTGTGCTCCTGGCTGTGTGCAGCTGGAATGGAGTTGCTGTCTGGCTGAGCCTAGGTGATGGGAGAGAGTAGTCTTGGTACAAGTACCACAGACTCTGTTCTTACCAAGTTTTAGCAGATTTTCTTGAAAAAATGTTTCATTAGCTGTATTCCCTTGGGAGCATTTCCAGAATCTGTAAATGATTTTTAAAAAACAATTTTCAGCCCTGGTTGGCAAAGCTCAGTGGATTGAGTGCTGGTCTTCGAGATCCCCAGTCAGGGCACATGCCTGGGTTGTGGGTGTATCTCTCGCACGTTGATGTTTCCTCTCCCTGTCTTTCTCCCTCCCTTATTCTGTTTCTAAAAAATAAATAAAGAAAAATTTAAAAAATAATTTTTACCAGTTTTGCTGGAGAGTGGGTCCATGTGCTCCTCATTCTGCCATACTGGACATGAACACAATCATTTTTTATATTAAAAATAGTGTTGAGCCCTGGCTGGTGTAGCTTAGTGGATTAAGCGCGGGCCTGTGAACCAAGAGATCACGGTTCGATTCCCAGTCAGGGCACATGCCTGGGTTGCAGGCCAGGTCCCAGCAGGGAATGCACAGGAAGCAACCACACATTGATATTTCTCTCCCTCTCTCCTTCCCTTCCCCTCTGAAGATAAATAAATAAAATCTTTAAAAAAAAAATAGTGTTGAGGCCCTGGCTGGTGTGGCCTGGTGGATTGAGTGCCGGCCAGTGAACTAAAGGGTCGCTGGTTTGATTCCCGGTCAGGGCGCAGGACTGGGTTGCAGGCCAGGTCCCCAGTTGTGGTCATGAGAGAGGTAACCACACACTGATGTTTCTCTTCCTCTCTTTCTCCTTCCCTTCTCCTCTCTCTAGAAACAAATACTTAAAATCTTTAAAAAAAATAGTGTTGAAAGTGGTATAGCAGTGTCAGGGCAGAAAAAATAAGTTAAAAAAATATCAATGATCTTTTAGGTGTCACAAAATGTGCCAAATTCCCCACTGTTTGCTGCCGATCTGGGAGGGAGTTGTTCTTAAAAGCATGATTAATAAACGCAGTTCTGAGGGCTGTACAGGATGCTGGTTGGACTGGAAAATGCCCTGAAGTAATGTTGATAGAGTGATGGGACTGACTTCCTATGCACGGATAAGACGTGAGGAAACCGATAGCGATCTGCAGAGGTTTGTGGGCAGACTCGATTTGTTCTGCTTGACTCCAGAGAGCAGACCTGGGAATCGCGAGCAGAAAGTGCGGTGGAGTGTATTTTCACTCTGCAGTGGGAAGGGGCTCGGAGGTGCCTGAAAGGGAGTGGGTCACTTCAGGGGGCTGTGCGTCTTTTCCCGGCCTAGGTCCTGGGGAAGGCGACCGGGTGTGGGCTGACACATGCACTGGGTTTTATTGTGTTTTATTTATTCATTTTAATTTTCATTTATCAATTGGAGAGAGAGAAGGAGGAAGGGAGGAGACGGATACAGCAAATTGTTCCACTTATTTATGTATTCATTGTTTGATTTCTGTATGTGCCCCAACAGGAGACTGAACGTGCAGCCTTGGCGTGTAGTATCGGGATGATGCTCTAACCAACTGAGCTCCCCCGCCAGGGCCCCCACTGGAATCTGAGACATCAGTGGTTACTGGCCGATTGTCTGCATCAGAAGTACAAAGCATGCAGATTCTCTGGCCTCGCCTTTGGCTCTTCTGACTCTTCCAGTGTGGGGCCGGGCGCCACACTTTTACAAGTCCTCCCAGGCAGTGCTGCCGGGTTTGAGGTGTGCCTGATTTGATCTTGATTAAAAACAGTGTGTCTGTGCTCAGCTTTGCTTACCTAGTCCCCCACCTTTCTCTCTCAGTTTCCCTCTGTACCCTCCCCACCAGCACAGGTGCTTTTTTTGTTTTTTTAAATCCTCACCTGAGGATATGTGTATTGGTTTTAGAGAGAGGAAGGGAGAATGAGAGAGAGAGAAAGAGAAAAACATCGATGTGAGAGAAGCATCGACAGGTCGTCTCCAGTGCGTGCCCCAACCTGGGTGGAACCTTCCATCCCTTGGTGCACGGGACAACGCTCCAACCAACTGAGCCACCCAGCCAGGGCAGCCCAGATGCGTTTGGAGAGAAACGCCCCTATTATCCATCACGTTGGCCAGAAACTGTTACGGATTGATTCATTGTGTTCAGTTGTGTGGAGGGTTCTCATGTGGAGAGCTGTTTGGTAATATCAGTGACAGTTGGAACTGTTTATACCCTTATCCTGTCTTTTCCTACTTTAGAGATTTCTGCTCTAAAGCCATTGTTTTGGGGGTGTTGGGACATTGTATTTATTTTGATCCATGTTCATGTAGTATTTTTATTAAACATTTTAAGGAGTTTGATTCGTTTTTTATTGTTTTTAAGATTCATAAGATGTCTCAAAATTAGAATGCATCATTTTCTGGCCTAGGAGACCACGGGATTCTCTTGGAATAATCAAGCTTTTGAGAACGCTAAAGTATTCAGAACAGATACTTACTCTCTATGTTAGTTCACACTTTTAAGGGGCAGGAAAATAGAATTATTAATTAAAAGCAGCTTAGCACTCATGACTAGAAGCTACAGTTCAGTAAATGGCAACTCATAAAGACTGAGAACCATGGCTGACATCTTCCATTAGCTCTTCACCTCCTTTCTCCCTCCAGAAATTTTGTCCTAAACCCTTTGACTGGAAAGTCGCATCTCATGTCCCTTGTTGTCTCCTTGGATTAAAAATCTAGTGATTTTTCTGTTCACTCATTTTCCTTTATGTCTGTATATTGTTGACTATGTTAGTGCTAGATATAACAAATTGGCAATCCCCAAATGATAGTGCAAGTAAAAGTGTATTGTGTTTAAGTTGTTTTAAAATAAGCTTAGGTTTGGAGTGGTGACAGAATATTTAAGTGAAAGAAGCCAACTGATTGGGAGACTAGTATGTAAAAGGTTACAGGAGGAGCCTGGCTGGTGTGGCTCAGTGGATTGAGCACCAGCCTGTGAACCAAAGGGCCGCTGGTTCATTCCCGGTCAGGGCACATGCCTGGGTTGCAGGCCGGGTCCCCAGCAAGGGGCGCACGAGAGGCAACCACACGTTGATGTTTCTCTCCCTCTCTTTCTCCTTCCCTTCCCCTCTCTAAAAATAAGTAAATAAAATCTTTAAAAAATTAAAAAGCAAAAAGGATTACAGGAGGAAACGTAAATGTTCTGCTTGTACATGATACAATATTGCCTCTGTTTCCTGTCCACATCGTTTCCTCATGCGCTCTTCTGCCTTTCTTTTCTCTTAGCTTCCCTCTTCTTCAACGTGGGGCCAACAGTCTAACACAACAGCCTGTCAGTCCCAGGCAACGCTGTCATTGGCGGAAATCCAAAAACTGGAAGAGGAGCGAGAACGGCAGCTTCGGGAGGAGGTAAATTTCAGAAGTAAACGTGGTCCAGTCCAACAGCGTTCCGGAATAGCTAGAGCGCGTTCTGGGTTAGTGGTTAGTGAAGGTCGTTATTATTGTCAGATTGCTGTGCGTCTGAATTGCACGTTCATTATTAAATTCTCCAGCTTGTAGTTTTGTCATTCTAGCCAATAAGAAGTATCTAACAGGAATAACACCAAGATTGGTAACATAAACATCCAGGTAGCTTAAACATTTTACTGTAACTCTTAAGAGAATAACTCATGGGTGTTTCAGAATTGTGGGTGAATTTTATGCAGATAAGCTTTCGTAAATTTGATTTTTAGAATGCAGAATACATTTTTCTCTAAGGGCGGTGCGTTTTCTGACTGGCCTGCAAAATCGTAAAATATGCCAGTAAGAGAAGTTAGTCTCTGCTTGTGAAGCTGTGTTGTGTAGTAGTTGTGAGTTGACATCTTTAGGATAGGAAGGGTACGGAGAGTGGAAGAAATAGGGGGTGGGGTGGAGGAGGAATACAGTTCTTGACAGAAGAGAAAATGAGTACGTGGAGTCATTGGGTTCAGTATGCCGTTAGGGGTCCCCTTCTTCCAGCCCTCCATCCCCCACATTTGCTGAGTGCTCGGTTATGGTTATAGTTTAGGAAGATAGCTGAGTCTAAAACAGACAGTTCTCTGCTTTTATAAAGCTCAACTTCTAGTCGAGGGAGGATAGACAAAGAAAGTTGTCAGTGGTGGTGGCTGCCTGTCTAATTGCAGCCAGTGCAGTCTGGGAGGGCTCCGACAGGTAACACAGGGCAGCAGAGTCTTGAAGGAAGTGCCGCATGTGGATGTGATTGGAGGCAGAGTAGTCAGCTTGTTAGAGAATGCAAGTTGTCGTTTCTGGATCTGGGTGGTGGTCCCTGAAGGCCCTGGGTACACAGAGAAGTGGGAGTTGTCTGTACATGTTCACCATGTGGTGTGCTGGGCCTCATCACATAGGTTAAAATGGTTCTTATCTTTAAAATTACCTTATTTCTCACCCTCTTCAAAAAGAAAAAGACTGAACTTAATCCTGAAATAATTTCTTTTTTTGGAAGTGTATTAACAAATGAATGCACAGCAGAATATATTGTCTCCTTTTGAGGCTAGAAATTGTTCCATAATTTTGGTCTCTGCTGAATGAAAAATCCTAAGTGCTTATCAGAGTTAGAATGTTCATCTTTTTGTCTTACAGAAGTTAATTGATTGCCTCATTCCTTTTTTATTTGATTACATTGTTTGAACCATTAAGTCTTTGTAAACGCTGTAAAAGGTACGAATGTCACTCACTAGATATCTCTCACATAGGGAAACTGCTGTGTGAGGTTTCTCTCCAGAACCCTCTCCCCTGGTCAGATCTGGACGCCCCTGGCTCGCCGCGTGGCTCTTCTGTTTTTTTGGAGTTCTTGTCGGCTGTGTACTGCTTTCTGGGACGGACTTTGGTTTTCTCATACTTGGTTTTTCATTTCTGTCTTTTTATCTGGGCATTTTTTGATGGGCATCTCCTCCATATTATCTTTCAGTCCTCCTATTGCACTTTTAATGTGTGCTCTCTTATTTTAAGTTTTTCTGAGTCCTATTTGGTTCTAGTTTTTTTTCATAGCCTTTTATTCTTGTTTCATTGATATTCTTAGAGAGGTTTCATGTTACCTCTCTAAGAACATCACTTACTGGTGACAGCTTTTTAAAAAGCTAGCTCCTGTTTTCCCTTATCTGGTTTCTGTTTCCACCGAATTTTTGTTTGCTTTGGGTTTGGCTTTCATTTAGAAGCTCATGTCGAATGTTGTTGATCCCGGGCTATTTGCTCATATTTAGGAATAAGGCACTAAAAAAGCTGGTCAGAGATTCTGGTATGTACAACACATTGGTGAGTTTTGCTGCCTCTGGCTGAGCTCTCTCAGGGAGTCCTCCATCCGTGGTATCTGTAGGTGTACTCTTTTATTGGGTCAGCTTCCCCATAGAATAATCCATCCGTCTGGCTCAGCCTCTGCAGAGAGGAAAGTTCAGTGTTCTGGGGAGAGGGAGGCAGTCTGTAGTCCCACTACTGCTATTTAAAGACGTCTACCAGTCTTCCTCTCTCTGAGATACCCACACTCTTTCCCAAGCTTTCTGGAAGATTTGGCTTTTTTCTGAGGGTCTGACGTACTGAGTGTGACATTGCCTATCATTGTTTGCCTGTTTTCCAGCTTTTAAATTTTTTTTCTGTTCTCTTTGTCCTTGTGTGTTTGTGCTCTCTAAAAGTATTCTTTATGCCCTCACCTGTGTGGCTCAGTTTGGTGGGTATCATCCCACAAAGCAAAAGGCTGTTGGTCCTGTTCTGGTCAAGGGGCGTGCCTGGGTTGGGGACCTGGCCCCAGGTGGTGACAGATTGATGATGTCACACATCGGTGTTTCTCTACTTCCCTTCCTTTCTAGACAGGTAGATTCTTTTTAAGAATTTTTTTCCTGTCATTTTGGAAGGGCTTTAGGAAGTAAACGTGTATTTCATGTCTGTGCTTAACCAGAAGCCCTGTTTAATTTGTAAGAAGTAATTCTGCATTTGATCTTTTTATTTCCTCTTAGTAGCTTTAACAGTTTGTCTTTTAGCAGCAAAGGACCTGACCATGTCAGGTGTTTAATTTGGGATAGCTACTATGTATTTGCATTCCATGTGGTATACTGGACATTGGTGACTTATTTTTAAAACTGGAGTCCTGAGCCCACTTCAATTTTTGTGCAACAGCAAAGGCGCCAGCAGAGGGAATTGATGAAAGCTATTCAGCAGCAGCAGCAGCAGCAGCAGAAACTGTCAGGCTGGGGGAATGTCAGCAAACCCGCAGGTACCGCGAAGTCGCTTCTGGAGATACAACAGGAAGAAGCCAGGCAAATGCAGAAGCAGCAGCAGCAGCAGCAGCAGCACCAGCAACCAAATAGAACCCGGAATAATACGGTGGGTTCATTTTCCTAAGCAGTCATTCTGTGGACGGGCGTCATAAGTACCTCTTCTGACTTCTGTGGACTCTCTTTTTACCTTTTTCATACTAAACGTTATCATTTGTCTCTTTTTTGTTCACAGCATTCCAACCTGCACACCAGCATTGGGAATTCTGTCTGGGGCTCTATAAACACCGGTCCCCCTAACCAGTGGGCATCCGACCTAGTCAGTAGTATCTGGAGTAACGCAGACAGTAAAAACTCCAACATGGGGTTCTGGGATGATGCGGTGAAAGAGGTGGGACCTAGGAATTCGTCCAATAAAAATAAAAACGCCAGTCTCAGGTAGGGCTCACAGCGATCAAACCTGTGCTCCTCGGTGGGTTGGGGGGCAGGGTGTGTAGGGGCTGCGATCGTGGGCGGGCAGGAAGGCAGTTACTTTCTGCTTACTTTCGTCTGTGCCTAAGCACGTGAAGTCATAGTCGGGCGGTTGGTGTCTTTCCCCTGGAAGCAGATCTGTATTATCGCTAGGGGGCTCCTTCATTGCCTGTCGTGTGGTAACTGTGTAGTAAATATTAGAAGTAGTATATTTTTGTTGTTGTTGAACATTTCTCCAAGGTATTCTCTAGATGTTAGCGTTTTTTTTCTAAATGTATATTTTTCTTACACTAAAATGTGTATTATAAACACCTGTAATGGCCTTAGACCTGTTTATTTTTATGATGTTAGTTAACCTTTCACCTCCCACAGTCCCTTCCTCAACATACAGTGTTGCTGGCTGAGGGCGGGTTCAGTGTTAACTCTGTGAACTGAAACCCAGCACTGCCACTTACTAGCTGTGTGACCGTGGGCAGGAGGGAGCTTCTTTGAACCTCAGTTCCCTGGTCTGTAACATGAAGGTAATAAGAACAACTTCATGGGCATAGTTCTAAAGATTAAACGAATACACATGAAGTAGTTGGTAAGGTGCCTGGCACATTGCAGCTACTTAATACATGGTAATGTCAGATCGTTCCTTCTCAGCCGAAGGTCCGAGATGTTATGAACAGGATGCTGAATGTCGGCCAGTGTAGAGAGCCCTGTGCTTTGGGCCTCTTGCATACAGTATTTTTATTCCTTATGATAACCCAGAAGAGCATTAGTACCATTTTACACATGAGAAAACTGAGGCTTAGCAAAATTAAAAAAACTTAAGCACACACAGGAAGAATTGAACTACTTCTCTGAAAAGAAGCCTATGTTCACAAACTAGAATATATTCACTGAGGCTAGATTTTAAGGGGTATTGAGTAACCCCGACCTTACCACAAATCCAAATATTTGAAGTTTTGGAGCCAAGCATTGGGTTACTGATAGCCATCCAGTGTTGCCAAGACGTTATTTATGGTGCTGTAGTATAATCATATAGTAACAGTTCTTGGGAATATAATATCGCCCTATTGTTTTGCTTTAGTAAATCTGTAGGTGTGTCTAACCGGCAGAATAAGAAAGTAGAAGAAGAAGAAAAGTTGCTGAAGCTCTTTCAGGGAGTAAATAAAGCTCAAGATGGATTTACCCAGTGGTGTGAACAGATGCTTCATGCCCTTAATACGGCAAATAACTTGGATGGTAAGCATTGGGAAGGGAAACCCAGCATGTGGGACGTCAGAGCAGGACCCACAAAGAGGTTAGCAAACCAGAATGATCTAATGGAGTTGAAGCCTTGCACCTACTGTAAGAACCTGGCTCTTTAATTGTATTATATATAGTATTGCTTTTGACAGAAGTCCTGTAATAATATGCTCAAATAGGTTATCAGAGGTTGCCAAAAGTAAATGCTATCTCAGGCTGTCTTAGGAGGCACAGGACAGAAGCGGTCATAGTTCCATGCCCCTCATTTTATGAGGGGTGTTGCCAGCTGGGCCAGGTCCGAAGGAAGGTAACCATGACTGTGGGAACAAGGCCAGACTGGGCAAGAGAAGGCTGAGGTGATGCGTGGGCCCTTCCCTTCCTGACTTTGGGGGCGGGATGGGAATTGGGTAGCAGAGTAAGTAGACTTAATTTTGTATAGGATAAAACTAGGATCAGTATATGGAAGTGAAAAGATTTCAGCACAATTTGAAGAAAAACTTGCTAATCGTTAGCTGTTCACAAAGAGAATTTCCTGCCTTGGGTGGAAGTGAGTCCCCCCTCACCCCCAGATGTTTGAACAGAGACGGGTCAGCCTGGTGCGGGGCATTCCCGTGGCATGTAGACTGTGTTGAACCAGTCCACCTCTGATGTCTTGTCTAAAACCAAGGGTCTTTGAAAACATAGCATTACAAAGGGATTGCACGGTTCTTTGCAATATTATAATATCTAGTGTCCAAAAGAACCAGAGAAAGCAATAGTAAATAACAGTAATGGCTACCATCTATTAAGCACCTACCACGTGCTGGGCACTTTCTAGGGGTTAACAAATGTTATCCCAGTTATGTAATTTTCACAGCAATTTTATAAGCTACGTTTACAATGTAGATGATGTTTTCCTCATTTATAAATTAGGAAACAGAGGCTCAGAATGGTTTAGTAACGCATCCAAGCCACACAGCCAGCAAATTACAGGGTGGGGTTTTAAACCCTTGTCTGTCTAACTTTGAGACTAGGGCTTTTCTCCTACACCACACTGCTTAATTCCTCTCTAAACATATGGTATCTCAGTGACGTAAAAGGAGGGCAAGGCTGAAGCTGTGACATCTGTCCTCGTTCCTGGTACTCATTGTAGCGCCTAATAAGTATTGTTTGAATTTAAGGAAAAGATGAATCCCCAAATGACTTTAGTCTTAGGCAAGCAGTTGTTTAATCGACATAACATTCAGTGAGACTAAGATGTGATATGTCTCTGTTTGACTCTAGTCTGGTTCACGTAATTTGAGGCATTGCAATGCCATTGAGGGTAGTGGGTTTTTTAAATTTCCTAAAATAGATTAAAGAATGTTTAACACAATAGCTTTGTACTTTTTAAGTTTCTGTCATCAGTATGAGTGTTGACACAATGTATTAAAAAATGAAACGTGTTTTTTGTGTGTGATATTTCAGTATTACTCTTTGTGTCTTCTCCCCTCTCTTGTTGCAGTTCCCACATTTGTTTCTTTCCTGAAAGAAGTAGAATCTCCTTATGAGGTCCATGATTATATTAGGGCCTATTTAGGAGATACCTCTGAGGCCAAGGAGTTTGCCAAGCAGTTCCTCGAGCGTCGTGCCAAACAGAAAGCCAGCCAGCGGCAGCAGCAGCAGCAGCCGGGGCCGCCACAGCCTCAGCCGCAGCAGCAGCAGCAGGTACGTGGCGGCGGTGAGTGTGGCGCCCCGTGCAGGAGCGCTCGCCCGCTGAGCCGCCGGAGAGGCGAGAAGGCAGACGGACGGCGTTTCGTGTGTCAGATGACCGAACCTTTTTTAAATGCGATAGACGTCATGTTTTAAAGCGCCCATCCGGAGCTCTTGGTGAATTTCTCCAATAGCAAATCCAACCATTCATTCTCTGTTAGGCACACCACCAGCCCCATTATTCTTGGTTCACGTAGGTGCCTCAGTCAGATCGCAAATTCCAACCTGTCACAGACCTGTAAGTTTGTTTTTGAATTGTTAAAACGTACAGATATTAAATCTCCAGCACCCAGTGTACACTTTACCTGGTACCGACAATTTCCTACATTATCAGTGGGGATGTTACAGGTACAATCACTTCTCATTACGCGTGGTAGTTGTGTCCTATGAAGTTGCCGCCAGCACTGAATTAGTGAGTACTGAGTTATTGCTTCTAGGGGAAATGGGGGGTTCACTTTCTGCGAACCTCTGGTCACACCATTTTTGTCAACCAATCAGTATGTAATCTTGTTTTATGTGTTTCTGCTTCAAGGTGCTTTATTAACTATGTAGGGGTAGGAAAAGTAGGGTTACAGTTGTGAGTACAAAAACACAGTTTATTCTCGTGTTAATATTATTTTATCATTTATCTGTACAACTGCACACCCACTGTGGCCCACCCCTGTGTTGTCGATGCCACAGTACTGAGCTCATAGCCAGCAGCACTCTGACTCACGCCTCCGTGAGACTTAACCCTCACCCGCGTGTTGTCCATAAGACACTTCACAGCCTTCTTGTGCTTAGGAACACTAGCCAGCACTTAACACTTGGCTATTTTAATTAAACAGCGAAATCACCAACAAAAAGGACAAGAAAATGTGGAAAACCTGACACTAAATAGGCTGGAAAAGATGGTGGTTTGCCGGAGGAGAGCCGAGACAAGAAGGCAGAACGTTGCTTTGCCCTGCCTCCCCGGCACACGCGTCCCGGGCAGCTCAGACTCCTCACTGCCCCGTGCGTGTGTGTCCAGAATGACCACAGAAGCACTACTTGCAGAGAAATTACAGCAAGTATAGTAGGGCCCCCCTTATCCACGGGGGATATGTTCTAAGACCCCTGGCGGACACCTGAAGCTGTGGATAACACTGAACTCTAAATATACTGTTTTTTCCTGTACGTACATGCCCGTGATAAAGTTTAATTTATCAGCGAGGCACAGTAAGAGATTAGCAACAGTAATAAAGCAGAACAGTTACAACGATGCACTGTAATAAAGTTACGTGAATGTGGTGTCTCTGTCTCCAATAACAGACCGGGTTGCGGAGGTGCCTCCGAAGTGACTGATGGGCAGGGCGGGCGGCACGCGCACAGCGTGGGTGTTCGGGACATGGGTGATCTGTGCCAGGGTGGACCGAGCGAGACAGCACCTGGTTTCCTCGTGCTACTCTGGACAGCGCGTGCGATTTGTAACTATGAATTGTTTATTTCTGGAATGCTCATTCCATGCTTTTGAACTGGAGAGAGTGGGTGACTGCTGCAACCATAGAATACAAAACCTTGGACAAGGGCGGACTAGTGTAGCGAATTCACAGATGTGGAATCGGACTAATGCGGATTGCTTGTACTAGTTTTCTGAAAGAGGAATTGGCGAAGCTCAGGGAGAGGCTTAAGAATAGTCATACCCATTAAATCACATAATTTTAGAGATAATGTTTGTTTTAGAGGTCACTTTTGGGGACATGTAAGATGCAGAGACCTACAGGGCATTTAGAATCCATTGGGGTAGGTGGGCTAACAGGGGTTAACCGAAGGGAATTGAAAGATGTACACACGGACGGCACTAGGAAAAACGTTCGGGGAACGAAGGGAAGACGCTGCGCAGCCGTCCCGAAGGCGCTCTGCGTGTGCACAGTGGCTGGCTGTGTGCCACAGTGGGCAGGTGAAGGTCCAGGGCACGGCACAGCCGGCGCGTCCTCCTGCAGTGCCCTGCCTTCAGTTAGCTCACTGCGTCTTGATTCCTGTCGTGAATAAATTGCTCTGATAAGAGCACCAAGTGTGAACACCTGGTATAGCCTTTCATAGTTTAACCAGTTGGTAGAAAGTATATGGGTGACCTCTTTAAGACCAGATTCCTTCTGGGCGTGCCCATAGGAACAGAGTACGGAGCAGGAACTTGGGTAGCGTGGTGCCCGCTGGTCTGCAGCCTGCTCCCTCTGTCCAGAGAACAGAGGGCCCTTCCACTTGGAGTAGGTGAGGAGGATGAGTTGCCAGCGTGCAGGGGTCTGTCGGTGGTTTCATTGCTGAATACTGGACTTCCAAGTGGATGGTGCGGACTCCATAGCCCCGAGAGGTTTGGGCAGCTGTGCTGTCGTGGCAGGGGACACGTGGAGTTGCCAGGGTAGGCTTTGTGGAGGCACGGCGCTTCAGTGGGGTGTCTGGGTCTTCGAGTGAAGGAGAAGGGTGGCTGGGTGGGCTGCCCTGGGTTCGTTATTACCAGAGTCCAGCTTTCTCTCTGAAACTCCTGGTTGATAGATGAGGGCAGATCAGCTGTTGTCTCAGGGTGAGCCACGCCTGCGTGCACTGTATGACCTCACTGTCCCGTCTCCTTTCCCAGGACTCTGTGTGGGGGATGAACCACAGTGCACTCCATTCAGTATTTCAGACCAATCAAAGCAACAATCAACAGTCCAACTTCGAGGCCGTACAGAGTGGCAAGAAGAAGAAAAAACAGAAGATGGTCCGCGCAGACCCCAGTTTATTAGGTGAGCACAGACCTGCAGTCTCCGCTGGGTGCCGGGGAAGCGCGGGTCACAGCAGCTGTCACGCGAGTCCTGTGGCCGGGTGTGTTCCGTGAAGAGAAATAATTCTTACACAAAATTAATTTTTTTAACCAGTTCAAAGTAAGAGAATTTATTGAGCATCTCATTGCGAGAGTGTGCCTCATGCGCTGTAGGACCTTGGATTGTCCGGTACTTTCAACTTGAAAGTCGGCTTTACGTTCAACATGAATTTCCCTAGAATACCTTTCAGTTTAGTTGGAAAATAATGCTAACGGAGATGGAAACAGTATAAGCTGTTTACAGACTTAAATGCTGATTTGTGTGGAAATTGACCATAAGTCCAGTCAGGTGTTCAGAGAAAAGAACTGGTGTTTGTTGCCACCCACTCAGAAGGACTGCTGTATGAGATGCTGTTCGCGTTTTACCCGAGAATAAACCACAGCCTGGAGGGCTTAGAACAGTCCCCAGAGCCACACAGCGGTCAGCACTGGGGCTGGGGCTTCAGAGCGGTTCTGTTTGCTTCCCGCTCTTCTGTGTCACAACAGCTGATCTTACCGTGTGTTGAGGACCAACGTCCTCATACAAGGCAGCTTCGTGGAAAAGGTGACGCCTGAATTGGGCTCTGAAAGACTGGCAGGAAGGGTGGGGCCTGGTGTATCTGGAATAATAAACAGCATAGGTAGAGCTGGTGGGCTGCCGTATTCCTTAAATTAGCCTAACAGTCTACATACAATGACAAAATTAAAATTACCCTCCATTTATGAATGTAAAATAGCTATTACAAAACCATGGTTGGGATGGTGGCCCAGTCAGGAGGCTGCAGTGCAGACCAGGTGAAAAATACTGGTGCCCTGGAATAGGATTTTGGCATTGGAGTTGGGGAGGAGTTTGATGGATTTGAGGAATTTGGAGGATAGACTTGGCTGGACAAGGAGACTGAACAGGATTGGGCAGCAGGAAGGATAGGGTTGGCTTTTGCTCATATGAGCACTGCGAAGTGGAGCAAGCTTCCGGGGAAGTGATGGGTGCTCAGTGGGGGTGAGCTGAGTGTGGAAGATGCTGTGAGTCCTCCACTGGAGAGACCTGCGGGCAAGAGCAGGTAGCACAGCCAGAGGGAGGTAGCAGCCCCACTTTGTCCTGGGTAGAATCCGTACTTTGCCTCAGAGGTTTCTTTCCCTGAAGAAAGCAAAATGTCAGCAACGAAAACTTTTGAGTATTGCCCTTTGGAACTCATATCTGAAAGCTGGCTTTAGCAACAGAGGTCTGGTGAAATTCTGTTTTTTTTCTTCCTGTCTTGAAAATTTATGTTAAGAATGGATGGAATAGTTTGAAACTTTTATCTGGTTTTGACAGAAATAGGTGAATATAGATTTTAAAATGTTTTTTAAAGTCTGGTTGTGAGGACTCTGGCCAGATGGCCCAGTTGGTTGGAGCATACCATGCACCAAAAGGTTGCAGGTTTGATCCTTTGTCGGGGTGCATACAGGAGGCAACCAACAGATGTTTATCTCTCTCCCCGCACCCCCCCCCCTTCTTTCTTTAACATCAATACACATATCCTCGGGTGTGGATTAAAAAAAGAAGTCTGGTTGTGTTTTAGCTAAGAATCCCTTGCTGTTTAACTGTGGCACATAAGAGATAGGCTGTCAGGGAAAAGATTCTTTTGAAAATCAGGTAAAGCCCTGGCTGGTGTGGCTCAGTGGCCTGAGTACCAGCCTGCTAACCAAAGGGTTGCTGGTTCGATTACCAGTCTGGGCACATGCCTGTGTTGTGGGCCAGGTCAGTTCCCCAGTAGGGGGCGTGCAAGAGACAACCACACATTGATGTTTCTCTCCCTCTCTTTCCCTCTTCTCTTCTAAAATAAATAAATAAAAATCTTTAAAAATGCTTTTTTTTTTTTTTAATTAAAAAAAGGGAAAGAAAATAAGGGTAAAGCTCTTTGGATTAAGTTTTTGATCTGACCCCATCTCCTATTACAGACCTAAAAAAGAAAGGAACTTAAAATCTCCCTTCAGGGGAATCAGAGGTCATTTTAGGAACCGAGTTTAAGGAATCTATATATGTTAAGAGAAGAAAAAAATTCAACAAAGTATTGAGGAAATTCACTAGGGTAGTCTCTTACTTGGACTATTTTATGAAAATTCCTGTTCAACTAAGCTTCCTTCTTGTAAAGTTTTCTGATAATTACTAATTTCTGCCCTCTACCTACTCACTTCACGTATTACTGTTTTTAGTTTATATATGCCTTATTGATTTACAGATTAAGAAAATTAGTAAGTATCCATCAGCTACAAATTCCCCATGCACAGAGTGGAAAAACAGCTTTAATTTGATCCAAAAGCATCCATTGAAAAAGAACAACCCGTCAGAAGGGAGCCCAGTCTCGTTTTAATATCTTCCATTGCATTTGTGTCTTCCTCCAGGTCCGAGAGCTGCTGGGTGCCATTGTGCACCAGCACCCACACTTGGATGTGACTAATACAGACGACCTGTGCACAACACAGGGGTTAGGGGCACAGACCTTTTGCACAGGCAAAAATTTGCATATAACTTTTGACTCCCCAGAAACTTAACTGCAGCCATCCGTCACTGTCTGGGGGATGAGTTTCAGTGCCAGCACGGGTACTGCCATCCAGGTCGGTACGTGCGGCTGGCTCTCCGCACCCACCGACTCTCTCCACGGGTCAGGGGTGCGGGTTGGCTGAATTCACAGATGCACAACCCTGGGGTACAGAGAGTCAGCTGCATATTTATTGGGAAAAAATCCTCCTGTACGTGAACCCATGTTGTTTAGGCTCAACTGTACACACACACAATAATACCATTTGCCCGCGTTCACTCTGCTTAAGAGAACAGGCTGTCAAACCTTACAGAAAGTGTGGGAGCAAGACTGTTCTGAACCTAAGAGAGTGTAGTCTTTGGGTTTCGTGGTGTCCCAGAGCTTTCCTTTCTATTAGACGGGGAGGAGTGCCCACCTCACTGTTTTTTTATTGAAATACCTTGATTGGTTGCCTCTCATATGCCCCCTGCTGGGGGACCTGGCCTGCAACCCAGGCAAGTGCCCTGACGAGATGGAACTGGCAACTTTTCGATTCGCAGGCTGACGCTCAGTCCCCTGAGCCACACCAGCCAGGGCTGGTTTTTTATTGACAGATAAATGAGACCGTGTCTGTGAAAAGCTTACTAATGTACGTATTAGAGCAGTGAATAATTAACTTGTTTTTGGCTCGAGGCGTCTCCTTCCTGTCTTTTTGCAATTAAAAATAATTTAGTTCATGTTTTTATTACATTTCTACTTACATTCATGTAGTTCATTATTGTTTTTATCACATTCATCTGTTTTTGAGATACATGTGAAGTCAAAGAAAAACCTGCTTCAGAATAGGGTAATAGCTCATTTCATAGATTGCTTGGGGTTTAGGTTTTTATACTTACCTAATTAAACCGTTATTTTAAAATATGAACACTGAGCCTTTCATTATTTTTCAGGGAAAAGCGTCTTGTGGGTTACAGAAACACAGTTGATGGGTAGAGCTCAGGCTGGGGTTTGGGGTCCCAGCCTCTCCCAGGATTAGGCTGTGTGAGCGGCTTGTACCGCAGCTTCCTTGGTAGTGAATAGGCATGCTTGTGTTCGCAGTTCATGGCACTTCTGAGTCAAGAAGGTGATACAATTAAGCTGTTTTTATTTTGTAGAGCATTTTTTGTTTATTATTGGTACATTTAAAATGCATATTTGTTTGAAAACTTGAACATTGGGAATAAAAAGGAGGGGGCAGAAAACTCCAAAAATATGAACAGAACTGCTTTTAGACTGGAGAGCATAGCTTGTTTACTTTTTGATATTCAAATAACAGCTGAAACAGTTTGGGGTTTCATTTAGAGTGGACGAACTGAAAGCTTCTCGTGAGTCACTTCTTCCAGAGGGCGTCCGTGAATCATTCTCTTTATCGATCTCTGATTGTGGAGTCGGTGGGAAAATTGCATGCGTGCGGCTGGCGGCATTAGGTTTTCCGTGTCAGTCGTGCTTGTGAGGACTGCCTGTTGCCTTCAGCGCTAGTGCCACTTTCCCGGCCACATCCCATTTGGGCTCATCGGTGTTGCTGACCGGAGTCCTTTCCTCTGCAGACCTGCTTACAGTCGATCGAGCTGAACAGAGTACTTGCATCTTTCTGTGCTGTGCACCGCCTGACAGAAAGAATGTGTGAGGGCTCTAGGATCTCGTAGTGGGTCTTCCCGGAGCCTCTTACCTCTGAATAGCAAAAACTCTTGGCCAGAACTTTGATAGAGGTGTTTGAATAAATGGGCGTGGTTCCCAGTAGTGAGTGGAGCTGAAGCAGTATCACTCTTGCTCAGAATGTGTTATTCCTGCCTACCCCCCTCCCCCTTTTTTCAAGGTACATCTCCGGAATGAATTCCAACCCTCCCTGCCCGGGGGGCCAGCCTTGCTTGGCCTGAGTATACACTTCCAGGTTCCTCTCTGGACTCTCCTAAGGCAGTGGCATGCAGTTCTGTTTAAGCAGTGATGCTGGTTTTTCTTTTTCTTTCTTTCTTTAAAAAAAAAAAAAGATTTTATTTATTTAATTTAGAGAGGGGGAAGGGAGAAAGAGAGGGAGAGAAACATCAATGTGTGGTTGCCTCTCACACGCCCCCCACTGGGGACCTGGCCCGCAACCCAGGCCTGTGCCCCGACCAGGAATTGAACCGGCGATCCTTTGGTCCGCAGGCCAGCACTCAACCCACTGAGCCACACCAGCTAGGTCTCTTTTTCTTTCTTTTCCCTCTCCCTAGTTAAATATTTTTAGAGCCCTAAGATATAAACAAAATGAGTCTGTCATTGGAAGAACAGAAAACAAAACCACTCCTCTGACCTTATTCCTTCTTTCCCTTCCTTGTCTTGACTGTCCTCTGCTGTGCTCGAAAACGGGAGACTGACATTGTAGCCCGGCGCCTTTGAGACCGTGGTTGCCTGGGTGTGGCCTCTCACTGCCGACTTCTTCCTGCAGGGTTTTCAGTCAACGCTTCGTCGGAGCGACTCAACATGGGTGAGATCGAGACTCTGGATGACTACTGAGCGCCTGCCAGCAGACGGGCCCCTCCTCTCCGCCGACCATGGATTCTCCACCTTTGGACACCGCACTCACTCGCCATTTCCTCTTTGTCACTCTGCAACAAGTCACAGAACCGATCATCTCAGGCTTTTTCTTCTAGCCCTTTGTGTCCAAGATCCTTTAAACCGTTTTTGTTGGTGAGCATCTCAGACTGTAGATAAGCGGACCGAGCCGTGTCCCCGGGTGGCGTCGGGGTGGCTCTCCAACAAGGCCGATCCGGGCAGCACTGTTTGCCGTGCGTGGTTTCACCTGCCGTCTCCCAGAACGTGTGTCCGGGCGTGCCAATAGCAATTTACTTTCCTTCGTCGCTTTTTTCCTTTTGTTTTTCTTTCTCATTTATTCCCCCAGTAAGGGCATAGGGTCTCACTGGTGCGGTCGTGAAGAGAGTTAATGGTGACAGACACGGGCCAGCTGCAGAACATCCATGGCCCGTGACTGGGCGTCCGGCAGAGACCGCCGGCACGCTGCAGTGTGAACGCCACGGTGCTGACTCTGGGATCGCATCCAGGAGGCCCCAAGACGGGTGGAGTTTAGATTGGATTGGTTTGATGTTGCACACCCTCACTGTTCTTTCTGAGCGTCCTTTCGGAGAAAGGATTCGTGTTTTCTTCGTTAGATAGTGACTTCCAAGCAAGCTGACTTCTCCCCTGGCATACTCCAACCTCACTGGACGAAGGAGACCCTGTGGCCTGGGAGAGGGACTTGCTCTTAATTTTTCTTTCTTAAAAAACTGATTTTTCCCATAAATATTTTTACTTCAGAGGACTAGGACCAGTTTGTTTTTGGGCCTTTCTGCTGAAAATTTGTCTCGTTTAAGAGGCAGCTAGGATCTTTACCATATGTATGAATTTGTATAATTTCATTTTGGATAGGGATAAACTTCTGCATCAGATAAAAGCCCGGAATTTCATCTGGTTCCTCAGAGCATTGCGTGTGTGTCTTGCTGTGGCCCCAAAAGGTTTTGTTTAAGGATTCTGGAATGGCAAGTGGCTTGCCTTTCTTGAAAAGAGAGCGTTCAAAACCTGACCATCTTTAAGATCTTCGTTCGTGGAAACCACTATACAGGAGAATGCGGTGGGGTGGAGGGGATGGGAGAGAGCGGAGGAGAAGCCTGGTGCTGGCTTCTGGTCATGGCCTTCTGATACCCCTTCCCTTCCCATAGAAGTGTAGTCAAGCCTTATTTATAAACAAGTACTCTTCCCGCCTCCACCAGTCCCCCAAAGAACACCGCCTGGAATTGCCAATCACACTGTGGTCCGGAGCCACTGGACCGCCCGTCCCTGTGCGGGAAGCGCTGTTCGGGCGGCTCCTGGTAGAGCGCCTCCCTTCTGTCGTCACTGCCTGCAGAGGGCCGGGTTTGCTCTGAGAGCAGTTTGGTTTTGGATGAGTACATTCGGTTTCTATTTTTATTCTTTTGGGTCACCATTCGCCCTACTGCTCCTTGCCTCCCCCCCAAACGTGTACAATAACTATACAGAGACTGCTATAAACTTGTATATAGTTTTTGGATCAAACAGCATGAGGAGATGGGGGACCATTTAAAATTGGGACTCCTGCTCTCCTTTGCTTTGTAAATTCAAAAATGGGGGGTGGGGAAGAGGAATAGTTAAAATGTTTACAAAACTTTAAGCTCCCTCGGAACTTTTGCCAGTGTGGAGGAAAATAAAAAAGAACTTAAATAAAACCTGGTGGCGGTGTTCTCTCTGAGCTCACCTCTTGTGCTCACCTCGTGGAGGCTGCGTTTAGCACAAAGCCGTTCTCTTGGTGCCATGGAAAACTGCAGACGTGTGAGCGCCCGAGACCTGGAGGCAGCGGGAGCTTTCTCCGCTGGGCTGTGCGACACGGGCTGGCCTGTTTGAGAACATAGAGGTCAAGGGAAACGGGTAAGTTTGCCTGAGAGTCAGCCCTTTGACTCTCCCCTTCTGCTGACCCGGGGACGTCTCCTGCTCTCACCCCATGGACACGCCTCTCTGAACGCGCCTCTCTGAACGCGCCCCCGCAGACCCTGCCCACACCTTCTGAATAGATTGCGGTGCACTTGTCCAGGGACTCCAGAAGGGGCAGGGTGGGCAGGTCCGAGGGAGCAAAGTCATTTTAGCCACGGAAGATCCCATGTACTTGACCAGGAGCCGTGCTCCTCCCTATGGAATTGCCCACTTGGTGGAGAGGAGCCGCTCAGCCTCAGAGGTCAGTCCGTCTGGAGTCTGCTGTCTTTCTCACGTTCTGATTTGCCTCCTCTCTGCCTGCTGCCACGTTCTTACTCCTTTCTGTAAATGTGTAAATTATCTGAACCTTCCTGAGTTTGGAAGTACTTGCCTTGTACACTCTTTGCTTCTAGTGATTTTAACTTAGAGATTTTAAAAATGTAGCCCAGACAAAATAGTTGAATTATGGAGACTTTCCCCCAGATAGTGAGTGCTCTGGTTACTGTTGCTGCTGACAGATCGCCCCCAGACTGGCTTACAACGCCCCTTTTGTCGGTAGGCTGTGAGTCGGGACTCTGGGCAGGGCCCAGCGGGGCAGCTCTTCACGTCGCCTCCCAGGGCGCTCGGGCGTCTGCAGCCTCGGGGAGGCTCGGGGACGGCGGCCAGCTGCACGGCGCTCCGTGTGACGGGCAGTCGGTGCTGGCTCGAGGGTGGGCGCTCATCTGGGTTGATGGCTGGAGGAACTACACGCGTCCTCTCCGGGGTGGCAGCTTCAGGCCTTGTGTGGCCGTCGGCCTTCCCCCGAGAGAACCAGGCAGAAGTATCACCTCTGGGACACTGTTCTGTCACAGGAGTCCCAAGCTCACTCTGATTTAAGGGGCCGGGAGTGCCCCCAGGCCCCTCGATGGGAGGAATGCTAGGGGCACACTGTAGAGGGCCGGGGGAGGGTGGAGAGACTGTCACGGCCGTGGGGGGCCGTAACTGCATCGGGTGAGTCCGTGCCTGTACGTCAAGGAACCTGAACGCTACGCTCTTCATCAGCTTCAAGTGAGAGGTTAATTTTTCTTCGTAATTTCAGGGTAGATAATGGTACCTCTGGCTTTATTTTAATAATGACTTGCTTGTAGGGCAACCATTTTATCAATATATATGTATTATATAGTGGACATCATATTAATACATGTTTTCAAAGTTGATCGGGCAGAGAAATGGAAATTTATTTTATACAAAAATGCCCCTTCCTACATGATTAATAAAGACAGGAAGTCTGTATGACTCCAGGTAAACGGAAGTGCTCCTGTGAGATGAACCTCTTTCTCCTGGACATCCACTGTGGGAGGTGGAATTTGCCGGAAGAGCAGCGGGCCGCGCGTTCTGAACAGAACAGCACCACCCCAGCACGTTGCCCTTGGAAGCTGGCCTTGTCGCTGTTGAGTTCCTTGCAGCGAAAAGGAGAAGGCTCATCTCTGGAGGGTGGCTGTGGTCCTGCCTGAGCGCAGGCCGTCCCTGACAAGGAAGCCGCAGGCTCCTCGAAGCAGCCAGGTGTGTGCCGGGAGTCTCGCGGCGTCGCTGGGCTCCCGGGCAGGACGGACCTGCGCAGCTTTTTCGTGGCAGTCCCGGCCCAGGAACCTGAGCCTTCGAGAGGAGTTCCCCTCAGGGAGTAACCCGTGGGAGTGTTTGCAACCGAAGAAACAGCCATAGCTGTGGTTCGCTGCATGGGAGAAGCAGCACCTCGATGCAGGGAAGCAAGGGGTGTGGGCTCTTGCCCTGACGGCTGGTCTGTGGCCGGGGGGGTGATGTCGTGGGGGTGGAACTTAACTGTCACCTCAGCACTCAGTTCAGTCCAGCTGGTCTTACAGCGCAGAGATGTTATGTCCTAAAGGGCGCTCACTTGTCCCCCGAATGATGGTGTGGTGGATTAGTTTCCCTCGACAGCAAATTGCTTTTTCCTTTGAATTCCTTTCTTAGCGTGAGAAACAGTCCTGAAAACAGTCAGTGGGCCAATGATAGGTTTGGTTGCGTGTAACAGGAGACCAAGTAGGAACGACTTAACCAAGATAGTTCATTTCTCAAGTGGAGATCTGGAGGTCATTAGCCCCAGGCTGGTGTGCTGGCTCAGGGGCCGGGTTCTTTCCGTTCACCATCCTGATTCTTGCTTGCATCCTCAAGGTCACTCACGGTCCAGGTGGTCCAGGCGACTGCTGGAGTACGAACGACCACGCCCATATTCTAGGCAAGAGGAAGGAGCGGGTCAGGCGGAAGGAGCACCCCTCCGCTCAGCCAGCCCTTTTGAGGAGCTGTGCTGGGAGCCCTCCCCAACTCCGCTGTCGGCTAGAAGCAGATGCGTAGCTGCAGGTAGTTGTAGGAAAGATGGGAAATTTGGGGGTTCCGGCTGAGTGCTTTGCCACCCAAATTCCGCTGCAGTTCTGGTTTTGTCCACAGTCATTCTCTTCAGTCTTCTGTCCTGAAATGGGAGGTGTTGGGGATGGGTGAGGTTGGGCGCATGGACCACGGGAAAGGTATCCTGGCAGACACCCCAGTTTGGCCTGTGGACTGAGGACCTCTGGCTTTTCCAGTGAGGGGGCTCGGAACAGGCTCTGCTTTCCTTTTTGTTTTGTTTTGTTTTCTTTTAAGGTTTAAAAAAAATTGTTATGCCTTGGCTGGTGTGGCTCAGTGGATTGAGTGCTATTCTGCGAACCAAAGGGTCGCCAGTTTGATTCCTAGTCAGGGCACATGCCTGGGTTGCAGGCCAGGTCCCCAGTAGGGGGCGTGTGAGAGGCAACCACACATTTATGTTTCTCTCCCCCTTTCTCCCTCCCTTCTCCTCTCTAAAAATAAATAAAATCTTTAAAAATATATAAATTAATTTATTTGTAGAGGATAAGGGAGGGAGAGAAACATCCATCCGTTGCCGAACCTGCATCCCAGGCATGTACCCTGGCTGGGAATCCAACTGGTGGCCGTGATGCTTTGCAGGAAGATGCCCAGCCATGGAGCCCCACCGGTCAGTGCTGGCGTCCATCCTTCTACAGAGCCAGGAACCCAGATCCATTTCCAAGGGCCCAGCCTTGCTGTGTCTCCAGCATCTACCAGTTCTGCACAGAATCTGGGTTTGGGGGTGGGTGTTTGTAAGGTTCCCTGTGGAGTGACCCTGTGGGCAGTGTCACAAATGGAGTTCCTGGAGTCCAGCTGTCAGGTGTGAGCGTTGGTCCTGCCACCTACTTTAGGGGAACACTTGTTTGCCCATCTGTGAAATGGGAACCACCAAGTAGCTCTGATCAGCGACTTAAAGTACAATTGCCTAGGGTAGTGCCCAGCACGTAAATGCGTGACAAATTCCATTTGTAGACTACTTTGCAAGGAAGAAGGGAGCCTGTGAACTCGCATGTAGGGCATATTAAACTCACAGTAGAGCATATTAAATAGGGGTACGCTTCCTCTCAGGTGTCTTAAAATTACTGTAACGAAGTATTCCTCGTGGAGGCAGTGTGGCCTGGGGCCCAGGAGGCAGGATCATACTGCCAGCCTCGTTGCTAACCAGCCCTTCCTGTCTGCCTCTGGGCCTCAGTCTCCTCGCCTGTCAGGTAAGGGGGTTGGCTCAGATCACTGTGACATTTGAAACAAAAGTCAGCCCCGGAGCTCCACATCCCGGAATCTCTAATTTGGGGTGGATTCCAGCACAGGAAGTTACCTTTAAAGGCCCAGGTGAATACACGGAGGGCCAGCCCCCGAGGCCTGACTGGCTGGGAGTCCTTTTCACCTGCTGAGTGCTGGCAGGCAGCACCTGTGTCCTGGGACCTGTGTCCCGCCCACCCTTGCAGGATCCTGCTGACATCTGGTATCTCCATGTGGGCCCTGTGGGTGCCTGACAAGCACCCCCTGAAGTTTTCCCTCACCGCCAAAGTTCTGCAGCACGCCAGAAAATGTATTTTTCACTGCTCTGCCAGAAACACAGGTGTGATTGTGATTCATTCACACTGACGGGGGAGAGAGGCTGCGGAGCTCATGGGGGTCGGAGACACTTCCATGGTTTTTCTGACTTTGGTAACGAGGAACGAAGCCTTAGGCAGGTCAGGCCCATCCAGAAACACACTGTCAGTTCCGCCTTTAAAGAGAGAGTTGAGAAAATGGAGTCGTTTGTCCACAGAACATCCCATGTTCTGGACTCAGCAGGGAGCATCCTATAGTGTCTGCTTGTTCGAGTCCCCACATTTGCTGTAATTAGTGATCAGATCCAGAGGCCCGACTATGGGTAGGTCAGAACACTTAGTTGGTGGCACTCGGCTGCACACATCGGCCCCCCGGCTGGCGGTTTGGTCTGGCTGTCCCATTATTACTTCCGCCGACATTCACCAGCAGCTCTGTTGCTGTTAGCTGGTTCATCCCATTAGAAAAGTGATGCTGATCTTTCATGTAGCATTTTTAGCATCCATCCATGAGCATCACCTAGGTCTCACTTCCTTCATCATTAAAAAGCTGTGACTGTCATTGAGGAGGGGGTGGTTTTACTCTGAGTCATTTCAGACTTGAAACTCGCCAGCACGACAGCGAGAGCTCCCGAGGGACTTCGCCCAGGTCCCCCATCGCAGACGCTCTGCCACGCAGCTTTGCTTTTTCTCGAAGGCTGCGCTCTCCACGACGCTCCGAAACTTCTTAATAACCCGTTCGAGGGTTAGCTGCAGACACCATGTCCCTTATCCCTGAATATTTCAGGGCGCCCGCCTCAAAACAAGGACATTTCTTACGGAACCACAGCACAGTGAAGAACGTGATCAGGAAGCAGGTGACACCGAGCTGTCAGTCAGTGTCCAGGCTTGGCTCTGCTCACCAGCTGCTCCGCTAACGCCCTACAAGGGGAAGCAGAGGCGGGGCGCCGTCCACAATCACTTGCTGTGTCCGGTTGTCGTGCTGCTTGGGTCTCCCCTAACCTGGAGCGGTTTCTCTGTCTTTGCCTTTCATGTCCTGCCTTTTTTTTTAAGGGGGCAGGACGATTATTCTGTAGAATGCCCGCCCACGGCTGCCTGACGTTTCTCACGGTTTGGTTGAGGTCATGCACTTGGACGGGATTGTTACCGAAGATGTGACGTCCTCGGTGCACGTGGGGATGAGCCCTGCCGGGTGAGGCTCACTCGAATCACGTGGTCACGGTGTGGTCCGCCAGGTGTCTGCACCGCCAGTTTCTCTCCAGGGGACACCTCATGGTCACGTGAGTGTGAGCAGCCGTTGTGACTCCCTAACACTTCCTACATTCGCTAGTCAGTGTTGTGCTGTAGGGAGAACTCGCCACACACATGCACACACACGCTCGCGAACACGCCGTGCATAGGTTATGATCTGACCCTTCTTCACGTCCAGGTTGGCCGTGTGTGAGCCCTTCCAGTCTGGCTTCTGTGTTCTTCGGCATGTCCCTGGCCCTGGGGGGCTTCCTTCCTCTGGCATGAGGTGTTCCCGGCTCTTCACCTACTTGGCCTTTCCCAGAGTTGGAGACCGTTTCTCCGAGGGGCTGTGGTTCCCTTTTGTGGGGAATGGTGTCCAGAAACCAAAATCTGGAACCGCTCATGCATGTTGCTCGGTGTCTCCACAGAGTGTGTGTGTGCGTGCGTGTTGACACGCATACACGTGTGTGCGTACATGTCACAACTGCTTATCTCTGCACCCCACGAGTTCTTCCAGGGACCTTCAGTCCCCACACGCAGGGTCTGTGCTGAACTTTCTCCTTCCCGAGCTGGCAATCCCTGCCTCCAGCAGTCAGGCTGGAGCCTGTTATCCTCCGTATATTCCCTTACTTACGCAGTCCCGGCATATACCGAGCGGTCTCATCACTGCTGGCCCGCACTTCTGTGGAAAGCAGTCTTTTTCTAACCAGAATTACATACTTGTTTAAAGGTGCACCTCCCGCAGTACCAAAGTAACAGCGTGGGGCAAAAGTAGGTTTACTCACAACAAAAGTCGTGAGTCTGCGAAAGAGTGTATTTTGTGCCATCTGTTGGTTACTGTATCACTTTCCGTGGGAACACCTGGAAAGCCACTTCCGCCCTGCCCCACCCCGCATGCGCAACGTTAGTCGTGCAGCAGCCCCCGTGGTTCAGTCTTGTCCGCTGGTCTGAGAGCGTTGCCGTTTTTCTCCGTTCCGTGTGGCTTGTTAACGATGTCAGATCCAGCTCATTGTCTTGAAATCCTTAACAATTTTACTTCAGATTTGTCTTTTTTAAGCACAATGTGATGGAATGATGAGACGTGCGCCGTGCGTGGCGCCTGGGCTTGCGCAGGGCTCCGCCTCCCCAGGACGGGTCCTGCCCCTTGGCAGCCTCCCCCGCGCCCCTACTCCTCATCCGCCGAGGTGGATTCAGGCCAAAACTCCATCTGCCGCTTGATTCCGTGCGCTCTCACTTCGGGGAGCACAGTGGCACTTTGGGTGGGTAGCGACTACTGTCAGCACACAGCCAGTGTCCAGGGACCCCTGACAACGTGTCTCTCCCTCCCCCCCGGGCACAGCTGCCCCGCCCGAGGCTGCCGGGGCCTTTGCGAAAGGGCTGCTGTTCACACTCGGGCGTCTAGCAGAGCCCTCTCTTCCCTACAGTGTCCGCCAAGGTGCTCTGGGTCTGAGAACCAGGAGAGAGGCTTGGTGCCCCGCCGCCGGCTCGCAGACTCCTGCCTGCCTGTCCAGGCCTGGGCAGCGAGCCATCCGTCAGCAGGCTGCCCAGCTCTATTCCCTGCGGCCCCTCCGTCTTTGACGCCCACGCAGTGTCTGCACCCATCGGCCCCCACTGAAATCAGTTGTCCCGCCTCGTCACCCCTGGCCTGCAGAGCACCCATCCCACGGAGCTTTTTGTAGAGGCTGGTCTCCTTACCAGCGCGTCTCAGCGCCTCGGTGGGGTGCGCTCTGGGACGC
>CM052541.1:3567700-3598758 GCA_028533065.1 Trachops cirrhosus | reverse complement strand
GGAGGGGCGGCGGAGCGAAAGGCAGGAGGCAAGGCCCCTCGTGAGTCAGTAGCTGCAGTGCGCGGACTGATAGCAGCCTGGATGGGGAACAGGAGGATCACTCCGCGGCCAGAGCCCTGTCCTCCAAGGTTGCTGGGGTTGGGGACCCTTCCAGCCTTCTGTCCTGGCAGTCCCCTCGCCCTGGCCCTTTGTCGCTGTTGCTGCAGCCAGTGCTGCTGCCCCTGCCCGAGGTGCAGTCACAGATCGGAAGCGGCAGGAAGGCACTTCTCCGTCTCCCGGCAGCGCCCCCCACTGGCAGACGCGGACAGGAAGTCAGCCGGCAGGAGGCTCCGGAGTGTGATTTTGGGGTCTGACTGTACTTCTGTGCCACGTTACCTTGCAGGGGCAGAAAGATGAAGGCAGGGTACTGAGCCGTCCAGCAGCACAGACGGACGAGCGGTGAGAAGATGCTCACGGTTAAGTCCATCCCCCCGCAGTCGGTCCCAGCTGACCGCATCCCAGTACTGACGCCTGCTGTGTGCTGGGTGTGAGGCTCTGGCCTGGGGACGCCCACGGGAGCACGACACGGTCCCGGCTCTGCGGGACTGACGTGGTGGGGACAGACCGGCCACCAACGAGCATATCATCCGAAGGCCCTGGAACTGTGTGGGGCGAAGGCTCTTCCCTGGGACGCACGACTCCTAAGAAGCAGGCCACCCCGATGGACACGTGGGCAAGAGCAGCTGCGCAGGCCCTTCCCGGAAGCGGGCTCCTGTGGTCGGCAAACAGGGGAAAGTCTCCGCGTCAGCAGTCGTGGGAGCTCCACCAGTGAGACACCACTGCGGACCCAGCAGGCGACTCGGGGTCAGCGGGCAGCGGCAGGGTTTGGTGAGGAGGGCGGGCAGCTGCCGATGGGACCGGACATCGGAACGGACCCTTGGGAAAGCCGCGGGCGGCGTCTGCAGCACCTAAGCGCTACCCGCCCTCGGACCTAGCAGTTCGATCCTCAGACGCAGGACCGAGAGAGTTAGTGTGCACGGTCACCAAAAGCCACATGCAAGAATAGTCGTAGGGTCTGTGTTCATACTGATGGAAGTTCACCCCTGGGAACAACCCACGGGGACACAGGTAACAAACGAGATGGATACAAGGGCGGATCGGCTGCAGTGTGTCTGAACACTGCCCAGTGGTGAGTCTCACCACGTCGGACCAGAGAGAGTTCACGTCACAAGGTTCCATTCACGCGAAGTCCCGGTGTTGACAGAGCTGACGCACGCTGACAGAGACAGAGGGGCGCTTCTCGGGGGGCTGGCGGGGGGTCCCGCTGGTCTGCCGGAAATGTTCTCTCTGGGTTTGGGTGCTGTTTACACGCATACCTCACCGTGTATGTGTTAGTCCTCAAAAAGACTGGAAACGGCTAAAAACGAGTTCCATGTAAATATAAGCGCTGAGAAGAAGTTAAAAGCGATGTGATAAGTTGATGGAGGCTGACAGGTCAGAACCGAGACCTGAATGGGGACGAGAAGGGAGCCCCTTAAGGACGGAGCCCAGGGGTTGCTTTGTGGGAGAGGGGCGGCCAGTGCACAGGCCCCGAGGCGGGGTCGCGTTTGAGCAGGGTGGAGAGGTGCGCAGGGCCAAGGCAAGACCTTAGGTGCTGCTTGTTGGAAGAGCAGTGGGGAACCAGGAAGGGTGGGAGGTGGGGGTGGTGGCGGCATTTTCCGAGCCATGCGGGTGTGCGGGGAGTAAGGTGCACGGAGCGGGACTTCCGACTTCTGATTGTGTGGCTCGGCTCTCTGGCAGGTGGGACTGGGAGGCAGGCAGGCAGGGCTCTGTAGGAATGTGATGTCGGAGACGCCCGCCGGACGCCCACGGAGCTGTTGGCGAGGCGGTGGGCCGCGGCCCTGAAGGTCTGGGCCAGACCCAGGCTGGGACACATGTCACTGGCATAGAGGTGGCACTTCAAGTCTCAGTCACCTGGGAGAACAGAGAGCAAGAGAAGAGGACACACAGCGTTTGATGACATGAGCTTTTCTGGAAAGAGACAAGAGGGTTTGGATCGAAACTGCTGTAAAGCGCTCCGGGCCCGGCATCCGGAGCCAGGAAGTGCTGGTGGCCCGGGGCCCTGGGTGCTGAGGTGCAGATTCCTGGGCCCAGCCACGACCCCCTGAAACAGCGCCCGGGGCATCTGCATTTTCCAGTTCCCTGGGTGAGTCTTTTGCACGTGGGGCTGAGAGAGAGAGAGAGGGAAAGGGTGCAATTTCCTCTCTGCTCTCCGAGGGTGGGGCTGCTCCAGAAGTCAGGAAAGCGGTCTGCTCTGTTAGCTCTGCCGTGTGTGTGTGTGTGTGTGTGTGTGTGTGTGTGTGTGTGTGTCTGAGTGTTGGCATGCCTGGGGGGCGGGCACGGTGTCCCAGGAGGACAGAGTTTGCATTGATGAAAACCCTTCCAGCCCTTTGATACCTCTCTCCCGCCGCCCCGAAGCTAACCGGCTCAGTCCTCGGTGCATCCCGCTCGCTGGCCACACGCACTCGGGCCAGGATGGCGTTCCGTCTGGCCCTGCGCATGGCGCTGCTGCTCCTCGCCGGGGTCCTGGCCCCTGCGGTGCTCACAGGTAAGGCTGCTCCCCGGGCCCTGCTGCCACAGCCTCCCGGGGTCAAGGAGCACCTTGGGCCAGATTCTCAAACGCCCGGGACAGAGGTCCTTCACGGCAGAGGGGTGGCCACGGGGGCGATACAGCCGAGGGCTCCCCCGAGACAGACGGCAGCGGTCGGGGACTGGCAGCCACAGGGACGACGGCCTCTGAAGCAGGGCCAGAGACGTTAGCTGCCTGGGGACGAGGGGCAAGCCCAGCACCCTAAAATCTGAAGCCTTCCGGGTCTGAGAGTCAGGAAGGGACTCCCGGCCCAGGGCGAGGGGCTGAGGGGCTGGAGACCTTTTCAAACTCCGCACGCCTTCCCTGCTGGTTTTCTGCGAAGCCTAGACTGAGGCCCCAGGTACTCTCACCACACCAGGGGCCCGGGCTCCTCAGGAAAACGGCCAGGACGGGGGTTCAGGCTCTGTACAGAGGCAGGGTGGCTGGGCCTGGGGTCCGGCGAGGGCGGCAGGCTCCGGGACCTCAGCCCCAGCCCTGGCATGGCTGTGGCCCCAGGCGGGAGAGGCTGACCCAGGCTGGCTTCGAAGCCTGAGAGAGAAAAGGCACAGAGGGGTGACGGCTGGTCTTTCTCCTGGGAGAGAGCAATCTCTGTTGGCCACGATGTGGCCAAAGGACAATGTTTGAGGACCCCATGGCAGGAGGGCCTCCCTGCAGCATGGGCTTTGGTGGGGCACCTGGGTAGGAGGTGAGTGACTGTGGTCCGAGAGAGTTGCTGGGGGGTGGGTGTGTGGCCCGGTGGGACGGCCACGCCACAGGCACACTCGGGGAGGCTCGAGACGCCCTAGGAAGAAGTGGCAGCCTGGTGTGGCTTGGGGCCCCTCCTGGCTGTTTCTCGGCATCTCTGGGTCCCTCCTTATCTGGAGGACAGTGACCGCCGTGGTGTCTCTGCCTCCCCCCCATGGGACTGCAGGCCAGCCCAGTCCAGACCCCAGCTTTCGGGGTGGGCCAGGCGTCGGGAGGTGCTCAGTGGATGTCGGGGCCGTGTAATGTCCCAGCCCCTCCGCGGGGCATGGGGTGGTCTCAGGGCAGACGCCCCCCCTCAGGCAGGCTGAGAAAGCGCCACTTAGCTCCCTTTTGGGGGGAGAGGTGCCCAGGAATTGGAGAAGTGACCGAAAGTGTGAGGTGGCATCTTCCATGGCCTGGATCTGGGACTGTGATGCTCGCAGCCCCTGCCCCTCACTGGAACACTTGTCCTGCTGGCCTGGTGGGTCCAGGCTGCTTGGGGAGCTCCTGTCCCATGACCTGTGCCCCAAGCAGCCAGCTCTCCTGGCCCAGGCCGCCGGCCAGAGGCGCTGGGCCGCACTGGGCATGCACAGCCTGGGTGGGTGGGCTCCGTTCTCCACCACAGGGATGCTTGGGTTGGGGGACAGCCTCGTGTTTGGCGTCACCAGGGATCTCAGCTGGCCTCACCTCTTTCCACGTGTCCTACCGAGAGGGACAGCAACTCCTCCCCGAGTCTTCGGGGTTCTAGCTGGCTGTCCTCCTTCCTGCCATTCTGGGAGGGGTGTACCGGGCCCGGCAGCCCCCTGCCCGCTGACGGGTGGGCGGGGGTCCTGTAGCTGACAGGCCAGGAAGGAGTGGCCCCGTGGCTGCCGTCCAGGCCGGCCTGCTGTCCTCCCCACCGGTCGCCTGTGGCCACAGCTCCTGGGGCAGGGGGAGCGGGCCAGGTTGCGCAGGCGGGAGGCCAGGGCGGGGATGAAAAGGCCCTTCATGGCCGTACAAAGGCCGTCTGTGAGCACGGCGCCTGGCCTCAGGGCCCTGTGGTCAGAGAGCGCGCTAAACAAACGTATTTACCTAAAGGCAGGGCAGCTGGGGGCGCGGGGCGGGGGAGAGCCCGCAGCGCCTGGGCCTGTGTCCCCGGGCCCGCTCCCGCTGCGTCCCTCGGTCAGAGCGCGCAGTCCAGGGCCTGTTCACTCTGGTCCTCGGAGTCTGTGCCCCCTCACGGGCCCTCCGCCTTCTCTGTCCCCACGGAACGTCATGCAGCTGACTCACAGCTCGCCTCACCTGCCTGCAGGCTCATCCTTCACGCCCGGGCTCACTCAGGTCCCTCCGCCCGGCTTTCCTCGCCCCTCTGCTGCTGGCAACTTGGGGCGACTGCCTGGGGGAGGGTGGGCCGTGGCCTTGAAACTTGGTTTCCCCTCGCACCGCAGCAAACTCGGAGACAGCTGGACGGGGTTGAGAGGGTGACTCGCCCCTCGCCGGCAGCTGCACCTCCCATGCTGGGGGCTGGGGGCTGAACCCCGGCTGCCACCAGGGTGCCCGCCTGGGTGGGCAGGGAGCTGGCTGGCCCCTGGGGCCCTGCTGCTTGGCCACAGATGAACCCTGGGCCAGCCTGTGGGGGTCTCCCGCCAAGGTCAATTGCAGCAGGCAACACAGCACATGGGGGGCCTGGCCTGTGTCCAGCCAGGTAGCTGATGCCGCAGGGGCCCTAGGATGGGGGCAGCTCCAATGATGGCGATGGCGGCACAGTTACCGCCTAGTTCACAAGTGTGTGGCTGAGAGGCCTGGTCCAACTCGGCCTCGCAGGTCAGGAAAGTGAGGGCGGAGGGGCCGCGGATGAGAGCGCCAGAACCAGGATCTGGACCCAGCGCACTGGGTTCGGAAGCCCACAGGCTTAGCCCCAGGAGCCTTAGGGACCAACTGGCTGGGTGCTGGAGGAGAGGCCGGAGGAGGGTGTACTGGGCAGGGATGAGGAGCCGGGCCTGGTGGGAGCAGCAGTGAGGCTGGTCACAGGGCAGGGAAGGGGAGAGGGCCTGGGTGCGCCGCCCAGCTGCCCTGCTCAGGGGCCCTGCTCTCTGCAGAGACAGCCCCCGGGCCCCGGCAAAGGGCAGAGGGTGGCCAGCTCCAGGGCGTGAGCCCGTGGCCACATGAGGGCCATGGGGCTTGCCACTCGCCTTCGAAGCTCAGAGCTGATTTCCCAGATGCCTCCCAGGTCAGCTGGGCAGGGTCCCCAGGAGCCTCGGGGCAGCCTCCCTGGCCGGGTGCCTGGCATTCGGAGGTGAGCTTGGGCCAGCAGTGGTGGGGCAGGGAGGTGTCCGCCTGCCGCCCTGTCCCGGGTGTGTGGGGAGCAGGTGGGGCCAGTGGTTTCTCCATTTACGTGGGGAGACAGTCAGTCTGAGAGCCCTAGACCTCCGGGCCTGCCAAGCAGTGTGCGCTCAGGCCTCTTCTCTGCCCAGGTACCGGGAGCCCGCGGTCAGCCTGCGTGGGGCCGGAGCCTCCCTGGCAGCGACACGGCTGCGGGCCCTGCCCTCCCGGGCTGTGACCATCGAGGCCTGACGGGGCCACTTTGCCCTCCCCACAGGGACAACCTCGCAGTTGGTGGGGGCCAGGGTGGCCCCCACATGAGCCCCAGGACAGGGAAGCTCCCCCGACCCCTGCACCACTGGGTGCTGGCGTCCTTTGCCCCCGGAGGCATCCTTGTCGGGGGCATTTTCTGAAAAGGGGCACCAGCTCGGGTAAGTCCTGGCTGAGCCTCCAAACTGAGCCAGCCAGGGCCTGGGAGAGGCTGCAGGGGCCGGGCCGGGGGAGCCGTAGACCGTTTTATGGGGAAAAGATTTTAAGTTTACAAAAGTGTTGCAAGAATAATCCAATGGCCGGTAGGTTCTTCGCTTAGACTGCCCGGTCTCCAACATGTTGCCACAGTGGCTCTCTGTTTTCCTGTCCATTCCCCGCCTGCCTGCCGGTCTGGATGCTGAGCTGCTTGGGAGTGAGGTGCGGCCGTGCCCCTCTGCCCGCGTGTGCCCGAGGACAAGGGTGTCCTTCGCCTAGCCAGTCCCCTGTGCACAGCGGGCGTGGGCCAGGGTGCAGCACTGTCCCCTGAACCGTGGCTCTCACCCGTGGCCCAGACCGGCTTCCGCAGCGGCCCTCTGCCCTGTGCAGACTCATGCGGCATTTAGTTGTCATGCACCCTCGGGTTCTGATCTGGCGCCATCCCTCAGCCTCCCGTCGTCCTTCACGACCTGACATTGTCGGAAGCCCCGTTATGTGAAGACTGACCCCGAATTTGGGATGGTTGGTGTTTCCTCTCGACCTGCCCCAGGCGGGCACTGGGCAGGACAGCCGTGAAAGCACCTCTGCCTCTTCCCAGAGCATCCCTGGGTCCCAGTCAAGACCAGGCGTGGATGGGCCCTGACCTCTGCCCGAGCTGGTGCGCTGACTGAGCCTCAGCTGGTGTGGGAGGGCGGGGGGCACCCACCTTCTGCTGGGGCTCCCCTCACAGACCCCAGACACCCCTCTGGCCGGTCTGGAGACTGTTGCGGGCAGTTGTCAGTCCCTTAGGGTACAGAGGGCCATGGGGCTTTAAGCCTCAACACCCAGGGGCATGTGTGGGTGCTGGGCCCTGTGTCCCAGGTGCCGCCTGGCTGTACCCAGGTGGGGGCCACAGAGAAGCAGGACCGAGAGCCCTGGGTGTGGGTGGCCTCTGCTGTCCAGCCCTGCAGCAGGGACACCCTCCAGCCCTGTGGGGCCAGGGTGGCCAGGATCCCTGGTTCCTGGAGAGGGCCCTGCTCCACAGTCCTGGCCTCTTCTCCAAGGGTGAAGGCTGACCTGTGTCTGCCTTGTGGTGGTCCCCCCCAAGTGTCATCCCCACCCGGGCCTACAGAGCCCACAGGTTCAGATAGGGGACCCAGGCTCTGCTAGGAGAGAGGAGGTGCCATGTCCCAAATTCCCTAATCTGCTGCCAGTTCAGGGCTCTCACAGCTGTTTTCTCAGACTCTTGATCCCTTTACCCCAACTCCTGCCCCCAACAACCTGTTTACAAGGGGGCCTGGAGGCTGTGGGGCTCTGGGGTCACATGGGGCCTCAGCCTTGGTCGTCTCCCCCATGACACGGGAAGGCTGGAGTGGCGCTCAGCTCCAGGGGCCCCAAACACAGCGCCACCTCCCCGGGGGCGGGGAGACATCCCCGTGGGCCTGCAGCCCGGGCCGCAGCGCCTGTTCTTGGCCTTGCAGCCGAGGGCCCGCAGGAGCCCGCGCCCACGCTGTGGAATGAGCCCGTCGAGCTGCCCTCCGGAGAAGGCCCCGTGGAGAGCACCAGCCTGGCGCGGGAGCCCGCGGCCACGGGTCCCCCGGGCGCCACCGCCCCGCCGAGCCCCGAGGACAGCACCGCGCAGGAGCATCTGGACCACAACGGGGGTATGCAGCGGCCGGGCGGGCCGGGTACTGGGGCAACGGGAGGCGGAGGGGAAGGCGGAGGGCGGGCTGGGCCCAGGCTGACGCGGCTCCCGTCCTCGCAGGCTCGCTGGGGCCCGGCGCCATCGCAGCGATCGTCATCGCCGCCCTGCTGGCCACCTGCGTGGTGCTGGCGCTCGTGGTCGTCGCGCTGAGAAAGTTTTCCGCCTCCTGAAGCGAATAAAGGGGCCGCGCTCCCGCCGGACGCGCCCGGGTCTCAAGTGTGTATGCGCCTGAGTGTGTGGCAAGTGGGGGAGGGCAACACATCGCGAACCGTGCGTGGGTGTGCACGTGGCCCGGGCCCCCGGAGGAGCCACGTGCACATGCACGGGCCGGGCCACCGGGTGTGGTCGGCGCCATGAGCAGGAGTCGCACCAGCGCCCTCGGTCCTGGTGCCTTTTGCTCCATCTCAGGGACCCCTCCACCCCAGGGAGCCCCAGGAGCTGGACGAGCTGAGAGGTGAAGCCCAGAAGCCGCCAGCCTGGCCTGGTACCCACAATCCCAGGCGGGCCCTCAAGGCCGGGCTTCACAGGAGCTTAGGGCCTCCGCAGCCCCCCTCCAGGACGCCTGTTTGGATGTAGGGAGGGGCCCGCACCGCCCACCTCCTCTCCCCATCTCACGCCCCGCCCCCCACCCGGTTGCCCGCAGCCCGCAGCTGGGCCCTGGCTCTACCGTCTCTGATCACGCCCTGTCTTCCACACTTCTCAGGAAGCCTAGTGTTTATAATTCAGAGAGTTAAATGATTGCCTGGCTGCTCTGGGCACAGCAGGGAAGAAGCCATAAAGGTTTTTTCGGAGTGAGGACACCTGGAGGAGAGACTTTTGGCAAACACCTCTGTTCCCTGGGAGGTCCCTAGAGTGGGCGGTTGCACGGTGAGCTGCTCCGCTGCCGCCTCTTCCCACCATCGTTGCAGCGGCTGCCTGGCCCCTTTGGTTCCCTGAGCCCCCGCCGCACCTCTCCGGCGAAGACCGGTTTTCTCCGGGATACTCCAGATGCGTGCATGTCGTGGCCACACACACACTCTGCCCAAAGCACGTCACGGGCTACACTTTCCTGCTGACAAAGGGCTGTCATGAACCTGGCCAGTTTTCACGAAACTTTCAAACACTTCATCTCGCGGAACCTCCAGTGGCCAAAACCCTGCTTAGCGCGCAGGACCCGAGGCAGCAAGCTGTCTCCCTGCTTCAAAAGGGAGGCTGGACGGGGCCAGGTCCTCCGACCACGCTGCCACTCTGTCCCACCCCCTGCCACCTGCAGCAGGGGGCTCAGAAATGGCCCCTCTCCCACTTCCCTCAGTCCTGGGGACCCAGGTGGGGCTGCTCTCCCTCAGTCAGGCACAGAGCTTCAGTCCCTCCCCAGGGCCAGGGGCGCCCCCGGGGGGTGAACCAGCAAGTTACAGGGGTGTGCATTTTGCAGGACTCCTGTGGTTCTCAGAGGACCTGGGGGGCCTCAGGGACGTGGAGGATCGTGCCGTGGCCTGTGGGAAGGAGCCACAAAGTCCCACTGGATCTAAACCACGGGCTTCTAATCAGAGGCCTGTCCAGGTGCAGAGGAAAGCGAGTCCTGGTGGAGAGAGCTGGCTCCCAGGCAGGCGGGGCTGGGTGGGGTCAGAGCCAGGGTGACGGCAGGGTGGCTGAGGGCTGGGGGAGGGGCTGCAGCCTCCAGGTGACTAACCACTGCCCCTGCAGGTGGGGGGGAGTGCCCAAGCTCAGTGACTGGCCAGGTGGGAAGCCCCGGGCCCCCTGCCCGGTGGTCCGACTCCCTGTGGGGCCGCCACTCACTGACACCTCAGTCCCCCTGTGGCCTTCCCAACCTGTGTTCTCACAGGGCCTCTCCAACTCCCTCACACACCCTGGTGTCTCTGGAGTCCTCGAACAAGTGCAGGCCCCAACCCCGGAGGCTCCCTTCCCACCTAGTGGCCGCCTCACCCCTCCTTCGGGATATACCTCCTCCACTGACCTGGGAGGGGCTCCCCGTCCGCAACCCAACGCCTCGTTCCCGTGTGCAGCCGGGCAATAAAGAGTAGAACTTCACCTCCTTTATTTCATACATGATGCTTCTTTTAATGCAGCCAAAAATGGTATTTGCTTTTCTTGGAACCATAACCAATACAAGATGCAGTGACCAGTTCATTCCTTACAATACCCGGGCCCCCTAAGGGGCCAGAAGACACAAGGTACAGCCGGCCCATCAGGGAGCCAGAGGCGGCAGGGCCCTCGGCCAGGCTCTGGGAGGCCGGCCTGCCGCGAGGCAGGGCCTGGCCGTGCAGCCAGGGGATGGCAGGGGCGGACGGAGGCGGCTGGTCTCTCAGTCTCGTAAACTGGGGACCGAGGGCCGCTCAGCAAGCTCACCGGGCGAGGGCAGTGAGCCTGGTGGACTGGAACGGCTTCCGGGTGGAGGAGGGCGCGTGCAGGGGGTCATGGCAGTCACCACCTTCGCACCTGCCCTGGGCCGGGGACACCTGGGCCTGGGGCCTCTTCCAGTGCCTGGCAAGGCCCCTGGAGCATGCCAATCCCTGTCCACCCCCTCTAAGCGATGAGAGGGAGAGGTGGTGTAATACTGTTTAAAATACACTTTCTCATTTGCAAATGCCTTGGAGGAAAGGCGTGGGCACCGTTTCTCCAGTTTGCAAGCAAGGGGCCAGGACGCATGAGCATTCACACGTGGTGGGGATGAGGGGCGGGGGCGACCCCCACACAAAGTCGCCTGTCCCCAGAGCCCCTCCATGGTCCACGGGTTGGCCCGCCAGGCCCTGCTCCCACCCACCCACACCCCTGGCCCGGCCGGGAGCCGGGGGTCATTGCCGGTTCCGGCTGCCCAGCTTCCTGCGGTCCTTGTTCTGGCTGCGCTGAGGGTCCTCCATCTTGTGCACCCGGAAACACTCCTTGAGGTTCTGGGATCGGATCTTGGGGTTCAAGATCTCCTCGGTCATGTTGCTGGGGAACCAGCCTCTCTCCTGGTCGTGCAGACGCTCGCCAAAGACCCACCCTGTTTGGGGAGGGGAGGAGAGGGGGAGCTCAGGGGGGCCCAGTAGGGCCTCCTCCCACCCCAACCCCCACACAGGGGCCGGAGAAACAGGAGTCCAGAGGCACCTGTCCAGAGGCACCTGTTCTGGAACCCCCCACCAGAGACCCCCACTCGTGGGGGAGGCACAGCCCTGATGCCGCCCCAGGGAGCATGGTGGGTGCATGCAGCTGTGATGTGACCAGCTGCGCTCCAAGCCACGGTGTGTCCCAAGCGTATTGACTTTGGAACCTGCTCCCAAGCCCTCAGCAGCCCCAGGCTGTCCCACATGAGGTCAGGAGACCTCCAAGGCCACCCCTAAAAGCAAGAGACACTGAAGCGGCCTGTGGGGGTGGGGGGTGGCTGACTGCTGGCACCGGGCCCAGAGGGTCACATTGCCCTCCTGTTGGGCCCCCCTCTCTGAGCCTCTCAGCCTCTGAGGGGCAGGTGGTCAGCACGGTGCCCCGGCTCTCCCTCCCGCCCCCAGAGGCCACCCCGAAGTGCAGTCCTGGTGCAGGTCCCAGCGCACACTCTGCGGGCCCGGGGGACAGGCATGCGCTGGTATATTCTGTGGGGGCTGGGGGTACAGACTCTGCTCTTCCAATGCCAGGTGAGCCCCTGGAGTTTGGAACCAGCGCAAGTGGCCTCCCTTGGAGGTCACCAGCCGGAGGCCTTCCAGCCAGGACCTTGAAGGGGAGGAGGATTCGGGGGAGGGGAGGTGCTCTGTGCAGTTTTGGGGGTTCTGTCGTAGAAAGAAGGGATCAGTGTTTTGGGGAAGGGGTATGAACCTCACTTGGCACTGATGCATCGACAGGACTGGGTGGGAGCTGGGTGGGCGGCTCCTGGGCCCACATGGGGCTCTGAGCCTGGTGGTCACAGGCTCATCTGGAAGCTTTTGCAAATACAGGGTCTGGGGTCAGGGTGAGGGGTGAGGGTCAGGGTGAGGGTGTTCCCGGCTGTCCTTCCTCCCGCCTGATGGGTGGGCCAAGCCCAGGGCCGTCCGAGGGGACGGCACAGAGCCGGTGCTGGGCCGGGCCTGGTGCGAAGGCAGAGACGGCCCTCGCTGGTCTGGGGAGGAGAGCAGAGGCCCTGGGAGAAGCTGGGGAAGCCGGGGTGGGCACAGCGGTCTGGGGGAGCAGAGACGCGCCAGGGCCTGGGCTTGCCTGCCCAGCAGCCAGCCTCTCCACCCCGGGCACTGCATCCTCGGGCTGCTGCAGGCCGGCAGCAGAGTCCCGGGGCACCGGTGGGCACCGCACCCAGCCCCGCCTTACCGTCTTCCGTCTTGTCCAGGATGTTAAGGATGTCGGCCAGCTCCAGTGTCAGCTCATCGGGCTGCTGGGCCACGTACGGGTGCACGCACTGGACCTGGGGGCAGTCTGGAGGGAGGGGAGGGGGGCGGCCTGTCCTCATCTCCTTGTCACCGCGTCACTGTGTCATCTCCCTGCCCCCTACCCAGCAACCCCTGAATGCTTCCTGTCCTGCAGCAACTGAACAGGAGTCATTTGAGGGAGGGGCCTTGGCTCCAGAGAAAATGAGGTCGTGCTGGCCGGGGGCCCGGAGAAAACGCGACATGCATAAAGGATGGGCAGGCACCCGGGCTCTTGTTTGAGGCTTCCGAAGGGACTTCTCGAACGTGCATGGGGCCCTGGGAGGAAGAGCGGTGTGCCCAGGGCGCAGTGAGAGGCCGGAGACGGCAGCTTTCCGGCAGGCGGCCGGACTAGCGCCCTTCCATGTTTTGTGAGGTTTCAGACACCCGGTGACCCCACAGAACGCTGCATCTGCCTTCTGGGCCCAGGCTCCTCGAGGTTTCCTTTCAGTGCCTGTCGCTTCCACCCAGGGACTTACTCCTTCAGTAACCGCCCGAGCGCTGGCCGAGCTCAGCACGGCACTAAGCTGGCAGCTGGCAGCTGGGGCCCCTGGCAGTCAACGCCGGTATCCCGGAGGCCACTCGGGCCTCTGGAAAGACAGGCTCGGGAAGCACCTGAGGCTGACGCCCCGGAGGCCTCACCTGTCCTGCCCAGAGATGTCCTCGTCCCAGAGGGCCACTTACCGAGCAGCCGGGACGTGAAGGAAACAAACTTGGTTCTCCGGTTGGGGGCCAGTGAGGTCATCCAGCGCTTCATCTCACTCCTGGGACAGGGAAGAGGACAAATGCCCCAACCGCAGAGCCACGGCCCCACGGAGGGATAGTGTCCAGTGTCCAGCCAGCCGGCTACTCGGTCCTGAGCCTTGCCCAGGGCTGCAGCAGGACTGGGTGCCCAGAACTCAGCCAACAGGCAGGGGAGCCCCGCAGAACCTCCCCAGTGCGCTTTAGAAAGTCAGCTGCTGAAGGCGAGCACTCTGCCACGCCCCACAGTCACCGCCCACAAGGCTCACAGGTGCCAGATACCCAGAAGTCAGCCCCGACCCAAGCTGTGGGGGCGGGGCCTAGATGGGCAGGGCGGCCCCTGGGGCTCTGGGGGAGGGAGGGCGTGGCCTCTCCCACACTGATCTTGGCTGCAGGACACGTAGCCTGGCTGCTCAGGGAGGTGCGGAGATGGTGGCTCACAGCACAGCCTGGCCCCAGGGTCCTACAGCATCTCATGGGAGAGGAGGGCCCGCCCAGTGTCTGAGGCCCCGAGGGAGCACACGCATGCGCGCACACACACACAGAGCAACACGCCGCACCCCGACACAGACCCCGGAGAGAAACCCTCCCCGCAGGCCCGGGGCAGGGAGAACAGGAGCGCGGCGGGAGCGGCGCGGGCACTCACTGCGAGGACGCCTTCAGCATGTAGGTGGCCTCGCGGTCGTCCGCGTTCTCCAGCAGCCGCAGGATGAACACGTTGGCCAGCGTCTGGCCCTGGTCCTCCAGCTCCTCCACGCGGAGCAGGCCCCGCGGCGCCGAGTCAAACACCTGGTACTTGTCTCTGGGGACCGAGGGTGGGGGCGGGGGCACGTCGGTCCTGAGGAAGCCCTGGGGTCCCAGGGGACCTCACCCTGGCCGGCGGCAGGACCAGCCCCAGCACTGCCACTCCCGGGACGCCTGTCCCCATCCTGAGACCGCCCCTCCCACGGTGTGGCCGCTCTGCTGAGCACTCACCATGTGTCAGGCGCTGAGCTGGCCTCTCCATATCCCTATAAAAGCCCCACCGGACAGGAGGGGAAACTGAGCCCGGGGGTTTAAGTAAACTTGACCGAAGGCCCAAGGTCGGGCAAGAACGGAGCTGACCTCAAACCTGACTGACAGCCGGAGCTCCACCCAGCCATTCCGCCAGCCCCCGGGGGAGCCCGGCCCCCAGGGCGGCGCCCCCAGCAGCACGCCTGCCCCCAGCGCTCACCCCGGGATCTGCCGGCAGATCACCAGCAGGTCGTTGAAGAGGAAGAGGTAAATTTCCTGGAAGAGTTTCTTGGTCCGCAGGGTGCGGGAGGTCTTGGGGCCGGACATCTGCTGCAGCTCGCCTTGCTTCAGCAGCCAGCGGGAGTGCGAGATGATGGGCACCGACTGGGCGGGGTGGGGGGTGGGGCGTCAGAGGGGCTGGGCCCGGACGCCGCTCCCCGGGGCTCCCCGGCCCTCGCTGGGGTGGTGAGCAGCAGGCACACTGGGCATGCGAGGGCTGCCCTGGGCCCGGGGCGCTCACAGCACTGATGGGGGAAGGGGCCGCCTGGAGAAGCGGGGAGGGTGGTGTGTGTGTGTGAGTGCGGCTGTGTGCGAGTGCTGCTGTGTGCGTGCCTGGGTGCAGCCCTGTATCACCTGTTGCATGTGTATCCGTGTGTGCTTCTATGTAGCGTGTGTCTAGGTGTGTCCCTGTGTACAGCGTGTCCCTGCGTACAGCATGTCTGTACACATGTAACTACGTGTTTGCATGGGTACCTCTGTGTGTGTGTGTCTGCACCCCCACGTGATGTAGAATCAGAGGGGCCAGGGTCCCAGGGAGTGGGGACAGCGGGCTATGTGAGGCCCCCACCCCACTGTGTGGCTCAGGGATGGCCCTGCACCTGGCCGTCAGCCTGGCAGGCAGAGTGCCGTGACGCACTGGCCACATCTATGTCCTTGACTGGGGCTCACTCCCCCACCCAGCATGACCTTGGTGATCTTGGAGGGCACTGTGGGTCCAGGTGTCCACGTCACCGGAAACCCAGGCTCTCAGGCTCACTGCAGCCCAAAGCTTCACGTCAAGTTTCGGGAGAAGGTCGGTAACTTCCGTCAGGATCTCAGACCCCGGCTCTGAGAACCCCGGGGCCGGTCCCCGTCAGGCACTTCATACAAACACGTTGCTGCCTGTCCCTGAGGGTGGGTAGCTGCGGGGGCCGCACACGCCTCTTGGAAGGGAGCCCAGGCCAAGGTGGTGGTCTGCCAGCCATGGAGAGGGGTACCCACAAGCCTGATGGTCAGAGACGGCCTCCGGGGGATGGGACACTGCACTGAGACTCAAGGGTGCCTGTCCGGTGACCAGCTGGGCCAGTGGGCTGGGTCAGGGACACACAGGTGGGGGCGGGCTCACCTTGATCTTAAACTCCATCTTCTTCTGAATGCTGATCATCTGCTCGGTGCGGCTCATCTTCCTGACACCCTCGTTGCATGCTTTCACCACCTGGGGTGAAGAGGAGGATGCGTCAGGCCACCTGCAGCCAGCTGTCCCTGGTCACTGCCTCCTGCCCGCGGCTGAGACCGACCGGCCCGCCTCGTGTGGGCTGGAGCTCCCTTCTCTAGCCCCTTCTGGAACAAAGGCTAAGCGGGAGGACTTGTCAGGCTGTTAGAGAACAAGTTTAAACAATGAGATGTCCTTAGTCATCTGTCACACCGGAAAAGACAGACGAGGGAGGGGGACCGAGCCCTGCCTCACACGGAGGAGGAGCGAGGGCCCCCCACCTTCCTAGGAGGCAGCTCAGGTACAAAGAAACCTAATAAAACCGCGTCTCCGGGGACTTCTGGGGACTCCTTACGAAGAAATGATATTCCACACCAGATCACAGGTGCCTAGGACAGAGCCCGGCAGCCCCCCGGGCACTCAGTGTGTGTGTGTGTGAGGATGGGGCCCAAAGACACGTGAGCTGGGACAGTCCCTGCAGTGAATGAAAGAAACTGTCGACCTAAGTGTCCATCAGCTGGGATTGATGAGCACTAATAGATCCAGGTAAGGAAGTACTCTGAAATCATAAAAATTGTTAACAACTTTACATGCTCTAAACCAGAGAGCAGAGCTGGTTATGAGCCACCGCCTCTTTTGCAGAGCATGTGACCGCAGCAGCCCTGGTCTGGAAGGAGGCTTGGAGGGGTGGGTGCTGGCTCGGCGTAGTGGGTGGGGGACTGGTGTGGTCTCTACCTTCTTCTTTCTGGCTTACAAGCACTGTCTGGAATTTTTTTGTGATGAGAGGCAACTGCTTTTATAAATTTTAAAAAACCTCTGTAAAAGAAAGTAATCTGTGAGAAACAGGAGTATACCTTTCATCACAAGGACAAGAAAGGGGACAGCAGAAAAGACCTGAAGCCACAGAAAACGCTTTCTGGCCACAGGGGACCCCTTGGGGCACGCAGGCCTCTCTCAGGCCTCGGTGGTCACTGGACTCACCTCTGTGTGTGACCCAGGGTGGTCAGCTGCCCGGTGGGGGCTGTCATGAACCCCCACCCGACCAGGTATGGGCGTTCTAGGGGTGAGCGGAGGGCCCTGAAAGCTACGACTTGGCCCACGGGTCCCTGACCCTCCCCGACCAGCCCGCTGAAGGCTGCAGCCTCTCCCCCAGAAGCCTGGGAGGGGAGTGCTGTTTTCCACAACTAGTGAAAGGTGTGATGGCCAACTGGTCCAAGTAGGGGACAGGAGGAGAGGCCAGGGGACACTGTCGCATTAAATTCAGAAGTCCTGGTGGCTCCCCGGCACAGAACCGCCACCAGCCGCCCACGGAGGGAGGCTCCTCCTTTTACTGAGCTGCTGTCTCTGGTACAAGGAGTGGGAAGGACTTCTTAGCCCCCATGGGTGCTCATCCTCTGTGGGGTCACTAGCATGCCAGCGTGCCCCAGCCCCCAGCTGCCAAGAACTGGCTCACAGCTGCCCGGACACACAGGAGGCAGCGCTTTAGACCAGAAGGAGCGACGTGAGCCCGCACGCGAGAAAGCACGCACTGGTCGACCCCTCCCACACCAGCCTCTGCCAGCAACTTCTGGCGTCAGGAGCAGAGCGGGTCTCTCCACTCCCAGCAGGAAAAGCCCAGCGTTTGGCAGAGTCCCTGCGTCCTCTCCTAGAGTGTGGGCCGCTGCAGCTCCAGGGACAGGGACGCTGTGGACTCATGGGCCCGGGGCGAGGCTACACCAGGCTCGAGAGAGCCAGACCAGCCTGTGACAGTCACCGGAGGGAAGACTCGGAAAACGGGCAAGGACACCGCAGGGCCCTCCGAGGGCCCTGTCTGCAGGAGGCAGCTGCTGAGACACGCTGGGCCTCCAGGGGGCAGCAGAGATCAGCACGTGAAGCGGGCCTGGGCTGCTGCCAGGTCGACCCCGCACGGATCGGCGGTCCGGCGTGGAGAAGGAAGACCTGCCAGGCCACACCTGACCTACGTTAAACCCAGCGACTTCCCTGGATTGCAAAAGCAAATGCTAAAATTAATCTGCATTTTCCAAAGACACGCCCGCCTGCGAGGAAGCAGGACCAGGAAGGCAGGTCTAGAGGAGGGGAGAGTTTATGGGCAAAAACGGTGGAGGAAGCCCACTCACCAGTTCCAGCTCCTTGTGGGCGTCCAAGGCGGTGCACTCCCGCTCCGACCTTTCCTCCACTCTCTTCAGGATGTTCTGCGCACAGGCAGGGGCTGCATTAACCTTCACAGTGGCCGTTCAGCCCCTCTCTGCTCCCCCCACCTCGCCAGGGCAGCCTCCTCACAGCAGCTGTCCAAACAGCCTCTTGCTGCAACACCCACGCACAGCCCTACTAGGTGACAACAGAGAGCAGGAGAACCCTCCGCCGGGCTGAGAGCTGAGCAGCCTGACCCAGCTCTGAACTGGCGACCCCAAGTCGGTGTCCCATAAGGACTAACCCTGAGGGCCAGCCTAGAGCAGACACCTCACTGTACCACGGCCTGCAAAGCGAAGGAAGTGACCAGGTGCCAGTGTGGAGGACGGGGTCCAGTGATGAAGGACGGGAGCGCAGATGGAGACGCAAGGGGAGCTCGGTACATGGGAATGCGCCACGGGCTTCGCTCCCCCTCCTCTGGGATCCTCATTTGAAACCCAGCCTCAAGCTGAGGGTGGCGCACCTTCCTCAGCCGGGCGCACTTGACCCTCACACTAGCCTCCTCTCTGGCCCTTCTTGGGCATGGAGAGTCCCAGTGCTGGGTCTCTGGACCCTTTTGTGTTCTTCTTTCCTGGTCTCACTATTGAAAGGCATCTCGGTGCTGACAGCTGCGGCCCCTACTTCTCCCTTCGACTCTGAACTTGTGAGCCATCACAACTGCTCAGCCATCTCAGACTTGGCTAGTTCAATGCTGAACCTGGACTGCTCCCCACCCTGTCTCCATACCTCGGGAAGCTGCTCAAACCAGAAGATTCTTTTCTTCCTTCTTACACCACAGCAGCAAGTTCAAGGCTCAGCTCACTGGCTTCCCTTCAGGATCCCCTCCACGCCATCTTACTTTCTTGAGTCACTGCCAACACTTTCTCCCATTTTCCCTCTTGCCTTCCTGCCCAGTGCTCTCCACATGGTGGCTTCTGTGGTCACTGAAGACAGAACTCGATGTCTTACCTGGTCCCTTAGGGCCCCAATCGACCTCTGTCCACATCTCCACGATCACGCCCGTCACTTCCCCCAGCTCACCACTGGCCTTCCTGTCTGTGCACCGGGTGCCCCAGGACCTTTGCATGAGCTGTTCCATCACCTGAATGGCTCCTGCCTGTCAGCCAGGTCTCAGCTGAAATGTCACTCATCTGAGACCCTTTCTGGACCCCCCGCTGGCAGTGACCGGGGGGGGGTGGGGCAGGGGGGTGGGAAGCACTCCCATCACATGACCCAGTTTCACTGTCCTCACAGCCATGGCCACTTCCTGGTTGTGTGTTGTTGGTCTCTCCTCTGCCAAGGACGCGGGTCCCTGGGAGAAGGGAGTCCCCCACTGCTTGGCACCCAGTAGGGGTTCAACTGGGATTTGTGGAGCAGACAGACTTCCTAGAAAGCCGGCAGAGACCTGGGTGCCCGAAGGGAACAGCTCTGCAGCAGGGGCACAATCTGCCTGTTGGGGGCGGTCCAGGGGGCAGGAGGCCGTACCTGCACCAACAGCTTGAGGCGCGTGATCCTCTGGAAAGGCAGGATGAGGAAGGAGGAGAGGGGCAGCCCCCGGCACTTGGGGTCGAGCTCCAGCTGCGAGATCAGCTCCCGAAAGGCCGCCTTCTCCTGCCTGGGGACAGGGACAAGGGAGTGAGCAGGCTTCTGGCTCGCAGGAGGTGGGGTTGGTGGCGCTTCCTCCCCACCCGCAGCCTCGCAGGAACCAGATGGCCCACGGACACGGAACGCGTGTCCATTTACTTATTTATTTTAATGGGAAGCAAACTGTTCGATGGCGGCTGCACATGCCAGGCCCCTGAAGACTGAGCCAAATACGCTGTGTGGGGCGAGCAGGCAGGCGGCCTCATGTGGCCAAGTCTGTGAATCAGAAGCACAGCCCGGTGGTTTACGCGGCAGGAACCGGGGCGAGGTGAGCCCACGGAGTGATGGGAACAGGCGGCAGCGGAAGCCACCCGCCGGGAACCTGCGCTCTTCCTGCCAGGTAGGGGCCCTGCGTCTGCCGGCAGCTGGGCGGTGGGTCGGCCGCACGGCTGCCAGGGCTCCGGGAAACTGCCGCTGGCGTTAGAGGCAGGCCCCGGCGCCGGCGGAGACCCGGGCACCCTGCCTCGTCCTCGGGCCCAGGCGGTCTGCACTCTTGGCCACATCGGTGTCCCCATGGGCGCCGTGATAGCCAGATTCCTGTTCTCCTGTGTGCGCGTCTTCTCCATGTCTGCCCTCAACACTGGCTTCCCAGGCCCCTCCAGTTCCAGTTCCAAACCCCAAATCAAAAGACCCCCCCACCCCCTGCCATACTCCAGCTTTAAAACATCACAGCAGATGGCCCGGTTGGATGGCACAGCCCAGTGGGTCAGTGTGACTGTCACGTGCCAGCACTCAGAAAGTTTCCGCATGCTCTCCTGTCCAACCAAGAACACGTCACAGGTGGTGCTGTCGTCACAGCCAGCACAGAAACGCAGAGGGGCCGGGGAGGCAAGCTGACTGAAAAATTATCTCGGCAGAACCCCCAGCAAGTTCACTAAAGGGGCAGATTAGCAAGAACTTCAAGGGTGTGAGAGACCTCCTCCCGCCCACCCTTGTGTTGTCTCTGGTTCAAGTCCCTTTCCTGCCGTCTTGGGCCTCGAGCTGTCCTCTGGGCCTCAGACTCCCTTCTCTAACCCACAGAGTCTGCACGGCCGTTCAGGACAGAGGTCCCGGGGTCGGTGACGCGGACCAAGCGGGAGCGAGGACCCAGCTCAGGGTCGGCAGAGGGGCCCCGCAGCCCGGGCACTCACAGCAGCTGCTTGTAGGTCCTCTCCTGGTAGGTCTGGTTGCTGACGTAGGTGATGTAGACCGAGAAGTGGTTGGCCGCGTAGTGGTGCACAATGTCACACACGTCCGAGATGACGACGTTCTCCTCCATCCGGCGCTCCAGCTCCAGGAGGAACCTGCAGGAGGCAGAGGCCGGGAGCCTCAAGACACAGCTCCCCCGGCGGGGTCTCCCTGAGACAGACCAACGGATACCGCAGGACCAGCCCGCAGTGCCGGTGCTGCATTTGGTCACATCCAGGAATCCCTGTTTGGGTCCTGGCTGGTGTGGCTCAGTGGATTGAGCTCGGGCCTGGGAACCAAAGGGTCGCTGGTTCGATTTCCGGTCAGGGCACGTGTCTGGGTTGCAGGCCAGGTCCCCAGTAGAGGCTGTGCAAGAGGCGACCACATATTGATGCTTCTCCCCCTCTCTTTCTCCTTCCCTTCCCTTCTCCTCCCTCTAAAAATAAGTAAATAAATAAAATATTTTTTTTTAAAAAGGAATTCCTATTTGGTTTTTTAGGCAGAAATGGCATTAGAACTATTTTTAAAATCCAGAGAGAGACTTTATCTTTTAGATACACACTGGTGGGTTCACAGATAAAATGAAATGGTGAGGATTTGCTTCAGCAGATCCGGGTGGGTGTCGGGAGGGGTGGGGACGTGGCTGGACCTAGACGCTGAAGCGTGGGCTCACCGCACTGGGGCCTCTAGTCTGCGTGTTGGGGATGTTCCCTAAGAAAACATAAATGGGTGCTTAACTACAGAGACCCTCTCCTTCCAGAGAGGGTGCAGCAACAGCGGCTGGGGGGGTCTCAGGGCTCTGGGCCTCCCGGGCCCACGGCAGACAGAGGCAAGGTGTCAGCGTGGGGGTGGGGAGGGGCCCATGGAGGGCGGGGCCCATGTGGGGGGTGGGGCGGGGCCCATGCAGCGGGGCCAGGAGAGCCCGCAGCTCTGCCGCACTGGGCTTCACCTCGGAACCCTCAGGGCTGGGTCAGAGGCTCGCAAAGCTGAGTTTTGCACTGTTAGCTGGTAAGTGGAGATTTTGCCCTAATGATACAGTTGGAGTTCACTTCTTTGTGAAGAGATGTCGGCTCCTCCTCCACTAAGCGTACCCCTGACTGCTCAGACAGAGGCGCAGTCCCGAGAGCCACTGCCCCACACGGGCAGATGCTGCCCGGGCCGGAGGGGAGAAGGCGCTGTGCGCCCCAGCCAGGGCTTTAGGACTCGATCGGGGTAAGGGCAGCTTATACGGATGCCCCTGGACCTGTCACGACACCAGTCACACACCCACCCGACTGTGTGGGACCCAGGGACACCTGTGCTCACGGGAAGGGGCCCGCGGTCACAGTCCTGTCCTGGGCTGTCCGCCCTGCCGGCGGGGGGAGGCGGGTCTCTGGGCTCCCGTGGCCATTCCTATCTCGTCACAGAAAATCCCCGACCCACAGAAGTAGAGAAGCCACGTCTCGAGCACGTGCCACCCGCTGCAGCCGTGCCTCAGGCAAGAAGGGGCGGGAAGCTGGGTCCCCACAGGCCAGAGGGGCGGGGGAGGGGGGAGGGGGCTCACCGCTCGCTGACGGCCATGACGTCCAGGACGTTGGAGAAGAGGATGTGGGCCTCGGACGGGTGCAGGATCTTCTTCAGCCGCTCGTTCTCCATGAAGTGGGACACCAGCAGGCTCAGGCTCTTGTAGTAGGAGGCCTCGGAGGTGACCAGCTCGAACATGGCCTGTGCCACGGACCCGGCAGAGGGACGAGAGGAGACAGTGGGGACCCCCGAGGACTCACCCCGAGCCCCAGGGTACCCACCGGCTCTCAGACAGAGGTGCGCAAAGGCTGCGGGAGGCCTTCAAGGTAAAGAAAAGCCAGTGCTGATGTCGCAGGCATGTGGGGGGGATCGGGAGAGTCACCCTCTGCGGGGAAGGCCTGGGGGCCACACCCTTCTCGAGGACACTCTCATGGCTTTCGGTAGTGAAAACTGCAGACAACCAAGTGTCCCAAATACGGAACACGGTGCCAGTGCCAGAGGCCAGCTGCTGAGGGTGCCGGCCTGGCTCCTGGTGCGGACAGGGTGGGACAGTCAGCACCAGAGGGGCCTGCACTTGCACCCTGAACGGGGTCCGGAAGGGCGAAGGCCATCACGCCAGCCGCAGCTGTGGGCAGGGAGGGGAAAAGGGGACACGGGAGGGAGGAGGGGGAGGGAGCGATGCGTGTGTTCCCCAACACACCGGGCTCTGTCTCCTTTAATCCCCACGGTCCCAGAAGGACACAGGAAGCTCCCAGGTACAGAGGTTCAGCAGTGCCCCGAGGGCAGAGCAGGGATTCACCCGAGGTCTCCCTGGGCTCCGCACCACCAGCCCCTGCATGTGAGACCCGCAGACAGGGGCTGGTCACACAGCGTCCACGGGCAGCTTGCCCAGCAGCCACTCTGTGGTGTCCAAGCAAAGCTGGACACACAGCTGACGTGGCAAGGCACTTTACAGCAAGTGATGTCTTGGTAAGTGGGGGCGCTCAGCAGCACGGAAGGACCAGCAACAGTGAGAAGGTCCAGGGGTGGCCGCCAATCACAGTCGCTGGGCCACTAGCAGCAGCGAGAGCCTCCCCCACCCCCGCCCCCAGGTCCCTGCTGTCTGCAGCTGACACGGGACAGTGACAGTGAGATGAGGCGCCGGATGGGCCCTGGCCTCCCTGTGATTGCCCGTGGGTCACAGCTGCTTGGCCTCCCGACAGACATGAAGTCACAGATGGCACAGCACACTGGCCGAGCTGGCGGCAGAGCCGCGGCCCCAGCGCAGAGCGCCCGCCCACTCTCGGCTCTGCCAGCGTCCCCCCGCCCCACGCCTCACTCCCTCCAGCCCCGCCCGGCCTGCTGCGATGGGCAGCAGGTTCCCTGGAAGCTTCTCTGTCACTGATGCGGAAATGAAGTCACTTTCCTGCTGCTAAATTTAAGTTTCTTACGAAAATGTCAAGGCATTAGAGCTCCTAAGTTCTAAACAAATGCAACAATAAACAGCAACAACCACCGCAAAGCCGATTTGGAGGAGTGTTGGAGGAGAAGACGCAACGCCCGGCCCCGAATGCGGCACCAGAGGGGCCACGCGTGGAAACCAGGTCCCCTGGGCCGACGGCATCTTTGTCTTCATCTGCGGAGGACAAGGAGTCTGGGGCAAGTGGCCGGTCAGCCGCTGACGCACGGCGGGGGTCGGAGGGCAGGGGGCGGGGCCTGGATCTGGCTAAGCGGTGCGGCTGAGCCCCACTTGCCACCACCCTCACCCCCTCTTTCTCTGTTTATCGGCGGTTAGTCATCTGGAATTTTAAGTTTCCAGGCTGTTTGTCCTCATTTTAATGTCAAATTATTTGCCACATCAGTAAGGTTGCCTTTTTCTGATTTTACTCTTACTCATTTAAGCCCTTGCTTGGTGGTGCGGAGCTGACAGGGGCCCAGGCTAATTCTTCATTCATTCATTCATTCATTCATTCATTCATTCATTCCCTCACTCAGTCACCCACCCGTTCGTTCCACAAAGGCTTACTGGGCACCACTGGGCGAAGCCCCGACACCAGTGGTGAATACGGCAAATGCCCCGGGGCCACTGAGCCCACTCCTGAGTGGATTCCCAGTGAAGGGCAAGACCCTCGGTGTTCAAGGGTGAACTCTGCCATTTCTTCAGCAGGGTCAGCCCGGGTGGCTGGCGGTCAGTAAGGGCCTGGCGTCCACCACGGGCCGCAGAGCTGCAGGGGGTCCAAGGCCTGGCCTTGGAGTCAGCCAGACCTCTGCTGGGAGTGAGAACGGCTTCACCTGCTGAGCCTCAGTTTCCCTTCATGCAAAATGGGAACAGCCCTCCTCGGGAAGCGCTTGCCTGCAGCCGGCCCATCTCAAAGCGCCTGCAGACCTGTGGGCTCATCATCAACCCGGCCTCTGGGCATCGCCTTTGCAGGACCAGGCGTCCCAGAGGGCGCTCTGGCCGGAGGGGTCAGGGAGGGCCATTCCCAAGAGGTGACCCTGGGGCTGCGTCCCACACTTCAGCAAGGAAGCCCCTTCTGGGGGTGCCCATGCAGGGGAGGGAGGAAGGGGCCAGCCCATGGCTGGGGGTGAGTAGGGGGCTGTGGTTACATGTAGGGTCCACTCCCCAGACAGCTGGCCGTGTGGGCCAGAACCCGCAGCCTTGTTTTCTAGAGGCCGCGGCGGGCAGCTGCGCCTGGGCTCTGAGTATGTTCGCACAGCTCCCCAGCCGGCCTGCGGACCAGAAGCCGTGCCCGGCTGCCCACGGGCCTCCCCCGCCGTGCTCGGGAGGCGCTGGAACATATTTTTCTCAGTAAATTTAGATTTTTCTCCAAAGGAGGAAACAACACATCAGAGAAAGCACTGGCAGCCCAGCTGGGACCGTCAGTCTCAGAGGAGCTGCGGGTCTGGCTTCAGCTGGTGTGTGCGGATCTCCCGTCCTGGGGGGGGCAGACTTCCGAGAGGGCAGACCCTGGCCGGCACCACTGGGGAGACACCCCACAGACGTGCGGAGCCAGGACCCCCCAGTGCAGCGCAGGCCCAGGGGGTTGCTCAGGGGTCGGTGACCTCGGGCGGCCTCGGGACTGGAGTGGCCCAGAGCTAGGCCAGCCGGACACCCCCTGGGGCAGCGCCTTTGAAGAAACGAGGGGACCGGGCCTGCCAGCAAGGGGCTGGAGGAGGACGCAGAGACACCAAGCGCGGCCCGGAGGTTAACGCCCCACTTCTGATGACGACAGGCCGGAAGCCAGCCCAGAAACAGCACTGGTCGCTAAGGGCTCGGTTTCCCGACCCGAAGTTGCCCGGGACCCGATGCCATTCAGCTTGCGTTGTTTCTGTGTGACTCGGGTCCGCCAGGCCTCCTCACTAGCACCCCGCCCCCCAACACGCTGAGCCGCCCCTGTTGGTGCAGGCCTCTGCGAAGCTCAGTGCTGGGCGACCCTCCGCCCGCCGGCCCCCCTCCCCTCACAGTCCCGGATTCTCTGCACCCCCACGTGGTGCTCCCCACCCTGGAGCACAGTGCTTCCACTCCCCCGACTTCCTTGGCAAATGGGTTACAGCGTCTCTGCCGCCACCGCCCCTGCTTCATCCCGAGGCCGTGGTTCAGCCTGCGTGGGCAGGGCGAGCTCTGGGGGGGCGGAGGGCGAAGGCACGCGTCACCTGCCTCCTGCTCCTTCTGTGCGGTGTGGCGTCAGCACAGCCAAGGAGCAAAGTCACCCTGTCACCCCCCCTCCCCCGCGTCCGGGCTCTCCCAGGACCGACCGTCCGAGGTGGCTGGTCTGAGTGCCCGTCTCAGCAGATGAACGGGACGGAGCTCAGGGGACCACCCTCTGCCTCTGAGCCACCTGGGGTGGGGGGTCCCACTGGCTCCATCGGACCTTGCTTCCCCCGTGACCCGACTCGAAAGGTACAAAGCTTTCCTCGCTTCTGTGGCCTACACGGGAACCCGCACCCAGGGGCGTCAGGGCGAACAGAGACGCCTCCGGAGAGGCTTGTGGCCGAGAAGCCCCCAGAGCGTCCCTTTCTTCTGCAAATAGTAACTGATTCAGTCCCGCTCCTCGGCCTGTGCCCTGACCCTCTGCAGGGAGGTCCAGTCCCGGAGGGAATGCAAGGAGGGTCAAGACTGAGTGAGTTCGGGGGCCTCGGCTGTCAACTGGGAGGACAACTAACTCCTGGGATTGCTGTGGGACTAGGGGTCACAGAGTGACTGCAAGCCACCCACGCAGGCCTCGGGCACCCAGTGCACGCCCCACTGGGCCAGCAACCCAGACTCCAGCTGATACGAGATGCAACTAGATCCCAGGGCCGGAGCGGGGAGGGGCCTAGGAGGGGGCTGCCTGAGGCCGTGGTAAACAGCCTAGGACCGATTGGCTGAGAAGCTGAACGCCTCCACGGCGCAAGGAATTATGGGCCAGAGGATTCGAAATAAAAGAGGGGCTCTCGGACTGGCTCTTCTTCCCGGAGGATGCCTGGGTGGAGGTGCTGCGGTAGCCTGCGTTTCCCACCGGGCGGTAATTTGGATGGGTTTGGCTCGGGCAGGAACTCCCGGCGCATGCTAGCGCCGGGCTGGCCTGGCAGCGGGTGGCAGGGTGGGTCTCCTTTGGGTGTTGTACAGGGGAGGGGCTCTGAGGCAGAAGCCTGCCATTCTTCCAACATTGTGCAGCTTTTGTATCTTACGTTGTTTCAGTGTGTAAACTAACCCTATAGAAGTAAGATAATTAAAAACTCACAGGGGGAAATGATAGGAGAACCTGGGTGTTAAAGACTTTAGCCTTAATTGACAGGGTTAAGTGATGAAAGCTGTAACTAGAGAGTTAAAGAGTTTTGCCTTAATTGTTAGGCTGACGTGACTAATGCACGTGGAAAGCTGTTATTCCAAAACTGTGCAGCTTTTGAATAAAGACTCCTTTCCTGTCTCACCAAACCTTGGCTTCCGGAACTTTGCCCGGAGGATGGCGGCTGCTGGGCACCAAAGCCTCAGCAAGCTCTCTCGCCTCTCCTGCATGCCAATGGTTATGTTTTCTCAAGATGATCTAGTTAATAAGTTACAAAAAATGTACAGAGTAAGAAAGTTTACATTTTGAAAGACATGTGCTTGCAACAAGGAGACATCATTTGCGACCTAGCGCCTTCCTTCAATCTGGGGAGGTGAAGGTGACAGGAAGCCAGCACCCTCATCCGTGGCCGAAGTGTGAACATAATCTGGCAGCATCTTCTCAAGATTTAAAAAAGCATGCGTCTTTAACCCAGCAATGCCACTTAGCAATTCCCAGAGTAATCCACTGTATAACTAGCTCTCTGTCTTTTATTACTATAAATAATGCTGCAATGAACATCCTTAACACAGAGCATTTCTGACTGCAAATGTCCAGCAACAGGGGACTGGTTAGATAAATGACGGAACATCACAGACCATGGAGACCCATAAAGCTACCAAAAAGAGAGGGAGAGGGAGAGAAGAGAGAGAAGAAAAGGAGTGGGGTACTCTGGCCTGATATGGAAAGATTTATAACAATGTACATAGCATCTTACATTTGTGTAACACACACACACACACAATGGCCCTGATGGTGGAGGGGGTGGTGGGGAGACCCCCTCTACACTATAGATCTGTTTCCTCTTTTTGAACTTTATATCAGGTGCCTAAATTACTTATCCAATGGTTTCATCTTAAAACAATAAAAGCCACCACTGTCACTTTGTTAGGTTGTTAGATTGTCCCCTCTGCCCGAGTGAAGCTAGTTTTTAGGAGCCTGCTTTCTCAGTCCACACAGCAGGAGCTGCCTGGGGTTTGGGGCGATGGCTACCGCCCCCCTCAGGCCATGCTGCCAACATCCCTGGGCCGCCCCAAGCTGGGCCTGATCTGCGGAATTGGCGATGTGCATCCTAAAGAGGCACACGTGAACATTTAAGTTCCGCGCTGTGAAACAGGTTGAGAACAACAAAAGCGCGGCCCTGAGGTCAGAGGCCGCGCAGGCGGAGGGAGACTGCGAGTTGCACGTAACCGTGACTGCGTTCGGGCAGCTCCTCGGGGAGGCCGCACGGCACGCCGCGGGGTCTCCTCCCCTCTGGGTCCCGGCAGGGCGAGGCTGGCAGTGCTGTCTGGGCGTGCCAGCTGGGCAGGGCGCCCCGCCTGAGTGTGTGTGTGTGTGTCCCTGTTTCCTTGGAGATACTCAAAATACCGTTCCCTGCTCATTTTTCAAGATCTGCACACCCAGCTCCCCAAGACTGGGACCACGGCAAGCCTGACTTTCCCATCTCCTTCACCTGGACAGCTTCCTGGTGCACGCCGGGGGCAAAATTCACGCCAGCCACAGAGCCACCGCGCCAGGAACCGAGCTCGGGGCTCGAGGGGGCGGCACCTCTGGTTCTCCTGTATTTCTCATGACACCAGTGTCAGGAGGGACGAGAAGTGAGGACTTGTGGAAGTTCCGCTGCCGGCAGGGACTGTCCCCACCCCTCCACAGTTGCAGGTCCTCCCCTTGCTTTTTGTTCTCCTGGTGGGACAATCTCCTGTTCCACCACTTTCCAGAGGAGCTGCCCGCCTTCCCTCCTGTGCACCCCCAACCCTTTCCACAGTCGCCCCCGTCCAAACTTCGCAGTTTGAATAGAGACCTGATTATTTTCTCTGCCCCCTCCCCCAAAGGCGGGCGGGGGCCAAGGAGCTTCAGAACGAGTTCGCAAACAAAAACTGACCCACGAATAGCACCCCTTCCAATCTCAGCGACCTAGTCTTGACTTAAAAGAGGAGGAGGAAAACATACGATCTTGTTCTTAGAACCGATTCTTCAACAGCTGGTTGAGAGTCGGGCCCACCAGAAAGCCATCACGTGGGGGTCTTCCCTTGTGTGAGCCTTAGTCACCGGGGCCTGCTGCTGGCACAGCTGAGGGAAAGGAGATATTCCAACCACAGACCGAGCGGGCAGGACAAGCTGCCTGACTCGCTCGCCCTGGCAGACGGAACCGTGGCCTGATGCAGGAGTTGCTGCTGCGGGAGGCAGCGTCTGAAGCTCGCGGCCAGATGGGAACTAAACAGACACGCACAGTAAGCGCTTTAAAATAAATAGGAGAAGTCAGAAGCCCGCGTGCCCAGGTGACTGACCACTGCCTGTGACCACGTGTCCTGTGAGGCCACCCTAATTTATTAACTATGTTGCATGACCCACGGGAACGACAGAAAGTGTACTTTATCATCGTTTTCTTCTATGCCCGCTCTACTACAGACGTATGTACCGCCTTTTAAAAACTTAGTGCGTCGTGAGTATTCACCTAGTTCATTCTCGGAAACATGGTTTTCCGAGGATTGCCACTTCGCACATCTGCACGCTGCTGACTAGACAATCCCTCCGCCACTGGGTATTTGGGTTTCTTCCCCGGATTGTTGCTGGCATGCACATCCTAATAAATAAGTATTTGTGCACATTGCTGATTGCTTTTCAAGATAAATTTCTAGAAACGGAAACACCAGACCGTGTGCAAACATGTTCTCATAAGGCTCTGTGTTCAAACACCGCTCTGCTCTCCCGGTCAGCTGTTCCCCGGGCGCTCACTGAACTCCCGCACTAGGTTTCGGCATGTTTACATTTAAAAGTTTCTGCCGTTTTGAAATGCCTGTACTCAAGGTTGCTTTAATTTTGCCTCTTTGATTACCAGTGAGTTTGATATTTTTTTTTACTTTCTGTATTTAATCATTGACCATTTGCATTTTTTTCTACCAGAAATGTTTCCCCCTTTTCCTTCTGGTGTTTATTGATAGAGCTTTCTAATTAATTAAAACCGGGTATCTACAAAGCCAACTAACTTTTGCATGTTTCTCTCACAATCAGCCACCTCCCCGAACGGCCTCACTGGAGCCAGGCTTCCTGCTAACGTTGGCCCCGTCTCTTGAAGTTGGGGAGGCCCTGACCTCCCTTCCTTACGGCCCCCCTCTCTCTCCTGTCCTTGCCTCGCTGCACTGCCTAGCAGGGGTGTCCAGCCCTTTGGTGTCTCTGGGCCACACTGGAAGAGGAGCTGTCTTGGGCCACACATTAAATACATTGTGACACGTAATCACACAAAATCTCATAACGTTTTAAGTAGATTTACGATTTTGTGTTGGGCCACATTCACAGCCGTCCTGAGCTATCCTTGACGGCCACCGACACTTCTCCTTGAGTCTGATTCTGGACATGGCGGCTCCTCTGGACGGAGGCCCTCCCCGTGCCTGCGCCCGCGCTACTCCTCGTGAGTTTCAGGAAGCAGCCATCCAAGTCGGGTGTACAGGCAAGTGGGTGCACTGCTCCCCTTGCCCACCTCTTTCTGGGCATTTTTCTCCCTGGCACACTGAGAGGATAAATTTGGGTCCCAAACAATATACCATCTTTGCACGTTATTCTTTTTTTTTAAAGATTGTATTTATTATTTTTAGAGAGAGGGGAAGGAAGGGAAAAAGAGGGAGAGAAACATTATTGTGAGATAGAAACAGAAATCAGTTGCCTCTCACACCTGCCCAAATAGGGACCTGGCCCACGACCCAGGCATGTGCCCTGAGGGGGAACTGAACCAGCAACCTTGCTGTTCACAGGCTGGCACTCAGTCCACTGAGCCCCATCAGCCAGGGCTGTTATTCTTTTAATGTATCTTCAGATTTGATTTCCTTACGTTTTATGTCAATTTTCTCCTTAATTCACGGTGAGACAGATCTGTGTTCTCCTTTTGGTGGGGCGGGGGCAGGAAGGAGAGTACTTATTTTGTTGGGTTGAACGAAACAAGGACATTCAACCCTTTTTACAGTGTGTTGGTTTTGAAATTAACAGACAGTAAATCGACCTCTTTGGGGTGTGCGGTTCTCTAAATTTTAACACGTGTATAGATTCTCCCGCCTCTACAACCGGGACACACAGCGCGTCCCTCCCCGAAACTCCCTGCACTGTCGCCTCCTCTGCCACACCCATGGCCCCTGAGAGCACACTTCTGCTCTCGGTCACTGCAGCTGTGTCTCGTCAATGGGACCCTGCAGTACGTACCCTTTGCGATTTCTTTCACTCTGCAAAATGCCTTTAAGATTCATCTAAGTTGTGTTTATCAATTCTTTTTGCTGATAAAAAGCCCTTCTTTTTATTAGTGAGCAGACTGCCCTGGATGAATGTTCCAGGCTTTGTTTAGAGAACACCTGGGTCGTTTCCAGTTTGGGGCAATTATGAATATAGTCGCTCTCTGTGGGATGCTGAGTTTTTCTTTCTCCAGGGCAGT
>CM052541.1:3532150-3567200 GCA_028533065.1 Trachops cirrhosus | reverse complement strand
CACGCTAAGCGTTCCCCAGCCCCGTGCGGCCAGGGGTTCTGTGGTGGGCGGCCAGCCTTAGGGAGCACAAGGTTCAGAAATTTTAAGTCGGCCTCACTGCTTTTTTTCAGATTCCTTACATCCCCATTGCGCCCCCCTCCTATAGAAACAGGACAGAGTGCGTGGCATTTATGCCCCTGGGTCTGAGGGATCCTGCCGTTTGGCTGCTAGCTCCTAACCGTTCATAATCGTCACCTCTTGGCAGTGGCCTTTCTAATCAAGACACAATATCCAGGGCTCCAGCTGGGTGTCTCAGCTGGTGGGAGTGCCGTCCCAATGTGCCAAGGTTGTGGGTTCGATCCTCGGTCAGGGCACGTACAAGAGTCAACCAATAAATGCATCAATAAGTGGACCAGGAAATTGATGTTTCTCCCTCTCAAATCAATACACTTTTTAAAATTGAAAGAAAATGACACAATATCCAGAAGAATAGGTTTAAATAAATCAAAAGTTTGATAGATTTTCTATAAAAATGGAGAAAGATGTTTATGCGACAAAGGATACCACGGACAAAGCGAGAAAGCGAGTATGGGCTCCATCAGCTGTCGGCCCGTCTCCTGCTCTTCCGTGTGTTAACTCACTCGATCTTCCCGGGCCGTGATTACCCCACTTTACAGATAAGCAACCAGAGGCGCAGAGAGGTTCAGTACCCTGCTCGAGCTCACACAGCTAAGAAGCAGCAGAACTGAGATTCGAGCCCAGGCGGTCAGCCCCCCGCGCCTGTGTGCCTAGCCACCATGCCACATCACCTCCCCTCTGCTGTACTGCAGGAGAAATCATTCAAAATGTATGAAAACTTTGATATCCAGAATGCATAAAAAGCTGCTACCAATCAAGAAGACCAATGTAAACAGCCCGAGAGAAAAAAAGAGCAAAGGACAGATCAGCAATTCACAGACAGATCGAAACAGCCAACAAACATAGGAAAAAGTGCTCAATTTCCGGCTCACAAGGACAGGCAAGTTAAAACAAGACAGGATTTTTCAACCAATGGATTCGAGCGAAATCCAGAACTCTGCTCCCGGGGCGGGGACACTGTGTGAAAACGACCCGTTACTGCCTGGGCCTGTGAGATGTGCCCTTGTGAGTGGCAGGTTGGCAGGACCCCCCACCCTGGACAAAGCACTTCACCCTGGACCAGCAATGCCACACCCTGGCCCCTGCCCTTGGCCCTGGGCTCGCAGGAGCCCAAGGAGGCACACACAGACATCCCGACCGAGCTCCACAGCCACGTTCAAGTTCAACCGCACTGTTTTCCTGCAAAGCTGTGGGGGGACCCTCTGGGGCAGCAGGACCCTCTCGGGGCCACCTGCACGCCTCCCTCCCCGCCTGAGTGCCCTGTGTCCGCCCTTAAACTTACGAAGGTCAGTGACACTTGCCGTGCCCTTGTGTCCTTTAATGATGACAACTAATGGGTTTTCAGGGCAAAGGGAGCTGTTTTCATGGAAACAAAGGTGGAAGCTGTACGAGCCCCACAGAGGCAGGCTGCACAAACCAAAACCGACATCAAACTGCTGCTGAATCGTGCAGCCGTGACCGCAGGAGAGCGCAGCACCAATACCTACAAGGAGTTTGCACACAGGAACCTTCTGAAGCGTCTGAACTGTGCAGCCGGATGGTGCCTTCTGGCGGCAGCGGGAGAGAAGCTGCACACGCAGCCGCACACGCAGCGAGCCCTCCAATGAGAAGCCAGGAGCCGAGAAAAGGCCCGCACTTTTGCATCGTTTGCCTGGTTCGTTTTTTTCAACAATTCAAAAAACGTAATAATGAGTTGCTCATTTAATTTCAAAACATTTAAAAATGAAGTGGCACCTTTAACAATACAAAATGACTCATTTAGTTTTCTAGCCAATTGGAGAATGTCCGGCCTTCAATGAAGCATTTAAGCAACTCACATTTATTGCTGAGAGTGACGCGGTCGCCGTGAACTCCGCCCCCTTATTCGACGCTGTTTCTTTTCCCGCTTCCCCACTGTCTGCTTTCCTTCACTCCAAGGGCCTGGCTGTCTCTGCCTTTCACTTTGCTTATATCGTAGAAGGCTTGTATCAGGTTTTAAGTCCTACTGGCATTTATCTCTATGCTTCCCAAAGTATTTAAAACCTTCATTTCTCTGATTAGGTGAAAAATAAGTACCGAATTTTGCCGTGTATAATGCATACCCACGTTTTTGGCCCAAACTTTTGGAGAAAAAAATCTTTCGTTTTAATTTTTTAATTCAATTATTTATTTATTTATTTATATTTAGAAACAGAACCGATTATCATATTCTGGGGTGTTATTTTGCATACGGATATCATTATTGCTTTCTAGAGTTACACTTTTAACACGTAAGCATAACTAAAAGAATTAAAAACAGTTATATAGATGCAGAATGAGTACTACCCGTGTATAATGTGCATCCTTATTTTTCCCTCAAAAATTTGGGCTAAAAGTGTACATTGTACACGGCAAAATATGTTATCCCCCTACCTGGTCTCTTCTCTTTGTTCTGAGGACTAGAAGGAAAAAATAAACCCAGCCCCATGGCGGTAATATTGCATGAAGGAAGCCCAAAGCAAAACAGTGTTGTAGAATTCCTTTTACAAGAAAGCCAGAGGCCCTGGCTGGGTGGCTCAGTCGGTAGGAGCCTCGTCCCCACGCACGAAAAGGTTGCAGGTTCGATTCCCAGTCAGGGCACATAGTTAGGTTGCTGGAAACCCATCATTGTTTCTCTCTCTCATCGATGTTGCCCTCTCTCTCCCTTCCTCTCTTTCTAAAATCAATAAGAACATAGTCTGAGGACTAAAAAAGAAAAAGAAAGGGAAAGAAAAAAGTCAGAGTTAGGGATGGTGGCCCTGCCTGTGGCTGGTGGGGCCCCCGAGTATCTCAGGTAGGAGGGAGGGCCACCACGGGGATGTCTCCATGTGTGCCGGCACCTTCCACAGGGCCGCATTCTGTGGGCAAGGCCTGCCGGGCTCCTCTCTCTGTCCAACTCCACCCGCCTCCGTGGAGACGGGGAGCTAAGGAGTAGACATCACTGACATCAGAAGTTTCATATAAAACTCCGGGTGTAGCCATTTGCAAGGCACTGCTCACGGCCCCCAGGACGTCCAAGTTGAAGCCAAGTGCTCCTGATCCTGCCGGGCAGGACGCAGGTGAACCGTGGGTGACCCTTCACACGTGGCTTTTCTCAGGTTTTCCCAGGGAGCAAATGTGAGGAGCAGCTCGGGTGAGTCAGGGGACCCCGGTCAGGAGGGAGTCTGAGCCCTGGCCACGAACTGCGCCCAGTCAGCAGAGTGCCTTTCAAGGAAACGAGAAGAGCTAATGTGTCCGCAGAGCCTGGCGCAGGAGTCAGTAACAGGGGTGAATACCTGGGGTCCGGGCTCCAACTAGCAACCGGTTCAAGTGCAGCTGCAAGGAGCTGGTGAGTGGGGGGAGGGCAAGAGGACAGAGACAACGGGGTGTGGACTGAATGAGTCGGAAAAGCCCAACCTCTTCATTTTCCCCTCCGTACCCACTTCTTAAATTTCACGACGAACACACGTCTGCACGCTCCCCATGTCTCTCGCCCCGTCTCCCTCCTCACCGCTGACCGTACTCTTGCCTCCTGTTCCACAGATTTTCCCTCTGTGCCCACACACCCTTTGTGCAGCGAACGTGAACGCTGACATTCCTCAGCTACGCATCACTGCTACTGCTCATTTGTAGTCGGCTGTCTCTGCGTGGTAGCCACGAGCCAGGGGGCACCTCCGCGATGCCTGAGCCTAACAGACGGACGGGCGAAGTCCGCTTGGACCACCAAATGAGAGGGAAGAGACGCAAGCCCCAAATTTCTGCACTAGTTCTAGGGGGGTGGGCATGCCTAGGGCTTTCTTGCAGAGCCCCCAAGTCACCGGAGGTTCAAGAGACTGTGCAATAAAGTTGTGGGCCAAGACTGAGCGAGAAGTAAGCACTGATGGCAGTGACTTCACAGTCACCGTTTGCTCCGCACCACCTCACGCGTCAGTGGTCACAAGCACCAGGAAACACCCAACGACAGCAGTGGGTTTAAGGAACGCAGTTTTGCTGTCTAGTGAAAGCGCTATGCTGAGAACACTCAGCATGGGGATTGCCATCCCAGAAGGTAACTCGATGTTTTTTTTGTTGCCTGTGCAATCAGTGAATTTCTCTGCACGTTCTGCACGGATGGACCCTGTCAGAGATTCTCAGGGTGAGCCTGCTGGGCTGCCTCATGCCGCGTGCGTTCAACCGCCCCCGAGCGCCCACCCAGGTGCCGTTACCTCCTGCAGCTTGATCTCCTCGGGCTGGAGGATGTCCAGCACCCCGCTGCTCTGAATCTCCGGGAGATCCTGCCAGAGATTAAACCGCGAGTGGGGGTTGCTGAGCAGGCAGATCTGGGGCAGCGCCTTCCTCTCGGGCGGGCTGTCGGGCTCCTCCTGCTCCTCCTCCTCCTCCTCGTCCTCCGGAGCCTCCTCGCTGGCCTGGGAACCGTGGTCGTTGGCTTGGACCTCCGCATCCTGTTGCCTCCGGGTTTCAATTTCCTGGAGAGTCGACTTGTCTCGGTATTCCTGATACAGGAGCCCTGCAACCAGATAGAACGGGAATGGAGACGTTTCAGAGGAAGACCTTTCGGAATCACTAGGTCAAGGCTCTGTCTGCTTCTCGGGCACGGGTCGAGGAAGACGCACAGACAGCTAAAGGGCTGTACCCGGAGTCCACTGCCGTGCCTCTGCCTCCTGGGAAGGACCAGCTTCAACGAGGAGTCAGGAAATCCCTGCACTGATTTAAAATCCAACCACACAAATAGATACGCACGCTCCGCGTCCACACTTGTCAAACAACGAGAATCCACAACTTGACGTGTCAATAACCGGCATGTGCGGACTGGAGGAAAACACCCCAGTTACGTTTCAGCGTCCCAGCAGGAGGCTGCTGGCCTTGAGTGCGTCTGCATTCAGACGCCAGGGCATTGGTCTGGGAATGGGGAGGGGTTGTCAATTCTCCTTTTGAGGGAAAGACAGTATTTCACCAGCCTTAAGACTCAAAAGGGAAACGTTCCTTTTTTCGCTTTTACAGTTTTAGACTACTTCCCAGACCAATTGTACTAGAAATAAATGTGTTTTCAGTCTCCAAGGAGATTCAGGGGCCTGCAGATCAGCCCTGAGATGGCGCCTCCCCCTCGGCACGTACTGTCTGCGGGCCGGGCGGGGGGCTGTCCTGTCACACAGGAGCAGCAGAAAGCTTCCGTGGTGAGGGGCATCCCAGCCCAGGGAGAGGGGTAGGGGTCTAGGGTGGGGGAGTGGGCGTGTGAAGCTTGGAGGAAGGGCCTCAGACACCAAGGGTCTTATCTGCTGGCTGTGCCATGGAGGTGGCAGTCTGTCCTGCCAGCTGTGGGCGAGAGGGAGGCCCGAGAGGCCTCAGGCAAGCAGCTCTGGTCTCCGGTGTAGGAGGCCCGTGATGGGAAGAAAGAGGCTGTGACGGTTCTCCTGGCCGGCGGTGGCCAGTGGACGCAGGTGGGAGCTGCAGTGGGGGTGGAGGCATGCAGGCAAGCCTGACTCGGGGGGTAGGGATAAGGGGGAAGATGGGTCCTGGCGACATGGCTCATATCTAGGTGACCTGCGTGGCAACAAGGTCAGCTGGCCATGTCCAAGGAGACGAGGACCACAGGAGGAGGGTCTGGCTGGGGAAGGAGGTAGTGGAGGGGCCCAGTGGGCGGCTGGACACACTGGTCTGGAGAGCGGTGGGGACCCTGGGCGTGTCTGAGGGCCAAAGATGACTCTCCCAGAAAGCTCTGGTAGAAGCAAGCACGCGGCTTGGACAGATCTCTTACAGCGCAGTGCGGACACCGGCTGTGGTGCCTTCTGCATCCAGCGGTTAAATACACCTACACAGGAGGAAAAGGCGGGAGGGAAAACTAACTCCGAAACCCTGAATGTGGATGGACACACTGTATTTATAAATGGGAGCCTAATAAACAAACCGACCCTTTGGGTTAAACCAGCTGGCTCCCTGCGCTCCGTGAGGCTAAATTATAAAGCCTTCCCGGGAAGTGGAGAACTTTCTCAGAAGAGTAAGACCCTGTGATTCCACAGGGCGACAACCCAGCAGAAGGCAACATGGACTCAGTCTGACAAAGGGATGAAAGAGAAAACCGAGGCGGCACGAAACGCAATCCAGACTGAAGATCTATGAAGACAGAGGTTTCAAGTCGCTGCAGGAGCTGGGCGGGCGTGAGCACAAGGCCTCTTTGTCACCGGCACGAAACCAATTTACTCTGCAGGTCTGATACCGCGTTCACGGAGGTTTGAAGAAACCGGGTTCCCACCGTTGACTTAGAGTCGGTTTTCCACACTTAGCACGTGGCGGGGACATAGGTATTTGTTGAATTGAGCACCTTTTAAAAATGCAGCTTCCAAGCTTCACCAAAGCGTCTAATTTAGCATCTTTTTGAAGGTTCAAAAAACATTTCACGTAGGCTACAGGGGGCAAATCATGGGTGAGAACTATCTGCAGTGTCGTATGCTGGAAAAAAGAAACACCAGCAGTGCGGGTAGTTGGATTGAAAATATTTCTGAAATCACACTGTGGCCACACGCTCCTCACTGTCCCTCCTCTGCCCCCTCACACCCCTTCTTCCCAGCTGACCGGGGAGGGGTTTGTTCAGAGGCTGACCTATTCTGAGCTCAGGGATGTGGGTGAATGTCTGCCCATCAAACCTTTCTGTGACAGTTCCCTTCCCCTCGTCAGTGGCGGGTTTAGACCTAAGCATGTGTCACAACTGGGCTGCGGAGAGCAAGCGCATAGCTTCTTAAGGAGATGTCTCTCTCTAACAGACACCTGGAGAAGACTGCCCTTTTTTGCTTTTACGCATGGCTGCTTGAGGATGTGATGTCTGGAGCTGTGGCAGCCATCTTGCGACATGAAGCCCAAATGCTGAGAATGGTGAAGGAAAAGGAGCTGGGGGATTGCTCAGCTGCGTTAACCAACGGCAGAACCTCCTACCCTTGAACCATGACTGAGAATACTTCCACTGTTTTTTTTTTTAAGATTTTATTTATTTATTCTTAGAGAAAGGAGAAAGAGAGGGAGAGAAACATCAGTGTGGGAGAGAAACATCAATCAGTTGCCTCTCACACTCACCCTGACTGGGGACTAGCCCACAACCCAGGCATGTGGCCTGACCAGGAATTGAACCAGCGACCTCTCGCTTTGTGGGACAACGCCCAACCAACCGAGCCACTCCAGTCCAGGCTGCTTCCATTGTTCAAGGTCATTTTTTGCTGGCTATTCTATTACGTTCAACCAGAGACTCCCAATGCAAGTAATTTTAGAGTTTTCTTAAAACTTCATATTTTTGAAGTATTTAAAATACAAATTTAAACAGCAATTTTCCTACTAGAGTTCCTGTGATTGCACAGAGTTATCTGACACACTGTGTAACCATTTTTCAAAACCCGTTGATTTTCATTAGCTTTAAAGCTCATGTTACCTGAGGAATGGTGTCATCTGATTCCATTTCTGTACTGGGTATCACGTCTCCTATCTATATTTCGCACAGGCAGCAAGCACAACTTCACGTGAAACTTCACTTTGCCTGCCAAACCCTGAGCCCGGCCCAGTTCCGTGCAGAGTGAGAAGGCTCAGTTCTCGTCTCTCCAAACTCGGATCTGCCGCGGGCGGTCGGCGCTGCCCTGCCGCTGGGGGCGGGTCGCCACCCCTTCTCCTCGAGGCCCGCGGGGTCATTCAGCGTCTGGCTTTCCGAACAGAGCAATTTTCCTCTTTGAATCTTTCGAACAGAAACTTCTCAAGGACAGGGGATTCCTGTACTGTATTTACTTATGTCTTTACGGACTGCCGTGACTTCCGAGTGCCAGGCGTGTGTGAGGTGTCAGAGGAAACGGGGGACGCACAAGTGCGTGTGTGCACACGCGTGTGCATGCTTGGGAGGTCTCAGGGTCCACCACCTGTAATGACCGTTGGGGACTGCGTCATGCATGATCCCCGCACGATTCTGCTCTGGCCTCCGTGGGAGTAGTTACTCCACTTTCCTCCCCTGCCGGTCACAGTGTGTTTTTAGGGACCTGTCATCCTTTCCCGACACCTGGCAAAGGACTCCCTTCACTCGCAGGGGTCAAAGCGAGTAGGGCTGGTGCAGAGTCTGCTCGGCGCAGTCTGGGAGGAGGGCGCAGGAAGAGGGCAGCGACAGCTCTGGGCTGCCATCCAGCCCGGAACCGGAAAAAGGCAGTCACGGCGTGCCAGCAGACACGGGCAGGGGGCCTGAGTGTCAGTCTCTACTGTCGAGCACTCGAGGAAGCTGAGGGCCAGGACGGGCAGGTCCCAGAGCTCAGGGTCCCAGACCCCCAGCTTCCGGCTTATGACACTGGCCCAACAGGTCCAGCTGCCTCCAGGACAGAGGAGTCTCCACGTGCCCAGAGGGCAGACCAGAGTCAGTCTCTCTCTCTCTCCCTCTCTCTCTCTCAGAGAGGGGTCACAGGGCTCCCCAGCCCCACCCCAACCTCCTTTCTAGCCATGACATTGATCTTAGCCAAAGACGACCCCTTTCAAGAGGGTGGAAGTCTAGACTTGGGGTGCTGGCCGAGGCAGAGGTGGCCCTCCGCACTGGGGAGGAGGGAGAAAGGCGTTTTCGGGAGTCTGTTCTCCGGTCAGACCCTCTCCATGCCCCCAGCAAACAAAGGGAAAAGCCACCGCCACCCGGCCTGACACTCTGGGGGGGGGGGGCCGCTGGAAACAAACCCCCCGAGTCAGCAGCTTCTGGCCAGGCACGGTGCGCTCTGCCCCCTCAGTGTGGCCAGGGCCCGCTCCTCTGGGGCTGACTTTGGAAAAGCCCTGCAGGGAAGAGTAAGCCGCCCCGAAGTCTCCCAAACGCAGGGGCCTGTGGGCAGTGGGTGCTCCACGTCCCCTCGAGACACTCTGTGTCTGTCTGAGAGTTTGAGATGGAGGACGATAGTGATGTTTGGGGAAGAAATTTTCCAAACCTAGAATTTCACCTTAACAAATGGGCTGTCTGCCGACGACACCGAAGAACAGAAAGATTTTCTACGCAGCCGGCACCATTTCCTGAATCACAGGACCCACAGCACAAGCACTAGTTTGATATCATTAGCGATTTTTGACTTTCAGTCCAAGTGCTTGCGTTCGTGGGATGACTCTCAGTCTACTTTCTGCATTCACTTCAGCGGCAGTGCAGCGGGACGCACACCGGCTGCACCCCACAGCTCCCACCTCGCAGCCACTAGAGGCTGGACAGGCATCCCTTCCTCACCGTGGGGCCTGGGAGGGGGCCTGGGAGGGGTCCCCTTTTCTCTCTACTCCACTCACTACGCCATTCAAAGTGCACCACTGCCTCCTCTTTCTGAATCCCGCCGGTGACTGGGGCTCTCTCCAGAAGCCCCTTTTTGTGGATTCCCTCTTTCCAGGTCTTCCCCAGACTGTTTCCTGGGGCTCCCTCTGGCAGGGCCTGGAAGCACCTCACCCTGGTCCTCCCAGCAGAAGTGACACAGGCTGGTAGACCCCACCTGAGAGGGCAGGACAGAAATGCATTTGCTAAAGCCCACCGACGCAGCACCATTCAAATGTAGCAGTTTTGGAACCATTTAGAACCAAATATGTCAAAAAACATTTCCTAGCCACGTCACATACTTCCACTCACAGAAACACAAGGATATCTCACAAGCAGGAGACCCTCAGAGTCCCCGCGAGCCCACGGTCGCCCCGCGAGGCCCGGCGCTGCCGGAGCACCCACCTATTTGTTCGATGAGGTTCCTCCAGGAGTCGGTGGGGATGGGGCGGATCATCTGCAGGGCCTCGGTGAGCGTGGTGGGGCTGTCCGCCAGCGCCGGGCACTCCTCGGGCGTGGCCCCATTTCCCGGGGTGGAGGACGACTCGCTGCCAGAAAGAAGCAGAGACAGAGCAGTTATTTTTAAGCAACGACACACACCTTGGCCAGCTGGAGAGAGGCGTCCGCACACGCGGCCCTGGCCGGCTGGGCCCGCCCGGGACCGTCCAGGCAGAGCGGCCGCGGCCCCTCCCGGCCAGGCGGGCCCCACAGGCCCTTTCTGTCGCCGCACCAGGGCGCGACCGAGTGATTCACTCCCACAGCAGCCCGCCCAAACCTTCATGTTTTGGGAGCTCGCGGGCAGGCATCGGAAACTTGGCGCGCCCTGCCCGCTCCGCGGCGCCGCCCGGCCGCCCCGACGGGTCCCGCGGCCAGGAGCCCAGCCTGCGCGGCGTACCCCGTGCCGCCCGCCGTCACCTGGCCCCAGCCCCCCTCGGGCTCGGGTCCTCGCGTCCCAGGGCCCCAAGACTCCGAGTCGGGGTTGCCGAGAGGGGTGCGCTCGCCCAGGGCGTTCTTGAGAGGGCGCGGGAGGCGCCCCGGGTCAGGGACAGGCGAGTTGGCGGCTCCGGCTGGAACTCACCCCCAATCCCGGGCGGGTGCCGGAGCGACTAGGGTCGGGGGTGGGGAGTGACGGGCGACGGGGCCCGCTGGGCATAGGCCTCGGGGGTCCGTGTCCGCGACGGAGGACGCGAGCTGGGGCCCAAGGCGCACTGGGGCGGCGTGCGGGGTCCAGACGCCCGCTCGTCCTCACCTGCCCGGCAGGTGTCCCGCCGCCGAGTCGCGCGCGTCGCTCTCCGAGGTGGAGCTGTCGTGGTCCACAGCGCAAGCCGCGCTGAAAGCTGCAGCCAGCAGCTCCATGGGGGCCGGCGGCCGGACGGGCGCTGGGGACGAGTCGAGGGACGCTCTGGGGGCCGGGAGCTGGGTGCGGGGCGACGAACGGACTCGGGATCGGGGTCGCAGCGCGCGCGGCTCCAGCCGGAGGAGCCGCCGCCGCCACCGCTGCCGAGCACCGGCGCAGGCGGGCGGGCGCGCGCGCGCCTGGAGGATCCCGGGGTTGCCAAGGCAACGGGGAGGCGGGAGGGGCGCGCGCGGCGGGGGCGAGGCCGGGCGGCCACAGGGCGGGGGAGCAGGGGCTGGGCGCGGACCCGGGCTCCCGAGCGCCAATTGCGGCTCCGGACCTCCCTCTGGCTCTCACCTCCCTGCCCAGCGGCGACCGCGCGGAGCCTGGGGAGAGGGGAGGGCAGGATGCGTGGGGGGCGGCGAGCTGCGCCCTCCGCTTCTGCCCCCTCCTCGCCGCCTGGCTGGACCCCACCAGCTCGCGAGGCGAACTTGGAAAGTACGGGCGAGGTGACCCTCTGCCCTGCGCACTCTCGAACTTCCCCGTGGCGGGTCCCGCACCTTCTCCGCGGTCCCCGCAGGGACCGGCCTGGGGAACCCTGCTTATGCTTCTCCAGGCTCAGCCTCGGGAGAGCGTGTTCTTGCTGAAGACACCTCCGTCTATGAGGGAGTCCGAGGCGAAGACAGCGGTCTTAGAGAGCTCTGCACACCCCCTCCTGACCTTGACGCGGGACAGGGGGGCCCTCTTCAGCCACCCCCAGGCCCTGGAGTCCCGGGAAGGGTGTGGTAGTTAGAGGAGGAGACACAAAGTGTCCCCAAACCTCCACCCGGTGTTCCTGCCCGGTCACACTGACTTGGAATCCGCACTTTCGTGGTAACTAGTTGAATCCGCTTCTGGATACAGAGAGCAAGCAAAAACTGGAGTGTGAGTGATCCCGTGTGAGGGTGGAAATCTAGAGGGGTTTTCCCCCAGCAAGGAGAGCTGGCACACTCCCCGTGTCCTTTCTGAGGCCAGACTGCCTGCTCCCTTCCATGGGCGCTGGGACAGCCACCAGTGCCCAAGGACACCTGGGGGTAGAGACCCAGTTCAGAGCGCATGTTCCACCCGCGGGCAGTTGTTTAAATTAGCAAATTGCTTGTATTTTGGATGCAGATACTCCCGGTGGGAGGGGTTTGATTAGGGGTTCAAAGCTGGCTGTAGCAGGTTCCTCAGCCAGCTGTCTAGAACAGGTAGTTAGTTGTAAAATAGTTCCCTCCAGGGACCAGAATGGACAGGTCCCAGCTACTCTTGTCCTTAAGTCCTTGATATCTTCGTGACAATCATCTGGTCTCTTTTCCAAGACAAGCCGCTCCCTTCCTTGATTCTTTCCTGGTATCTCCAGACAGTCCTCTCTCCAGCGCTGCATTTCCATCTGCTCACTGGCGGTCCCCTCCTGATGTCCCCTAAACACTCTCCCCCCACCCCCATACTCACATCCCACTGCCCAGGAGGCCAGCCAGGCCCGGCAGAGAACTGGCCTCACCTCGCCTGTTCCTCCCGTCACCCCGGGTCCCCCAGTCCTTTAAAGCAGGGCCCCACTCCTTCGCATTGGGTCCTGTCCACACCTAGTTCACCCTCTCTCTGTCTGCCTTCTCAGCTATGGGTCTGCTTTGGGCCCTCCCCTGCTTAAAAACACGCACCGCAGTGCCACCACCTGAGGGGGGAGGTGACGGGCTCTTCACCGGGTGCGCCCATTCCTTGGCAGTGTCCTCAGGCCACTGTCCTCTGAGGCTTTGGTTTCACACTGGGCTCTCTCAGCTAGGACTCAAGGCGCACTTGGGTGTCCCACCCCTGTCCCTTTCTTCTGCGTGACCAGCAGCATTGCCAGAATTCTCTGTGAACAGGCTGTCCTTCCACCAAGCCACGGGCCCCTCTGAGGGGGCACTGTGGGGTCCTACTCCTGTTTCACCAGGGCCCGGGCACGGGCAGTGTGGGCGGTCGCCGGGCCCTGCTGGCTTCACCGCCCCTTAAATCAGCTGCAGCGTTCATCCAGCTGTTACGTTCCCACTTCGCTGCATCAAGGGGAAAAGATTACATTTTTTTTTAAGCCAGAAAATATTCAAGTGGAATTACATACAGGGGTGGGCAAAAGTCGTTTTACAGTTGTTCACATGGAAAGTAACACAATCATTAATGAATAATAATGCAAGAATTAACTCTGTTTTGCATACTCACAACTGCTAGCCCGCTGTGGGTATTCGGGTGGGCACAATAAAAACCTTCCTACTGAAAAACAAGCTACAAATATCTTCCTATTTACAAAATCAGGTTACAGAGTCGCTGAGTTCTGAAGGCATGTAAACTTCAGCTAAATTCCCCACGTTCTATTTTCTATTCTTTGTGCTTCCTGGGCAGGAAATCACCAACATCTCCACTTCCCTGACGTTTTGCTCACAATATACTTTATTCTAGATACATTGTTCAAATATACCTGGCTAGCATGTGGTAGGTGCTCTGTATGAATGGTATGTTTTTAAAACTATCTGGGGTTAGGAAAAAGAATCAACAGGCCAAAAGTCACTTTTGCTAAGCAATGTCACCAAAACAAAACTCAGTAAGTAACCTAACTGCCGTCTCAGACTGGCCCAGGAGGGACATTTTAGACCAGTCGGTATTGAACTTCTTGGTCGGCTCTTGAGGCGTCTTCTGCTCGGTAGGAGCCCGGCCTCCCCCGGGGGACGGTGTCCTCGTCTGAGAGAACCCGCTCTTCTGGCTTTTGGCCCCACCCTCTTCTGCCGGTGAAAATGCTCCGTTTGGTGCAGCTCAGAAGAGCAGCTTCCGGTCGCTGGGTGGGATGTCGCCCCGTCCGTGTGTCACTTAATGGAGCCGACTAGACCTTCCAATTTACTCTGTCGAGTATGTTCTTGAGAATTAGTTATTTTATACATTTTGTCTGAAGGTTGTTTATGTTTGCCTTTGGGGTTTAAATGGTAAATATTGGGGAAAAAGTGGATTCTTATTTATACAACTACCTCAGCTTTTAGGAGTTTTCATTTTTATTTGCAAAATGTTACCTTATTCTGAGGGAGAATTGCTAGAAGCAGAAGGAAGTTTAGAAACGATCTGGTCCAACGTTCAGTTGACAGAGAAAGGAACAGAACCCAGCCGGAGGGTTACAATGACAAGCCCAAGGTCACACAGCTGGCCAGTGGCAGGTTTTGGAAGAACATGCCAGTAAGTCCAGACTACCACGTTTTGTGATAAGGAACAGCACATTTCTATTTAATTGTTCTGAATATTTTCAGAGTTACGTGGTTTGCAAACAGACAATCGAATGTTCAAATACATTTGTAGTCAAATCTAATAGGAAAAATGACATGGAATTTTTTATGGTGAGGAAATCATCCTCTAATATGTATTAGAAACATCTAGAAACAGGTGCTTGATAATTTTTAATTAACTGTGTCTTTCAAAACCATAAACACTGTTTTTATCACTCTCAAAGACTTTTTCACTTGCTTTGAAAATCAACTAATTTAAACCACATAGGCAGCAGCAGTAGTAAATTCATGCAAGGCTACAGCCTCAAGAGATAAATTGACCCCACCCCACACCCGCAAAAAATCAAGGGAGATAGTTAGGGAAAAGCCTAGTCCTGGTCAGGACATAGCCTCGCTCACCAAAGCTCCGAGAGACCCATATTTGATGGATGCAAAGGTTTCTCCCCAAGGAGACTTTTCAAAAGTAGACTGTGCGGCTGTGCGGTTGGAAGTATGTTTTGGAGAGGCGGAGGTGGAGACCTTCCCTTCGTTTTGACCACAAAAATAATTTGTAAGTGCGGATTGTGACTTGTTATGGAAATAAGCTAAAGGCACAGTCAGTTTAGCCCTGTGTAGTAAAGCACTGATTGGACCCAGAGAGAGGCCTGGCCTTTGTCCCGGGCTCCTGGGAGGTGACCTCTAAGCCACCTGAAAATGCCTCGTCTGTTAAGAGTGTCTCTGCTTCTCTGGGGCCCTGGGGCCACACCAGAAAAGGGAGGGCTTTGGGGCCGTGTGATGATAGCTCACCCTCCAGAGGGGCTGAGGGCTGAGGTCAGCCGCCAGGGTGCCCAACCAGCTCTAGGTGATTGAGCTCCAATCAGATCTCTGGACCCCGAGGCTCAAGTGCGTTCCCCTGGCTGGCTATCACCGAGTGTTGTTGCTGGGCGAACAGTAGTGCTGGCCGCAGCACCGCAGGGACAGGGCAGCCGGAAGCCCCGCCCCCCGTGCATCTCGTCCCCCGGCTGATTCCACTGTTCACACTAATCAACGGTAACCCCGAGTGTAACACCTCTCAGGGAGCTCTGAGTTCTTCCAGTGAATGTGAACTTGAGGGTGGCCTGGGAGACATGGCCCCCGAACTCTATACTTGGTGTCGGAGCTGAGAGTGGTCTTGAGGCCTGTCCCCTAACTTCACAAGCCTCCAGTGGGACTCAGAGCGCAGCAGCCCTGCCCCTCTAACTGCCTTCCTGTCCTTGTCATCTTTGTCTCTCCTTCAGTCTGTCCCACGTGCACCTGCCGGTCAGCTTTCCTCAGACCTGTTGGATTCCAACAGCTGTTGCCTTCAGTGACTCCCAGAACCTTGCTGGTAACTCATTGCTAACGGGGTTGATGTCCAGCCCAGGCTGGGCCTGCCCCGGTGAGGGCCTGCCCTTGGCTCTGCTGGTCCTTACTCCCTGCTGCATGGCTTCTGTCCCCAGGGGACCTGGCATTTCGGGAGGCAGCTGGGCAGAGGTCTTTGACCTCTGCATCCCCAGCACCCAGCACATCCCGGAGGTACCAGGAGCAGGTGGTGGCCAAGCAAACACATGGAAGCTGGTGGGCGTGACATCAACAGGTCCTTGGTTTCCGTCCTTCTTCTACAGTTATTGAGTGTCGCGTCAGCGTGGCCTCGGTGTTACACCGTGCCCTTCCCTGGTCCATGAAGGAGTTTCTCTAAATGTCTCCTTTGGAAACGAGCAGACTTCTAGGGTTGGTGCCTCAGGCTTGGGGGCGGTAACGGCGCCCCGTTAGGATGAGCTAAGAAAGCCACTGCAACTCGATTCGCCGTTTTGGTGTGGTGAGGAGTGTTGTTTTTGTTTGTGTTCTTTTTTTGATGTGGTTGCTATGGCGGACGTTGTTCTAGATTTGGTTAAATAGGGAAAACCCCGAGGGATGCAGAGCTGCACACAAATCTTTGTCTGGTTCAAGGGGACGTGCTAGCGCTGGGCAGGCGTCAATGGTATGGGACGCAGGCCCTGAGACCTTGGGGCTTAGTTGCCGCCGACTTCACAACACTAAGCTGAACACATTTTCAGAATCGAAAATAGGCGCACGGCTTTGCCTTCCTGCTGTGCCTGAGAAGCCGCTGGGGGCTGTTGCTCGGTTAGTGAAGTGTTGGAATTTCCAAAGCCTCCTGATGGCTGATGTGTCCTTAGTAGTGGCGTTAAAAGACTGGGTCACGGGGTAGCCATATCTTCACTCACGAGACGCAGACAATTCAGTGGTCTCGATAGAAACATATAATTGGAACAGGCTCCCCAACTAACTCGCGGATGAGGCGCTGTAACGCTGGCGTGTGTGTCGGCAACTGTGACATATGAGCACGAGGCCGCCTGTGGGTTTTCTCGGGGTGTCCCTGACCAAGGAGCCTGGGACACAGAGGGTCCGAGGACTCCGGCTGTGCCGGATGTCACGGGCTTCTGACCGAGAAGCATCCTGAAACCAGGGGACCTAAGGAAAAATACGGGTGTCCCCCAAGATATGTTGAGGATGACATGTGGGGAAAGCGGGATGAGGAGCTGCCTGGGTTTAGGCTGTGACCGCAGAGTTCCTGGTTCATACACTCCAACTGCGGGGGGCCAAGAGCTGCCTCCCCCCACCGAGCCTCATTCACTCAGAGTCACCCCGTACACCATGTAGTTAGAGCTAGTTCGGTCCTGCAGGTAGTGGGTCCTATAAAGCAATATATGAACAGGAAATGATATCATTAGCATTTAGGAAGCTTGCATTTAGCATGTAAATCCACTGTTGTCATGGGGAATGTATTGCCTTGACAGTTCATCAAATACAGCAAAACTATTTAAGGTGTGAAGTGAGAAGGAAAAAGATGTCCATTCGTAAACAAAGTAGACTTGAAGGAATAGCATGTAGTTAAGATTAGTAACTAGATGTTATCCATATGTTGTTCCATGAAAACAGCAAATAACTGCCTTTTAGAGAAGTAGATTTGCAAAACAAGAAGTAAATAGTATGATAAATTCTCATTTCTTATCGGAACAAATCCCTCACCCTCCACGTGCAGTGGAAAGAGTGTTCTTTGTCGAGCCCCCAGGTCGGGATGTTCAAGGACCAAGCGTCCTGTAAAAAGACCAGCGTGTCTTCGGTAGAGCCCAGTCACTTTACGGGAGCCATCAGGGGTGCGAACAGGGTGCACCGCCCGCACCGGGCCGTGCTGGGGCCTCGACTGCCCGTCGTCACATGACAAAAAGGCCTGTCCTCCCAGGAGTTCAGAGCTCCTGACTGTTCCTGATGTTTCTTTCTTTGAAGAGTCTAATACAGGGACTGAGGACCACAGCATAGAAATCAGCATCAAACGAATGAACATTATCCTAGAGAGAAAGCACGACATTTCAAAACCATCCCGGACGCGCAGCCGTCAAAGAGGTTTAAACATGGACGGGCAGCTAGCCAAGCTTGGGAACGGCCTCTGGCCTCCGGGGGTGGACGTGAGAATCAGTACAGCCTGTATGGAGCGCAGGCTGGACCACCTGGGGCATAAATCCGCAAACGCTCACCCCGTGAGTGCGGGGATGCTTCCTACAGGAACAGGTCCTAACGACCTCTAAGAATCCATGTGAAAATAATTAGCTATGAGATTCTTTCTTATAGTGTTATTTATAGTAGTGAAATATTAGGGGCGACCTGAATGTCCAATAATAGACCATTTAATTGACTATTTAAATTATGATATATCTCTAAAGTGGAATATCATTAAAATGATTTTTAACATATTTAATGGTCTGGAAAGATGTCTATAACACATCGAATAGACCAGCAGACTCCCAAACTCAATGGTAGTATGATCTGATTTCGTTCATGAATGATCGAACTTTGCTTCCCTCCCTGGGCCCAGCCTAATGGCTCCCACAAGGAAGGGTGGCTGGAAGAGGCAGGGCCACTTGGCCATCAGTGAGGTGGGGACCGGAGAGTACGCCACCAACATCCAGCAGCGCGTCCATGGGGTGGGCTTCGAGAAGCGTGCCCCTCAGGCACTCAAAGAGATCTGGACGTTTGTCGTGCAGGGGATGGGAACTGCAGGTGGGCGTGTGGCCACCAGGCTCGGCGAAGCCGCCTGGGCCAAAGGAGTAAGAATGTCCCATACGGGGCCCAGGTGCGGTTTCCAGGAAACGTAATGAGGGTGAAGATTCACCAAACAAGCTCTGTGCATTGGTCATCGTCGCAACTGTCATCACTTTTCAAAATCTGCAAACAATTAATGTGGGTGAGAAGGAACGGCTGACTGTCGAATAAAGCTATAAAACTGCCAAAAAAAGGTCAAATTTTGTTTATAAATAGACTTATCGAAATGAAGTTCAAGCACATATAGATCTGAAAGAGGACTGGCAGAGGGATCGCAAAAACATTTCTCGGTACTGGCAGTTGATTAGTCAGAATCTCAGGGAATTTTCTGCTTTTTACTCATATGTGTTTAACATTTTTTCTGCAGTAAATGTGTCACTTATGTAATAAGGGGGAAAGTTGCTTCGAAAAACATCATTCCCTCACTGCGCACAGATTTAGAGCTGAGCTAACGCGCTCACACACCCAGAGGCTGTCCCGGTGGACTGGACAAATTGGGGCCGAGCTGTTTCGTATTCTGTAGATTTACTTGGGGGGCAAACACCTCAGTGCATCACATAAATCCATCTTGTCCAAAGCTCTTCAATTTCCAAAGAACCGCGAATCCAAATTTCACGGTAGGCTACTTCCTGGCATCTCTAAAATTGAAGCACTCAGCTGATATTCCAATTTGCCCGGTTATCCAAACAGTCCTTGCCTTCCGTAACTCCGCATGCACGACTCCTAACCAGAAGGCTTCCTGTTCTTGGGAAGTCACGGTCCCATCAAAGGTGTCATTGCAGAAATCGCTGCCTCCCGTCAAAGGCAGGTCTCCCTCACACCCAGCTCCCCTGCGAGGCTCCGCCCCACCTGCACTGGCTCCAACACCACCTCCTCCGTGAAGCCCACCCCCCTATCCCATCCCATCGCTGGCTGAATTCGCTCACTCTTGGGACTTCCTGTAGGCGTCACCACGGCTTCCCTTAAGGCTGGATCGCTTCCTGGAGAATATTTCCCTGTCCTCCCGGACTGTGCAAGGAGACAGGACTCAGCCTGACGGAGGAGGTGGCCCCTCGCTGTGCAGGCGCCTTGCACATCCTGGAGGCTCGAGACATATTTGCCACGTGGAGGCGGAGTTGAAGAAGGCTTGACAGCGCAGACATGCCTTCAATGTCACCCGGCGTCTCCGAGTGAATCACAGCCACAGAAACATCTCCCAAACCCTTTCCTTTCACCCACTAAACACAAGCCTCCCCTCCTTGCCACTCCCTTAAAAGGGGAGCGGGCCTCCAGCTAAAGTATCGATAGCATTATTATCCGGGTGAAAAAAGAATCAGGCTGCCCCCCAAGAAGTGTAATTACACTCTTGTTTCTGTGCCTCTTACTGTTCGGCCCTCCCCAGAGCTGACCGGTTGCGGTTTCTTTTTTTAATTTGAAACGTGCGTCTCCTTTTCTCCATGCAGGGAAGATTGCATGCTAAATGATTGCTATTTCTAAATTGTTGTTCAGCCTTCAGAGTGGCTTTTATTCGTCACAGTCTGCGGGATCTCCAGGCCTGTTTTTCTCTCAGGCGCAGGGTAAAACGACGACCTTTAATAGGTCTCTCTTTTCTGCCTAACCGCGAGGGGCTTTTGTAGGGCCTCCGAGGGGGTGCTACAATCCAAGCGCCCCAGAAATGGATTCCTCCATTTGAAATTAGCATCTGTTCTCAAAAAAAAAAGAAAGAAAGAAAGAAAGAAAGAAAAGAAAAAGACTCTAACCCGTCATCAGCTGAGTGTTTTCCCCGAGGAGCGATGGGCTCTCACCGGAAGAGGGGAGCGCGTTCCCGACACAGCGAGTCAGAGAACCGAGCGGAAAAATTCCTTGCCGTTGAGCGCACCTTAGCAGAACGCACGCTGCCCCTCCCCGCACCCACGGCCCTCAGCTTCGGCGCTTCGCGCTGTGAATCGCCACCGACTGTGCGCCGGTCTCCAGGGTGCAGCACTCCGCGTTTTCTGGACTGAAATACACCGTTGTCACCACACCGAAAACCGTGAGGGGACGCGGGCACTGGCATGCATGGCTGACGGGAGCGCAAAGTCGTCCATCGTCGCATGGGAGGGAATTTGACCGTAACCAGCGGAGCCACAGCTGCGCACTGGGCCGCGTGTTCGTCTCCCCCAATTCTCATGCTCAAGTCCCGGGCCCTTTGGGAGGTGGTACGGTCGTGAGGGTGGAGCCCCCATGGACGGGATCGGTGCCCTTATTAAGGAAATCCCGAGAGCTCCCTCCCTTTGGTCTTGGACTTCCCAGCCTCCAGAACTGCGAGAAATGCACGTGTTGTTTATGGCCACCTAGTCTACGGTGCTCTCGTTGTAGCCACGGGATCCGACTGAGCCAACGTGCGTGTACCCTTTCACCCAGCAATTCCGTTTCTACGAATTTACCCTGAAGCCACACCCTGAAATATGAAACAAGCTATGTGCAAGGTCCTTCACTGCGGCATTATTTTTTATAGCAACATATTGGAAGCAGCCTCCGTACCCCCCAAAGACTGGTTGCATGGATGATGGGATCGCCACACGATGGAATGCGGTGCAGCCGGGGACCCACATGAGGGCAGCGCCCCCGCCACGAATCCACAGTGATGCGCACAAACCCAACAAATCAAAAGACAAGGAGGGGCCTTCCGCACAGGAGAAAATCAACTAATAAAAGTGGGAGGAACAACAGAACACTCCCATTTTGCAATCCCAGTGTCATGGCTGTTTCCGGAAGGACCATCGGTGGATGTTGAAATGTACATGGTCTCAAACGATCACTTGTTAGTTTCAAAATGGAAAATTGTAACTTTACTTTGGAGCAACCTGGCAGTCCCCAAGTTAACCATCGGGAGTCGCGGGCCGGCTGACGCTAACGCCGGCGGACGGGAGGCGGTTCCCAGTACGCGTCACCTGGACGGAACGGAGCTGCCCGCCTGAACTCCCCGCTGCCGCGGAACGCAGAGAGCGAGGTGACGCGCTGCAGGGGGAAGCAGACACGCCCACACGGCGGTCACTTCACGGTGGATAAGCGTGGACTTTCAAAAAGTAAGTCCTGGAAAAAAGGGCGGGGGAGACTGTTTCTATGATAGGAAATGCAGTGCTTGAACTTTATTAGGTTTTGATTCACAAACCTCAGCTATAAGAGGCATTTTGGAGACAGTTGGGGGAAATTCAAATATAGGCTTAGCTTATGGAATGATTCATTCCATATGGAGTCGTTCCATAGCTTATGGAATGATTGTGAATTTTCTTAGGCGTGATAATGGCCTTGTGGTTTTGTGGAAGAACATCCTTATTCTTAGAATTTCTAGGCTGGATACTTAGGGGTAAGTTGTAATGATGCTTGCAATTTTCTTTCATGTGGCTTTAGTGGAAATGGGGAGGGAGAGATGGGGGAAGGTGTTTTTTAATTAATTTTTTAAATTTTAAAATTAGAGTTGACATACGATATTGAAGTCGTTTCAGGTGTATAACCCCGTGATAAGACATTTATATGACTTAATGAAGTGATCACCCCCCAAAATCCAGTACCTGTCTGACACCGTGTACAGTTATTACAATATATTGACTATATTTTCTATGCTGTACTTTCCATCCCTGTGACTGTTCTGTAACTACCAATGAGTTCTTCCTTAATCCCTTCCCCTTCTCCATCTCTCCCCGAACCCCTCTTCCCCTCCAGCAGCAGTCAGAATGCTCTCTGTATCTGTGAGTCGGTTTCTGTTCTGCTGTTCGTTTATTTTGTTTTTTTTAGATTGCATGTATAAATGAAATTTGTTTTTTTCTGCCTGACTTTTTTCACTTAGCATAATAGGTCAAGCCCCGTGGTTGCAGGCGGCAAGATTTTGTCCCTATTTCATGCTGTTGAAGTTCCTTCTAAGTTCATGTCCTCTTCCCCTAAATTCATTGAGCATCCTTGTGACCAGGGTTTTCGACTGTCTATCTGGTAGTGTTCTTGACTCCATTCCATTTAGTTCTTTTTCTGGAGATTTCTCCTGTTCTTTCATTTGGGACGTGTTTCTTCGTCTCCTCATTCTGGCAGCCTCCCCGTGTTTGTCTCCGTGTATCAGGTAGAGCTATACGTCTCAGTCCTGGCAGAGCGGCTGCATGTAGTAGGCGTCCTGTAGGGCCCAGGGGCGCAGACGAGACGGGTCCTCCAGGTGTGCCCCCCGTGGGGGCTGTGTGCACCCTCCCGTTGCAGTTCAACTTGATTGCTGTTGGCACATCAGTGGGAGGGACTGACCCCCAGGCTGACTGGCCGTGAGCACTGGCAGCGAGGAGCTGCTGGGCACGGCCCGCCCCACGGAGCAGGACTCACTTCAGCGGGGCTGTGGTGCCCCCCAAGTCTTCCCCTTGAGTGTGTTGCTCATGGAGGTGGGAGAGTTGTGATCTGGTGTGGTCTGAGGCTGCTCACCAGGTGTGCTGGCTCTGGGGCCTCCCGGTAGGTTCAGGCCAAGGTCATCTGCTGCCTGTGCCCTGCCTGGGGTCTGCAGATGGCTGCTACTTGTGTTGGGCTTGGAGCTGCCCAGGAGAGGCCACGCTGCAAACCGAGGCCAGCTGCCGCTAGTGCCGGGCCTGGGGCCACTTAGCAAGAAGTACAGGGTAGCAAAGGTTAGATGCTGCTTGTTTGGGAGACTTTAAGAAAATCCAAAGCATGAGCCAAGGCAGACCGTTTGTAGGCAAAAGCCACTGGCAATGATTTGGGTGGACCCACAAGCTGGGTGGAGTGAGGTCTCAGGAAGTCACCCAAATGGGACCAACAACTTAGCCAGGTTGGTGGAGACTCAGACATGGCTCCCGCCTGCCAGCCCTGAGGGGGACAGTTCAGCAAAAGGAACAATGGCCTCTGCCAGTACTTTGGTCTGGGAGAAACCTGCCCCTCCGACCTGTGTCCTGAAGGCAGACAATTCACTTCCTCCCTGTCTGTCTCCAGTGCCCTTCAAGCTGCCGCCCAGCACTAAAGCTCAGGGGGAGTGAGTCTCAGTAAGTCTGTGTGCGGGCCCTTTAAGAGGCACTGCCTGGGGTTCCAGCAGCCTCTGTCTCACTCCGCCACAGTCCCTGTGGTTTTTGCAGCCAGAAGTTACGGGCACTTCTCGTCCTGGCACTGGGGCCCCGGGCTGGGGGGCCTGGAGTGCGGCTGGGACAGCTCACTCCTCGGGGGGAACTTGGCAGTCCAGATATTCCTCCCAATTTTTATCCACCCCTGGTGGCCGTGGGACCAGCCCGCGCTGCACCTCTGCCCCTCCTGCCCGTCTTTATTGCTTCTTCTTCATACCCTTAGCGGTAGGGCTTCTGCTCAGCCAGATTTCAGGCGGTTCCGAATGACAGTTGTTCTATAGTTTAGTTGTGATTTTATGTGGTTGTGGGAGGAGACGAGCCTCGTTTACCTCCGCCGCCCTCTTGACCAAAGCCGCACAGTGTTTTAATAATTCACTGAATCTAGGTCAGAGTGCGTGGGAGTTCAATGTACCGCTCTTCCCAGTCTTCTGTACGTCTAAATTTTTTCCTTATAAAAAGTTGGTGGGAAGGGGAAATGGTATGTAGAGAAATACCTCATTTGGTTTAAAGAAGTGTAGTAACGACCCAGCTGAAATGTAGGCAGACGTAAGGTATAGAATATTGAGTTTGGCCTGGGTTGCCAGGCACCTTGCTAAGCTTGGGGGCCCTGGGGGTCACGGGAATGTGGTCCCTGGGAAGGCAGAGCTTCAGCTCCCCCGTGTCTGCCGCCGAATCCCCCGGACCTGGCGCAAAGCCCGACTCTCGTCGGTGCTCATCAAGCATCCATCTGATGCAATGATGTGTAACTAGCTCAGTGATAAACACTTTTGCCTGATTTTAAAATTATTTTTTCAGTATAGACTCTTGGCCAGAGATTAAGAACATTATTATTGCTTTTCACACATGTTAAGAAATTACAAAAATTACTGGTTTACACCCAACCAGGGTCTCTCTCTGACCTCTCTCTGGTACTCAGGTCAGCATCTGAAGCAATGTGCCAACACACAAACAGTATCTTGTTCTACTTTGCATTTCTTCACCAGTAACGTCGTCATAGCTTATGACTGCTGTCATAATCTTATTTATGAAAGTTTTGTATTCTTCTCTTGTGAACAGTCTTTTCATGCCTCTTGCTCATTTTAATTTTAGAATGCGCGTGTTTTTCTAACCGGTTTGTAAATAGTGTGCTATGTTGTTTGCAGGAGTATTTTTTTTAGAACATGGCTCACTTCGAAGGTTTTCCTTTGAAAATAGGAGCCCTGAAATCAGTTATTTTAGCTCGTGTCTGAGGCAGGTGTGACTCACTGCAGCGGGGAGCGCCTCCCGGTGCTCAGTGGCGGACAGTGGGGTCGGCTTTGCAGCCACTCTCCCCTGGTCCCCCGGCGTCCGGGGGCCAGCTGCCCACTGGAGTGTGGGGCAGGGTGCTGGGCTGGGACACGAGGGTCTGAGGCTCAGAGAGAGGCCTCGCAGGGTCTTTTGGTCCAGCTCCTGCGTCCAGGCAGGGAAGACAGTTGTACTGCAATTTTACAGAACAGACAAGCAAGGGGCAAGACCTGTCTCCTCGGACACACCCTGTTCCAGGGCTATGCGGGTGGGGTGGGAATTGGGGGCGGCTCTTCAGTCCTGACAGTGACAGTGACCGTGACCCCAGGGCCCTCTCAGCGGTCCCCTGTCACTGCCCACCCTGACCCCTGTCTGAGGCAGTGTGACCTGGACCAGACACTATCGAAAGCAGCCTGGCCTCGTCTGCCGGTTCTGTCCCTTTTCCACTAACACACGACCGACTCCACAATGTGCAGCAGGAAGACGTGGAAGGGAGGACAGCTGACGAATGTACAGCAACTGCCCGCTGTTCGGTCATTGACGTGTCCCACGAGTGACTGTTGAACATCCGCTACTCACGGAGCCCCGACGGACGGTCGGCCCTCGGCGCCCGCCGTGGCCTCCGACACGGGGCTGGCTGCTAACTCCCAGTGACCGTGATGCGGAGACCCCAGAGGCCAGAGGATGGGATGCTGATGTTCGTGTGCCCACAGTGGCCTCAAAGGCTGGGCTCCTGGAGGGTACGCAACTTCACCTTTCCAGTCCCCGAGGGATTTGTTTTATTGTCTTCCAGGTCACAGAGGCCTAATGAATAATTTCCGAAAAATTACTGGATAAATTACATATTTAAAGTCATAAACCTACGTTTCCTTTGTTTAAAAGTTTTCTTCATGGATTATAGAAATGGAATAATTTCTTCAAGGATCTGATAACTCGAAGGGGACATTTCAGTAAGACAAAGGGGAGTGGTTTCGGTCTCAGCTGCTCCCACAGCGGGGCTCTGGAGCAGAAACTACCCCTTGGGGTTGCCCCTACTCCTGACAAGGAAGCTGGAATTTCATCCTCTGGCGAGAGTCGACATTGCTAGGGGCTGTGTGGAATGTGTGTGGGTGGGGGGCAGGGAAACGGCCAGGCAGGGGAACAAGGGAGAGGCAAGGTGCGGGGAGGGGGGCCGGGTGTCTAACATCCTGCCCAGCATTTGATGTGTCAATAAGTTTCTAGAATGTTCCCAATGTTGTAGTCATCTACTGCTGTGCAGTGAATGACCCCTCGACTTTGCCGCTTACAGCAACACGGATTCTCCCACGTGGCTTCCACGTGGCTTCTGCGGGCCCCGCGTGGGGTCTCCCACGAGGCTGCAGTCCAGCTCCCTCGTGTGGCCGCTGGCAGGAACCCCCGGCTGCTCGCCAGGTGGAGGTCTCCTTGGGCCGCCTGCCACGGGTCCTCGGGAGTGGAAGGTGGCTCCCCCAGAGCCGCGGGTCGGGGGGACTGGTGCCCACCACCTTCTATGGCCGCGACCCCAATGCACGCACCGTCAATCCACTGTCAGTGAGCAGTGGTCGTGAAGACCAGCCGCGCTCCACAGGGTGGGGAGGGGGTGCAGACTGGCGGCGGGGTCACTGGAGGCCGTGCTGGAGGTGGACGGCCACACGCTCGTTCCGCTTCCTTGCTCGGAAATCTCTGAGGACAATCAGTGCTCTGTCCCAGTGGGGGAGTTTGACACTTGCCAAAGAAAAGACTTCTATGTGTAAAAAGACACCCGACCCTTTTGGGGTCCTTCTGCTGCCCCTTCAGCCCTATTCAAGGGGCTGCACTGGCCCAGGCACTTCCCGTAGCCTCTGGCAACGTCGGGCTCTGACAGCACCGATTGCCCAGGCCAGAGAGGAAAACGGAAGCGGGGAGGTCTGGCGCTCCCTCTCAGGCTGCTGTGTGCTGGCGGCTTTGCTGTGCCACTGTGGCGGGCAGCATGCCCGGGGCCACCTCGCCCCCTTCTCTGTCTCTGTAGCCCGCACCTCCCCTCCCCGACTCTCCACGTGCAGTGGGAACCCCCGCACATTGTTCGTCGGGGAAGCAAACCCTTCCTCCCACAGAGGACAGGCGCAGCGGTGCGGCTGTAGTCAGTGCGACAGGAAGGGCTGTGGGGTGTTTCATGGCAGGACATGGGATGAAGCTCCGTGAGCGGGAGGCGGAGGGAGAGCATGTGGTAAGGTCCGAGCACTGAGGGGGACAGGCTGGGACAGACCAGAGACGAAACCCCAGACCACAGGGATGCACGGGCCTCAAAGCCTTTGGCTGCGCTGCAGAGGGCTCTGCCAGGGACAGGCGGGCCGAGCCTCAGGCTCCCCGCAGGACGCGGGCAGGTCTTTAAGAATAAGGCCAGAGCACTGCTAAGGGAACTGAGATACGAATACAAACTCTAAGCACAATACATCAGAATCATGCAATACAGGAACCGCCAGGAAATTCAAGCTATTCAAACTCCAGCTGACGGCACCGTTTGAAATGTTTCCCGTACCTGGTTTCACAGACTCCGCACAGCTCTGCAGAGCAGCGTGATACACATTTAAGGAGCTCTCTTTGCTCCTTGACAGTCACTAGATTCTCTCCAACACACTGTCTTCTCACCACGTGGACACAAAGAGCATTCTTAAATTTCTGAAGGGGCAGGTCCAGGGTGCTCATGCCCCAGGTCTGTAACCCCCAGGGAGAGGTTTATCTTTGCCCTAAGCAACCCCGGTGATGCTTCTGGTCTTCTAGGTTACCACACCTCCCCAGTGACCATCCTCAAATGAGAACATAGTCTTGTTAACAGCCCCACCTTGCTTTCTCCCACCTCCAACGTCCTCTTCCTTAGGTTTCCCCCGTAACTGCAAACGCTTAAAGGAGACCTCGAAATTGTGGTCATAACTATAAAGGTAAAACAAAAAAGGGAAACATTTAAAACATGATTAAAATAGAGGGAAAATAAGAAGAAGGGCAAAAAAGCAAAGTGAGGAAGCTCAAACATTAAAGGAATGATCGGTCAACTGAACTAGCATAACCAAAACAAGGCAACATAGGCCTCAAGGGACAATTCAACAGGCGAGAAGACGTCAGCAGTGCCGGACGCTGCAGATGTAATTACGAGCAGGCAAGATCCATGTGCCAAGCTCAGCGCAGTGTCCGTTACTATTATTGTTATTGTTATTAGTGTTTCAGACGTTAGAGTGAGAGGTCTCCTATTTGACCCCTTAAGATCTGGGTTCCTTGCAACTCCCTGAGCCTCTGTCTGGTCACCTCTGGGGCGGTTAGGTGGCAGGGAGTGGGGTGGGGGTGCAGCTCGACCATCTCAAGGCCAGGCCCTCAGCCCATATCAACAGGGACTTACGGGGAGCGGTGGAAGATGCCCCTTCAACTTCCCAAACAGGAAAAAGTTTAGAACTGCTGGAAAGCAGATACAGCTGTCAAAAGAATACGTCATTAGCAGCATCAACTGTAAAACCTAAGTCATAGTTGTATTTGTCCGGAGACAGTGTAAGAATAGAAGCAATGTTAGAGATAGAAAATCCAGACCTCTCCAGTCACCGTGTCCAGGTGGCCCAGGGTCCTTTGAACGCTCTGGGGTCCTTTGCTCATGGTCCACAGGCTGGACGAGCCTTGTCAGGTGGAAGGACCCGGAGAGGAAACTGATTAACATTGCCAGGTGTGTTTTTATCGCTGTGGGTGTTGGGTCTCCCGTCCTCCTGGGGGAGGTGGGGAAGTGAGTTATCTCCAAAAGGCAGCTGGGCTGGCTAGTCTGAGACCCCACATTCCTGCCAGGGCTGCGGAGATTCACCTGCCCCCTGACCTGGCTTTGCTGGAGCCTTGTTCTGCACAGTCCTGGGCCACTATTGGACCAGTCTGCACAGGGGTGCCTGCAAGAGGTTTTCAAGTTCCCAGGTTGCAACCTCTGCCCAGGGACTCTGTATCTGTTCGTGCATCCATCCATCTGTCCATCCACCCACCCATCCATTCATCAATCATTCTTCAATCACTTGCAAATGTGAGTGCTTCCAGGGTGTCAGCCATGTGCTAAGTGCTCAGGGGAGGACAACAGTGGCATGGGCCTGCCTGCAAGGAGCCCACGGTGACGCCTCTCGGCCTCCGGGTCGGAACTGATGATTCTGCCCAACCTCCCAGAAAAGGAGACACAGGCAGGGGGGCGCAGAGTGGGGGCGCTGAGGGTGTCCCTGATTCAGCTCCTGCCTTTTCATTTTTTAAAATAATGACTTTCAAAACAACATAAAAATTAAACTTTTATTATGGAAAATTTCAAACATATTTTAAAGTAGACAGAAAAGTATCGTGAACGCCTCAGAGACTTTTCCCCAGAGACAGCAGTTAGAAACTGCTGGCTTGTCTCCTTCCTTCCATCTCTGTCCCCAGCCTCCTTCCCCGGCCGGGATGGTTCTGAAGTGGATCCCAGACATCATCCCATTTCATCTAGAATATTTCCGAATGTGTCTCTAAAAGACAGGGACTTAAAAGGTAACCATACTACGGTTAATACCTCTAAAAATTAACAATTTTTAACACCATCGAATGTCTGATCTGTGTTCAATTTCCCGTGATCAACGTTCTCTGCTGAAGGGGAGATTTAAGTAAGGTCTCCATGGCGGGGGTGGGGGGGACTGTGGTTGGTATTGCTTTGAATCACTGCCTCTCTTTCTTGCACTTGGATGAGAAACTGGGTCACCCGTCCTGTTTGGATTGTGCTGATGGCATCCGCGTGGTGTGACTGTATCCGTTCCTCCCTCTCCGGTGGTTTCTTACACATTGGGGGGGTCTAGAGTCTGGCTGGAGCGCAGCCGCATGCGCCCTGTTCCCACAGCGCCCCCAGTGGCCGAGCGATGGCAGAACCCGAGAGCAGCTTCCGTGCGTGAAGGGGCAGCCCCCAGCCCACAGTGAAGCTCCTTGCGGTTCCAGATTGTAAAGCCTGTGAGAGTCCTGGTAACAACTCACTTCAGCTTTTACGAGCTGCCCCCAAGGTTACGGTACAGGGAACCGGTCTATCTCCATGGAAACACGTACACTTTCTCACATCGAAACTGGTTCTTGCCCAGAATCATTCGTCAAAGACATGGCGCATGCGTGAGTCTTTGGTGGCCGTGAGGGATTTCAGGACCATGACCCTTTGGAGATGGATTCTGGGATAATAGTTGCAATAGTTAATAGCCAGGAAGGGCTGGCTGGACCAGCAGGAGCAGAGCTGGTCACACTTTGTGACGCTGTCTGTTCCTGGCTGCGCCACTCAGCACCGGCCCTGGGGTGCCTCTCCAGTTTAAAGCAGGCTGCCCACCCTTGGAACAGCTAAGAGTTCCTGCAAGTCCTTCAGGGCCCGGCCAGCAGAAGACAAAGGTATTTGCAGTCGGAACATCAGTGGAAAAACAGTCTAGGAAGCATCAGCCTGCTCAAGTCATGCAGAAAAACTGCCCCTTGTGAAATGTTATCATGCAGTTAAATTTTATATAGAAATGTCCATTTATAGAAACACTTATTTGAGTTCTATTCTTTTTTCTACTTGGCACTTTTGTGATAGGAAATGATTTCTGGGATTAGAACCTTGGTTTGTGACTTTGCGTCTGTAGCAGAGACCCAACTTAGAAGGCTTGACTTGAGAGGACCCGTAAGGGACTGATGTGGCGGTGGACCAGGGGTGGGGCCCCCTGTGCCTCTGGGCTGTGCCCCCTGTGAGCAGGTTAACAGGAGCACCCTCCCCCTCACAGCCAAGTGCACCCTGGCAGTATCTCCACCTGGGCTGCCTGGGGAGCGGGAGGTCGTGAGCGGTGGAGTCCGAGCCTGGGGGTTCACAGTGCAACCTCAGACTACCATATTTTGCTGTGTATAATGCACACCCACATTTTTGACCCAAACTTTCAGGAAAAAAATTCATTTTAATTTTTTAATTCATTTTTAATTTATTTATATTTAGAAACCAAACCGATTATTGTATTCCAGGACATGGTTACTGCTTTCTAGAGTTTCACTTTTAACACATAAGCATAAATAAAAGAATTAAAAACATTTATATAGATACAGAATTAGTACTACCCATGTATAAGGCACATCGTTATTTTTCCCTCCAAAATTTGGGCAAAATGGCACATTTTACACGGCAAAATACAGCAGTTAGTAACTTCTGTTGGGTCTCAGTTTTCTTATCTGCGAAACAGGCATGATGGGGAGAGCATTTAAAGAGACAGTGCACACAGAGGCACTCCGCGCACGTTAGTTCCTTCCCTGTGCCCTCTGTGTGGCACGTCTCCCTGTAGTAACTGCACTTCTCTCGGCCGCACTGCCCTACAGCACCGTGCCCCCCCCCCACTGTTGGCACATGGGAGAGGACTGGCAGACACCCTTGGGTGCGCTACAGGCAATTGTAGGACCTCTGGGGACAAGCACTGACCACGAAGGAGAACATCACTTGCTCCATACCAGCCCCTCCCAAGCTTCCTGCAAATGGAGGACTGGCTCCTGGGCCCACCTCACCCCTCTGACCTGCTGCCTCCAGCCCCCACTGCTCTTATGTCCATTCTGCTGCGTCTCACCTCCCCAAGTCATCTTTGTCATTCTCTCATACGGGAGACGCAGGCTCTGACTACAGGAGACATGTTTTGGGGGCCTGGTTCTTCTTCACAGACTTCTCAAAGATTCCCCCAAACACAGCTCTCACTGAAGTGGGACTGGCCTCAGTAATCCTGCCTCCTGTTCTTTTAGCTGATTGGCCCAGAGATAAACACCTGACCCAAGGGTAGCCAACCAGATTCTTCTCCTTAGAATTTTTCTTTCTCCAAGAGGAAGGAAGAATCTTCCTTCCTACAGAATGAAGTCCCCACTGGCTGCAGTGAGCTGAGCTGAAAGGTCACTCTGGCTATGGCTGCCATTCTGGGTCATGTGCACGGGAACAGACAGAGAGAAGTGCTGGTCTGGGAGAGCACGGGACCAGAGCCATCCTCGAAGAGAGCCCCACTGCCCTGAGAAAAGAACAAAGTGGCTGTGGTTCCCGATGGCCTTCCAGTTCCTGTAAAGCGGGGTTCCACCTCGTATACGTGGGTTCTGTGGGATTCCAGCATCCTTACAGTATCTCTACTTCACTTGATCTTGAAAGTGAGTTTCTGATCTTTGTGATCAAAGCAGCCATGACCAAATATATCTACTCCCATCACTGCTATTCAACATTGTAACAGACGCCTTCACCAGTGCAATAAGGTAAGAAAAAATAAATAGAAGGCATGAAGATTGGAAAGGACTAGTACTGTTTTTATTCGCAGATGGCAGGATAGTGTGTATAGTAAATCCAAAGGAATAAATAGTTAGAACTAATAAGTGAATTCATCAAGGTCATGGGGTATGAGGTGACCATGCAAACATGAATTTTTTACAAGATACTACTAACAAACAATTGAAAAATGAAATTAATAAACATTGGCTTTCAAAATAGGAGCAAAAGGGTTAAATGCTTAGGAACAAATGTAATTAAAATGTGTGTAAATCCTCTATACTGAAAACTATAGATAACTGCTGGATTAATTTAAGGAATATCCAAATAAATAGAAAGTTAGGACATGTTCATAGATTGAACAATTTAAGGTGCCAATATTCAGATGTCATACCTCCAAATTCATCTGCAGTGATGATGCAGTCTTAACCCAAACCCTAACAGACTTTTTTGGGAGTAGACATTGACAAATTGATTTTAAAATTTGTATGGAAATGCAAGGACTTAAAATAGCCAAGACCATCTTAAAAAAGAACAAACTGGGAAGGGTTACACTACCAGATTGTGAGACTTAGCACAAAGCTACCGTTATTTAAGACAGTGTGATTGGACACAAGGGGAAACAATGAGACAATAAAAGTCCGGGAAAGACCCACATGTTTGCAGCCAGTGGATTTAAACAAAACAAAACACCAGTGCCATTTACTGGGGACAGGAGTTCTTTTTCATGACATTAAAGCAACTCCTATGCACATGGACCACAAACCCGAATGGGGAAGGCAGAGAGCAAAACTTCTACAAGAAAAGCACAGGAACATATCTCTCTGGCCTTGAAGTAATCATATATTTCTTAGATAGGATGGTAAAGGACTAACAATCCAGGAAAAACATTGATAGGCTAGCCTTCGCCAAAATAGAAACTTTCTGCTCACTGCAAGACAAGAAACACTAAGAGCTAATCCACAGGCTGGTAGGAGGCATTTCAGATACATATATCTGACCAAGAACTTGTACCCAAGATACATGAGAAACCCCACAGACTAAAATAAATAAGTAACGGGCAGAAGAGTTAACCAGGAACTTCACAGAAGAAGGCGAGTGGCCGTTAAGCACGTGAGACGGCGCTTAGCATCATTAGTCAGTAGGGGACGCAAGTCGAAACCCCTGTGAGAAACCGCAGCGTCCTCGAGTGGAGAGAGCTGCAGAGACGACAGCTCTGAGCACTGGCCAGGCGGAAGGGTGAGACAGTGCAGCCATTCTGAGACACGATGTGGCTGTCCCTAGTAACATCGAACACGCACCGGCCCCGAGACCCAGAGCTTCCACTCCTGTGCGCGCACCCCAGAGAAACGGGGGCATACGCCCACAAAAAGACTTGTTCTCTGTACCTTCATAGCAACTATTTGTAATAGTCAAAAACTGAAGACGACCCAAATATTTATCAACACAAGGATGGATAAGCAGCTCGTGGTAATACTTCTCAGCAATGAAAAGAATAATCTGATATGCAGACACGAATGAATCATGAAAATATTGTGTTGAGCAAAATAAGCCAGACATCCTAGAGTTCGCACTGTATGGTCCCACTGATGTGACGTTCAAGAACCAGCAAAACTAGTCTAATGGTGATAAAAATCAGAAGAAGGCGATATATGCGATGGTTAGACACTGACTGAAGAAATGGGCCTCAGGGAGCCTCTCGGTGCAATGGGAATGTTCTGTGTCTTGGTCTGGTTGATGGTCAGGTGGGCAAATACAAGTATGATGTAAAAACTCATTGCCAGGGACTGAATTGTGCCCCCCCCCTCAAATTCATATGTCAAAGCCCCAGACCTCAATGTCAAGGTATTCAGATACGGGACCTGTGGAAGATAGTGAGGTTTAATGAGATTGCAAGGGTGGGACCCAGATAAAGAGGAAAAGACCAGAACTGCCTTCCTTCTGCACCTGCCCCGTGAAGGCACAGCAAAAAGGCGGCCACCTGCACGGTGAACAGAGAGCCCTCCCAGGACGCTGCCACGCTGGCACCCTGCCTTAGGCATTTCCTTCTCCGGGACTGTGGGAAAATGAATCTCTGTTATTTCAGCCCCCAGTCTACGGTGTTTTGTGCAGCTCAAGAGGACTGATACAGTCATCATTCATCCAGCTGTGTGCCCACAAATTGTACAAGGAAGCAAAAGGGTGCCTGTCCACCCGGTTCTGGGACAGGAAGCCGGGTCCGAGCTTCCCCAGTGCCGATATGAGAACACGATCTCCCCGTAACTATCCAGGGATTTGTGGAGGGTGTGAAGTTTGTAGGAGTTTAGCTTAAGGAAATAATGAGGGATCGGCAAGAGGATTTTGCCACAACAACATTTATCATAGTGTAGCTTCCAGACTAGCCAAGAGTTTGAAACTCCCTTGGAGCAGAGATTGCTGCCGCCTCCCTGTACTCTTTGCCCTTTCTTCCTTACTATGCAACCCAGTTACTGGGGGGAGGGGCGGACACGGCCGGTTTAAATAAGACATACATTTCTCAGCTCCCCTTGCTGATGGAGGGGGCCGTGTGACCCAGTTTTGGCCAATAAGATATAAGCACTAATTGTTGGGTGGGCTTCAGGGAAACTCCTTAAAGGGTCAGGCTAGGCTGGCATACGCCCTCCCTCCTACTCCCCCCCCCACCCCCCACCCCCCTGGCTTTCCATCTTCCCTCCACCTGAACGCGGCTGTGATGGCTGGGACTTCGGCCGTCACCTTGGCAGATGTCAGAGTAGAAGGCAGAAGGCACCTGAAGGCGGGAAGGAGCTGCTGTCCCCGCAGCCCTCCAGGTGTCTGTCACTCGAGCTGTGTTACTTGGGGGCTTGTTTGGTTGGTTGGTTTTTGGTTACGGGCAGCTCGATTCAACCCTAACTGATAGAATACCCGAACACCCTCCACAGGAGCACGATTAACGACCCCCAATCCAATCACACTGTAGATTGTTCTATAAAATATTTAGAAACATGGGGAAGTGTTTGTGACAGACCATTCATTAAGCAGTTTACAGGACCGGATGTAGAGTGAGGTCCCGCGTTAGGGAGAGAAAATACGCGTGAGGAGTGTAGGAAAGGACTCGGCACAAGCACAGGCCGTGAGGCCTCTCCGGGGGGCGGCAGTACAGTGATTTTCTTTTCCTTTTCCTACTTCTCAGCGTGTGCAATCCCCACAATTTCCTAGTTTTGTGACGGAGAAGTAACATTGGGGTTACACTTTTTAAAGGAAATTTGGCGACGTTAAAAACACGAGCCACTAAACGTTACCCCCCTTTTACTTTAACACAAGACACCCCCGACTCCCCATCGAGACTCTGCACAGAGGCTCCTGCTGCGTCGTCAGGAACCGGGCCCCCCACGACTCCCTGTCCCTCACCTGGTTCTCTCGGCTCCTGGGTCCGTCCGGGTC
>CM052541.1:3403640-3531650 GCA_028533065.1 Trachops cirrhosus | reverse complement strand
GGAGGAAGGACAAGGTCACCTGCGGGGACCCTGGCGATGGCAGGCACAGGGCGGGCCCAGCAACTTCAGACAGTGCAGCTCCTTCCGGGAGCCTCGTGTCTGCTAAGAGGAGTGAAAATCCAAACCACACTGAGATCCTTTTTTCGCTCAGCATGTTGGCAAACACTCAGAAGTTTGAGAAGTGATTGGTGGCGGCAGGCAGCCCCCCATCACTGATTCCATCCCCATGGGGGCAGTTTGGCAACGCCTGTCAAAGTAGGAAGCCAACCTGCTTTAGCCCGGCAGCCTCGTCTGCAGGAATGTGGCCCACGGATCGGCCTGTCCGAGTGGGGAGTGGTCTGGCAGCGAGCAACTGGGGACACCAGGATGTGTCTCCAGCAGAACTCGTCACACCAATTGGAAAATTCTAAACATGGCCACAAGTGGAATAAGATGCAGATGTAAAAGCAAGAGAGAGAAAGCTCCACATACTGATTAAGAAAGGATCCTAGGAGATCTCAAGATTAAAAACAGCAAGGACAGAGGGTTATGCATTATGTTTCCATGATTATACAAGGAGCAGACGTATTCAAATTTATGTGGATGTGCCTAAAACTGTGGAAGGAGTTAAAAGAAATTGGCCTCAATGTTTACACACGTGCACAGTTTTCTAGACTATAGAATAAAACCTGGGCAGATGGGGAATGAGCCTGGGAGGAAAAAAGACTTTAAATTACGTATCTATTAACATGTTTTTTTATTTTTTAAAGGCTATGTCAATGCATTCACCTATTCAAAAACTGAATAGGTAAACCTCTCGGGGAAAAAAACTGAGTAGGACTGAATCTTAAATAAGGAAATGAGTCACTTCCAAAAACTGAAAGTGACGGAGAAGTTAGGGAAATGACCACGAAGCCCCTGAGAGCCCTATTATGCCAGAGGGAAGGCGGTGCAGGCAGGGGAAGTGGGTGGCCCCGATGGGGAAAAAGGAAGCTATTTTATGTTTATATCTTCAAAAAATCAAGATCCCCCCTCCCAAAATCAGATGGAGAATAAGAACGAGCTGTTAAATGAGGTGTTTCAATTCCCTGATTAAAATGTTCTCAGAGTGATTTCACTAAAATGAAGGCAATCTTAGAATCATGAGGCGGTCTTAATACAACACAGCACATCAGTGGGTTAGCGACAAAATCCAATGCCAGTCTCCAGGAAAGGCCTTCAGAAGCGCGACAGGGAGAACGCCCACCACGTCCAGGAGCGCCGTGCGTGCTGCCCACGGTGATGCTGCCGGTCGGAGCTGGGCCCTGTGCTCACTCTCATCGACCTGTTTGCTGGGCTTCGGCCAACGCGACGAGATGTAAAGCAAGTGTCGCCAGAGAGAAAGGTGAAATGATCGTACTTTGCAGCTGCTATGATTTGTATGCCTAGAAAGTCCAAAAGAGCCAATCAAGATGATGGGGACTAAAAGGAGTTCAGCCCAGGGCCTGAATAGGGCAGACTGACTACCTGTCAACAGTAACGAGAAAGTCGGAAGTAGCAGTGACAAAGCCGGGACACCCAGGAAAGCCGTGTTAATAAACACAGACACCCCGTATGGAGGGAAACTCAAGGGACAGAGACCTGCATGTGCAGAGGAGCATGGGTTTTTCTTGGGTGGAAAAATGGAAAATTAAATATATATCAACTCTCACGAAGGTTATATATAGTTTTAGTGCGATTTCAATTAAAAAATTCCAATTTTGCCCTGGCTGGTGTGGCTCAGTGGATTGAGCGTCGGCCTGCAAACCAAAGAGTTGCAGGTTCGATTCCCAGTCAAGGCACAGGCCTGGGTTGCAGGCCAGGGTCCCAGTAGGAGGTGTGTGAGAGGCAACCACACACTGATGTTTCTCTCCCTCTTTCTCTTTGCCCTCCCTCCTGCCTAAAAATAAATAAATAAAATCTTAAAAAGAAAAATTCCAATTTACAAAACTCATTAGAAGGTTTTGATAAAATGATTGTGAAGTTCATTCGCAGGACAGACAGACAAGATGACCCCAGACTTTTTGAGAAACATAGGAAAAGAAGAGAGTCTACTTCTCCTAAATATCACAATAATAAACGAATGTGGCACTGGGACAAGGTTGTCAATCTGTAAAACAGAATGGCCGGCCCAGAAATTCTAACCTATAAAAATATTATTTTATAGCTGAGGCATCACAAACATTAAAAAATGGAGGAATCACAAAGCCAGAGGTAAACATTACCGGGAAAAAAGACTTTAGACAAATATTCCTTATTGATATAGATTTTTTAAAGAAGTCCTAGCAAATGAATCTAGGGACATGTGAAAAGGATTAATTTACCATGAACAAGTAGATTTTATCTCAGGAATGCAAGGTTGGTTTAACATGCAAAAGTCAATTACTGTGATACGCCAAATCAACAGACTAAAGGACAAAAACTACGTGATCATCTCAATTGAATTTGACAAAATTTAACACCGCTTTATAATAAAAATCATCAGAGAAAGGGAGAGAAACATTGATCAGCTGCCCCTTGCACGTGCCCGCAACCCAGGCGGGTGCCCCAGCTGGAAGCGAACCATAGCCTTTCACTTTACGGGGCAACGCTCCAACCACCCGAGCCACACCAGCCAGTTAACTGACCCCGTTCTCGGCGGTGAAAGACTGGATGTGTTCCCGTAAGGTCAGTAAGATGGCAAGGATGCCCATCCTCACCACTACTATTCAATGTTATAATGGAGGTTCTAGCCAGGGCAATTAGTCAAGAAAAAGAAATAATAGATATTCAAATTACAAAGAAAGAAGTTAAACTCTGTTTGCAGAAGACACAATCTTGTATGTAGAAAATCTCAAGAAATCTCCTTAAAAACTGTTGGAACTAATATGTTCAGCAAGGTTGCAAGATATGAGACATTCAAAAATCAATTATATTTCTACACAGTAGGGATGAACAAACCAGAAACAAAATCCAGAAAAGAATTCTACCTACAATATCATCAAAAAGAATAAAACATGTAGGAATACATTTAGCAAAAAAGTGTAAAACATATTCTGAAAACTACTAAACGTTACTGAAAAAATTAAAGAAGACCTAAATAATTGGAAAGACATGCATTGTCATTGATCAGATAAATGAATGTTGTTAACATGGTAATACTTCCCAAACTGATCTACAGATTCAATGCAATCCAAATCAAAACCCCAGCTGACTTCTTTGCAGAAATTGATAAACTAATGATAAAATTCATGCCAAAAAATCTTGAAAAAGAAGAATAAAGCTGGTCTCATACTTCCTGGTTTCAAAACCTTCTACAAAGCAACAGCAACCAAAACAGTGTGGTGCTGAACAAGGTAAACGTGAGTCAATAGAACAGAATCAAGGATCCAGAAATAAATCCATATGTATGCAGTCACGTGACTCTGGTCAAGGGTGCCAAGACCACTCGATGAGAAAAGAAGAGTCGTGTAAGCTGATGGTACTGGGACAACTTAATGAGCACGCAAAGAGTGCATTTGGGTCTGTCCCTCACATCGTATACAAAAATTAATTCAAAGTGGATAAAAAACCTAAGTGTAAGAGCTAGAGCTATAAAAGCTGTTACCAGAAAACATGAACCTTCTTGACGTTGGACTAGGCAAGGGTTTCTTTGCTATGACAGCAGAGGCACAGGCAACAACAGAAAACACAGTCGGATATCATCAGAATATTTGAAAGCTGTGCTTCAAAGGACACCATCCAGAAAGTGAAAAGACAGCTTGCAAACTAGGACAAAAATTTTTCAGATCATATGTCTGATAAGGAATTTGTATCTAGACTATATAAAGAACCCTGACAACTCAATGAAAAAATAAATAGCCTAATTAAAATATGGGCAAAGGATCCAAACGCACAAGTCTCCAGAATAAATATACAAATGGCCAGTAAGTATGTGAAAACATGCTCGGCGTCCGTGGTCATCGGGAAATGCACATCGAAACCTTCACACGCACGAGAACGACTGTAACCAGAAAGGAAGGCGATAACGAATGTGGGTGAGGATGCGGGAGATCAGAACCCTGCACTGCTGGTGGGCATGTGACATGGTGCAGCTGCTTTGGAAATCGTCCGGCAGTTCCTCCAAAGGGCTAAATATAGAACTACCACGTGCCCCGGCAAATCCACTCCTGAGCGCATGCCCCAGAGAAATGAAAATGTGCGTCACACGAAACGCCGAACATGAATATTCATAGAGGCGTTACGCACAACGGACAAAAAGTGTAAACAACCCAAACGTCTAACCGCCGACGAGTGAATGAATAGAATGGGGTGTGCATGCAATGCAATATCATTGTCCTGAGAAGGAGTGAAGCGCCGATCCACGCCACAACACGAATGGACCTCGCTGAGTGAAAAAAGCCAGTCGCAGAGGCCCGCGTGCGTGCTGTAGGACTTCTTTTACAAAAACTACCCAGAACGGGCAGTTCCACGGAGGCAGACAGGGGATGAGCGGCTGCCTAGGGCCGGGGGGTTGTGGGGCGTGGGCAGGGAGTGTCTGCTAACGCGGACGAGATTTCCTTTTGGTCGGATGTTGAAAGTGTTCTAAAATTGGTAGTGCCGTCAGTGGCCCAACTCTGTGAACACACGAGAAACCACTGCACTGTGTACCTAAGAGGGCAAGTTGTGTAGCACGTGATTTATATCTCAATAAAATGGTGATTAAGGAAAAGGAGGGGCAGCAATAAAACTTTGGAGTGTTGGTTAGCAGTTTGGGGAAAATATCAGTTTAGATCCTTAAAATAAATTCCCTCAATAAAGTCCAATGGAATTAAAGCATTAAATATTTTCTTCAAATGATAGAGCATTCTAAAAAATTTTTTGTATGGTTTTGTTACTTTTTTCTCCCATAAAACTGTGTTTTGGGAATGTTCTAGTTCAATAAAGTGGAGTATATAGGTTCACTTTTAACATTTGTATGATATTCTATAACATGCCATATATGTTTCAATTATTTTATGATTATTTAATTTGTTTGCCTTCTCTCTTTTCCTGTGCATTTAAATTGGGCTCATTTTTGGTTGTAAGAAAGAGACAGTCATTCAAGTTACTTGAAGGAAAAGGAGGCTGAAAAGACATACACGAGGTTGAGACCGGGCCAAGGCATTGTGGGGACCAGCCCCGCCACCTCTGTCGGGGGTTGAAAAATAGAACATTTTTTGCCCTGGCTGGTGTAGCTTAGTGGGTTAAGCGCGGGCCTGTGAACCAAGAGATCACGGTTCGATTCCCAGTCAGGGCACATGCCTGGGTTGCAGGCCAGTTCCCAGCAGGGAATGCACAGGAAGCAACCATACATTGATATTTCTCTTCCTCTCTCATTCCCTTCCCCTCTGAAGATAAATAAATAAAATCTTAAAAAAAAAAAAGAATAGTTACCTTCAAGTTTAAAAAAAAAAAAAAGAAAAATAGAACATTTTGAAAAGGAATTAAATGGTTCCCAAATATCGCCTGAGGACACTCAGGGAAGAGTGTTTAGAGCCAAGGGCAGCGGGTGAGGGTGGAGCCACGCCAGCGTGGGTGCTAACCCCCTTCCTCACAGGTTACGTGACAGGGACGCGTAGCTTTCTGTTGGGGCCCCCAGACCCTCAAATGTCACGCAGGGTGAACGACATTACCTAAGTCCTGGGACTAATTGAAGGGTGCGCAGCACTGGCACTCATATGTGGTGGCTGTTGGTGCGTTATTATGCGAATTCATACACAGCAATAGTATTTCCACCTATAAGTATCATGCATAGTTATACGTATATCTCCCTGACTCAACACGGCACAAACTAAAAAAGCAGACAAAAGAAAGAAGAATAAGAGGTGGGGACATAAAACTCGATGTGGGAGAAAGTTAAAAAATTCCTATTCCAAGGACTCCTGCTATGGATGGGCCTGAAATACCCCCACGCTTCCCAGCAGCCACCACGAGAACGGCCGCAGGTCAGCGACCCGTTCCACTGCACTCAGAGATAAAAATCGCCGGTGCTCAGGAGGAAGTGTGCTAGCAGTTAGTGCCAAGGTCAGCTAAGGGATTTCTCGCCGGGGGTTTACGGAAGTGCAGTGCGGCGATTTTCGAACTTTAAAGTCAGAGCTTATTAAAGAGACGAATTTCTGGGCCCCGGGGCCTGGAATGGGGACCGAGTGAGGCTGGAGGGGGTCCCCGGAACGTGCGTTTTAGAGGGGGCATTTTAGAGAGCGTCCCAGGTGATGCGCAGACCCGTCCCTTTGCTCCAGCGGGTGGTCTTTCCCCTGAGCTCACAGGGCTCCCACACGCTCACGCACACAGGTGTCCGAGACCCTCCCTCTCAGCCTCTCAGTGGAGGCCGGTGGCTTTCCACAGCCCCGCAGGGTCATTCTGCAGGCGACACCATGCAGGCTTTTGCCCGATGGGGGCGACTTCAGAGGGGACGAGCCCTCTCCACCTTCCTCTGCATGGAGGGTTTGACTGACGCCTGGGAGGACTACCCCGAGACTGAGCTCCTCTGTGAGCCCACGGGTGTGGCTCACTCGTGTTGCCCGGGAACTTCCCTCTCGGAGTAGATTAGGGGGTTGGGGAGGGTGCACATCTTCAAGGAAAATGGGGGTCCTCCAGGAGGACCAAGATGATCTCATAAAGAACATTGTTTTGACGCTAGTCCAGCCACCGGGCTGATAAGGGCTGGAGCCACAGAGCTCAGCCCAGGCTGTCAAGATGTCTGGCCTGGAAAATTCCTTGGCAGGGGAGGCGAGATTCTTCTTTCCGCCTTCACCTCACCCCCCGCGCACCAACACCAGAGTAAAACATTCACAGAGTGTCAGCTTGTGCAACATTACTTCCTGATGTCCCCTCCAAGATAAACTCGCTGTGAAATATACACCAAGGGCAACTGAATGAGGCCTCTTGTTCTCTGCAAATAGTGTCCGTAAACCAGGGAAGGGGTGGGAGCCGCAGCCTTTACCAAAAACGGCGTTCGTTGTAGGTGGGAGGATCAACGGCCCTTCTCTCTGGTTTCAATTAGCTGTCGTCTGTTAGGACCTCGTTTAGGTTGAGTTCATGAGCACTTTTCGGCCACGGGTAAAAGGATGCCCAACTTTTCACTCTCTGGAGCAGGAGGACAGGCCCCACCCCTCCCAGGTCATCCCCAAGTGATTCCAACCCATTATTAGGCTACACAATGAAGAGGGAGCTGGCACTTCTGGTTTACCCTTTCATATAATTCAATACTTTTTTTAAAAAAGAGTTTATTGTATTTATTTTTAGAGAGAGGGGAAAGGCAGGAGAGAGAGGAAGAGAAATATCAATGTGTGGTTGCCTCTCGCATGCCCGCTGCTGGGAACCTGGCTTGCAACCCAGGCACGTGCCCTAGACTGGGAATTGAACCGCGGACCTTTGGTTCACAGGCTCATGCTCAATCCACTGAACTACAGCAGCCAGGACCAATACTTATTTGCATTTAAGTATATAGAATACAGAAAGTGTCCATACCTTAAGGGCTGAAGGTTGATATCTCATGTCACAGCACCCAGGTCCAGAAGGAGAATGTCACCAGCACTCCAGAAAGGTTCTGTGCACCTTCCTGGCCCCAAAGGGAATGGGCGACTTCTAACAGCAGGGGTTAGTTTTGCCTGTGTTGCTACTTGATGCAAATGGAATCCTTAAGACTGTTCTCATTTCTGACTTCTTTTTATGACATCAGGCTTATAAGATCCATCCATGCTATTCCACACTGATCCACGTTGTGCCATGCTGTTCCACATTGTGCCATGCTATTCCATGTTGTGCTGTGCTGTTCCACATTGTGCCTTGCTGTTCCATGTTGTGTTGTGCTGTTCCACATTGTTCTATGCTGTTCCACATTGTGCCATGCTGTTCCACGTTGTGCCGTGCTGTTCCACGTTGTGTCGTGCTGTTCCACGTTGTGTTGTGCTGTTCCACATTGTGCCGTGCTGTTCCACGTTGTGCCGTGCTGTTCCACATTGTGTTGTGCTATTCCACATTGTTCTATGCTGTTCCACATTGTGCCGTGCTGTTCCATGCTCTTGCAGAATCTGTACTCATTGCTTTGAAGCAGTGGCGCTCATACCGGACTGAGCCTCAGGATCTCCTGCAGAGTTTGAAACATGGATTGCCGGGCCCCACCCTCAGAGTTTCTGATGTGGGAAGTCTGGGGTGGGCCTGAGAATTTGTATTTCTGACAAGTTTCTCAGCTGCGGCTGCTGCTGGAGGCCTGGGGGCCACACCAGGCTGACCAGATCCTCTGTCCTCTGGAAAAGGCCTCTGGGCTTGTCATCACTGTTGCTTCCAGAGCCACTCAGGGGCAGCACTGTCCCGCAGGCCTGGGGGAGGGGTGGGGCAGAGAGGAGGCCCATGCTCCCAGGCCAGGTGGGGGACCAGACCAGTGTCCTGCTGACTCTGGCCTCCGCTCTTTGTCAGCCGGGGTCGGAGAGCAGGTTCATCTTCTCTGCTGTCCAGCTCCTGGCAGGGGTTCTGGGGTTATGAGCTGGACACATCTGAGCCCGGGCTTCCTGTCTCCTCCAGGAGTGGGCAGGATATGGCGGAAATTTCCAGAATATCGACCTGTTCCCAGAGTCTCGCTGCACACAAGACCAATTGGCTCTTCCCTCCCCCGCCCCTGTACACTCACCCCCTGGACACCAGGCCATTCCCCAGCCCCCTGATGGGTCTTAGGTGAGGGGGTTTCTCTCCTCCCCTTTCCAATGTCTGCTACCTACCTCCCCACGCTTCAGGTGCGTGTGGGCACGCTCCCAGTGCCTGGCCCCTCTATGGCCTCCTGTGTCCCAGCTCACGTATCCCGTCCCCTCCTGGCTCAGCACTGTCCTCCGCCCTTCCCCAGCCGCCCCTCCCCCAGCCCTGGGTCTCATCGGCTGCTGGGGCTGCCACTGGCTGCTCTTTCCGGGAGGCCTTGCCGTCCCTCCAAGCTGCAGATGGCGGTCCAAGTCCCTGCCTGGCACCGCTGTGTGGCTGTCCACAGCCTGCCACTGCTGTCGGGTCAGGGTGCCCTGCAAGGACAGGTGGAGGCCCCTGGCCACCCACGGCCACCCTCGGCCACCTTTCCCAGGGTTTCTGAAGAGGATAGGATTCGGGCTGCAGGGTGGGTCAGCTCGAAGTGTGAGGAGGACAGCAGTGACCTTGGTCAGCGGCAGGGACTGAGGCGGCCTTGCCAGAGAGCGATGGCCCTGAGCTGCCGCCGCAGTTCTGGCCGCCAGGCAGCAGGGTTCCGTTTCAGGCACTTGTCCTTGAAATCACCTGCTCCTCAGACAACCCTCAGGGAGGAGGGAAGGAAGAGACTGTTGCTAGTCACGTTCAGGGATGAAGAAGCTGACAGAAACTCAGTCCCTTGCTCGAGATCATGCAGCTGGTAAGTGGCTGGGCAGAATTCGAACCTGGGTCTTGTGGGTCCCCGAGCCCTGCCTTTCCGCTGGGAGGACCGGACCGGCCAGCGTCACAGGGAGGTGGAGGTGGCTCAGGAAGCCATGCAGCCCTTATCAACGAGTGACATGAGGCTCAGCGCACACCTAGGGGACCAAGCCAGAGCGAGGGCAGACCGGCCCTGCTCTCCCTGGGGGCTGAGCCGTCAGCTCCCTGGGGACTCACCCTGGGCTGCAAACCCCCCTCCACACTGTGTGGAGGCTCATTTATGGGGGGCCCTGGGTAGTTTGGGGTCAGGGGCTCAAGCCAGGTGCAGAAGTGTCCACCCCAAAGTGACTGTGGCCCATGGCTACTCACTTGAGAACAGCAGCCACTCCCAGGCTTGTTAGGGAGTGGGGGGTGGGTGGTGTGGGTGCCTCCTACCAGCCTCCCTCCTCTGAGGTCTAAGTCAGGCTGAAACTGTGGACCCCTGGAGCGGAGGGGAAGCCAAACTGCCCCTCCCCCAGCACCTCCTGGCAGGACTCTGGGGGTGGGTCTCCTCCCCCGGTCCTTGACACACCCTTGGTCCTCAGCTCCCCCTCGGTAGGGTGATGGCACCCACCACGCCTGCTTGGGGTTGCGCTGGCCCATCGTGCCCCAGTGGGTTCTGTTGACTCCGCCCTGTGCTGGGTACAGCGTCTCGAGACAGAGGTGGCCCCTGGCGCAGGAGCCCAGGGAGCAGACTGGAGGGAATTTCATAACATCCCTCGTCACCCCATTTTCAGGTGACAACCAGGATTAAATGCACATGCGTGCCCGGCCCTCGTCAGCACACCATAAACAACACTCCCGGCTACCGTTTTCACTCTGCGACTAAGTGAGCGGTCTGCTCGTTTAAATTGTTTTTACTTTTTGGTGTAAAAAGAATCCAAGATGGTAAAATGCCTATGATGTTCAATAAAAAATGTAGGTATAGCTGTTTGAAAAAACCCAGACAGATGGTCCATCAGAGCCTCAGCCCTGTCCCAGTGAGCGAATCTGTGCCTTGCCCCCAGGGACTGGCTGGTGGCACCCCTGAGAGTCCCATCCCTTCTGGTCACATCTCAGCCACTCTCAGCTGGGTGGGGGAGGAGAGGGCCCAACCTACTTTTGCAAAGCGAAGCCAGAGCTCGCTGCTGCTGTCTCCTCGTAATTAAGAGAACTTTCACCTAATTAATGGAAGCTGACCCTCTTTCGTGTCCCAGCCATCACACAGGCTGGGAGCCATGGCAGGGAGTGAGCTGGGGACAAGGACTGCTCCTTCAGGGTGAGCCTCCGCCAGCCACCGCCCTTGGCCAGCTCCCTGCCTCCCTCCGGGAAGGTCTGCTGGCCCCAGCCAGAGGCGGGCCAGCCAGCGCTGCCCTGCCGACTGCCTGGCCGTCCCAGCGCGGAGCAGACGCTGCACAGAAGCAGGCGGTGCTGTTTCCACAGCCAGACGGGGATCTCTACGGGCAGGACGCCGCACACCGACTCTGGGTGTTCGCCGGGCTCCAGCACTGGGGCGGTGCGCGTGTGGGAGCTGCCGTGACTGCGTCCGTGGCCCTCTCCCCCAGAGGGCTGACGGGAGCCCTGCCACAGTGGCCAGACCTGCAGTGGCATCTGAGCTCAGGCTGCCTTGGCAAAGCGCCGTAGACGGGTGGCTGGAACAAGACGTTCGTTTTCTCACCGTCTGGAGACGGGAAGTCGGAGATCAGGGTGAAGTGTGGTCAGGTTCTGGTGAGGGCCCGCTTCCCGGCCTGCGGACGGAGGGCTGCCTTCCTGACACGTCCTCACCTGGCCTTTCCTGGGTGTGTGCGTGAGAGGGAGGGAGGCGGGGGAGGGGGAGAGGGAGAGGAAGGATAAATCTTCCTCTTCTACGGCCACCAGTCCCTTCGTGAGGACCCCACCCTCAACACCTCGTCTACCCCAGTTACCCCCCAACAGCCCCATCTGCAAATGCGTTACACTGGGGGCTCGGGGCTTTAACATATGAATTTGGGGAGAACATGAGCATTCAGGTTGTAACGCTGGCACAAGGATGAAGGGGTCCTTGCCTTTCCGGTTGGGAAAACCTGAATCCCACCCCAGGGTCTCAGGAGGGCCCTGGGCAACGGGCTACCAGAGCTGCACCGGCAGCCAGCCAGCCTTCCTCCCGCTCCAGAACCTTCCTGGGGGTTTGCTCCGCTGTCAGCTGCCGAAGAGGAGGACCGTGGTCGTCACTGACGAGAACAGAGTGGACCTGTGACCCAGGTCCACTGACTCTGTGACCCAGCCATCAGATTCTGTCTCTTGGGAGAGGACTGAGACCAGACCGGGCCGGGAGCCGGGGGCTCTGGGCTGGACGGCCATGGGGCCGGGGGAGGGGTTGAACTGGCCAGGACAGGCTGCGAGTCCGTGTAGCAGGGCCAGCTGGGGTGTGGTGGGGGTGGGGGAGCAGGACAGCGCAGGGGAGTGCGAGGGCCAGAGCCATGTGGAGTGCTTCCCTCTCCCGTCCCTGGGTTTTGCTCCCAGCAGGCCTAGGCGCTCACAGTGCCCGTCAGCTCCTTGTATTTTCTCCAGTGGTATCTCCTCAACTGTTTTCTTACCCTGGCTTGAAAGGATTGTGTGCGTTAGCTCCCAGTGGTCTTTGTGGTGTACCTGGTACTGGGCTGACCTGGTCCGTCTCGTCCTTGTGTCCTTGGTTCCGTCCACTCACACGCTGAGCACGGCTATGTCTGCCCTGTGCTAGGCCCCGGTCACGAGACGGATGTGGCCCCCTTGCTCGGTCCCCAGAGAGCAGGCAAAAGGGAATTTCCTGACATTCCCCATCACCCCAAACATGAGCACCCTTCCTCTGGCTTCTCTTTTCCTTCTGGAAACTTCTGCTATCTGCGCAGTGCCGGACACATTCCAAGCGCCTTTGCACACTCCTGGTGTGGTCCCGGGACCTCCCTGCAGGAAGGAGGGCGCTGACTCAGGCCCTGAGAAAGGTTTACCTCGGCACACTGAGCGGGCGGTAAACGGAGGCCTACGGCAGGCTGGCGGGATCGAGACCCCTGGAGCGTGCCTGGGCCCGGACGGCGGGCCGAGGGGGGAGTAGGGACAACCAGAGAGAGCGGAATGCTGGTGAGAGGTGGGAGGCCACGGAGCTGTGGGCGCCCGGGGGCGGGAAGACCGGGACTTCCACTTGGCTTAGGTGAGCGAGTTATGCCAGAGGGAGACACAGCACTTGCACAGGAACAAGCAATAGTGGCAGAGACTTGGAGGGGCTGTGGTTTCTTAAAATATTCATAGGATTTGGATGAATCCAGAGTCCCCTGCTCCCCTGCCAGCTGTGTGGGATGTGAGCCTGTGGCTGGGAGCTGGGTTTCAGAGGTACATCAGCCATCGGGAAAATTAATATTATGTGTTTTAGAAAAATCCAATTAGCACATCAAACCTGCAGTTTCACAGGTATTAGTGCTCGGGATGAAAATAGAGACTTGAACGAAAGCCCATTTGCAGGAAGTATTAACAGCATGGGCGGCGCACGGCCGCGTGAAAAAGGGCCGCGTGGCAAGTCCACAGTTGACCTTCAAGTCACCTTCCGGACAAGCCGGCCACCAGGGCTGCGCTCTCTTCCCAACGGAGGCGGCCTTCCTGCCCTGGTGCCAGGGCTCCCTTGGGCCGAGGGGCAGGGGCAGGGACACCTTGTCGCCGCCCAGCAGGGTTTTGACGGCCCCCAGTGCCACTCAACCTTCTGAAACTGAACCTCGGCCGGTCCGAAAATCTCCGAAAAACCCGCGTGTGGGGGCGTGTGTTCGTCCCAGGAGGGCGAAGGCCCCTGCTCTCCGAGGCGCCTGCCTCCTGTCCCTGCCCCTTCTCCGACACTCGTGTTCATGGACCCATGTGTTTTCGATGATAAATAACCCAAACCTTGCAGGGGGTCGGCAGGGCACTTTCAGGGGCACAGGACGGCTGTGGCAGCTGCTTGAGGCTGCCCACACCGAGGAGAGCCTCCAGGAGGCGGCTGGGGGCTTCCCCAGGCGGGCTGCCCGCCCCGCAGTCCACAGCAGCACCGGGCGCTCTCTCCCCGGGGCCGGATCTCCGCCTCTTTCTGATCCGTTCTGATTCCAGCTGTTCCCACCCCCATCCCCCTGAGAATTCTCCTCTAGTCCCTGCTGACGGGGCTCTGGCCACGGCTTTCAGCCCTGACCGCCAGGGCTCCTGCCTGTGGCCCCGCCTGCTGCCAGCCCCCCTCATCCTCTGTCCCCTCTGTGCTCTGCCTTCCAGGGCACCACGTGTTCCCGGGGGGCCTGGAAGCCCTTCCACGCACAGCCCACACCGAGGTCCACAGAGCCTTCTGTTCATTCACTGAGCCCTTTCTCTCGCCAGCATCTGGCTGCGCTGCCGGCCTTGAAGACAGAGGAGGAGGCTGCGAGGCTAGGAGTGCGGGCCACGACGGCCCCCAGCAGCTGGAGAAAGCAAAGAAACGTTCTCCCCCGAGCCTCCAGCGGGGACGCAGTCCTGCCCACACGGAGGTATCCGCCCAGCAAGACCCAGAAGACTCGTGCCTTCTGGAACCGTAAGGCAATCAATGGTCTGCCTCTGTGGTTTTAAGCCTCTCGGTGCCCGGCCCTCCGTCACAGCAGCCGTGGGAAGCTAGCACAGACCCCCACAGATGGAGCCCGAGACCCGTGAGGTTGGCCCACCGCTGACTTCCTCACAGTGTTTCCACACCAGCATTTAAAAAAAATCTGACGCAGCCTCTAAACTTGCCGGGAAACCATGCCTACACTTGCTCACTGGAGGGCCGTCGTGATTCGTGGGCCCCTGGGCCGACCCTCCGAGGGAAACCTGGGGGTGTGCAGCCCCCCTGCAGACAGCGGGCCGGGAGGGCCCCATCGGAAGGAGGCGTTCTCAGGGAGCCCCCCCAGGGTGCTTGGGGCAGGTGGGGCGCGCTCTCCAAAGGACCCCAGTTCTCTCTATATTTGAGAGCTCTCTGCACGCGTTCTGTTCAGTGCTCACTGTCCCCTTTTCCGTGGAAAAGAAGGGTTCCTTTTCTTTCCCCAGGACTATCGCGATAACCACAGCTTAAATGGTGGGTGCCAAGGGCTTTCTACCCATCACCTCGCTGGACTTCAGCGCAGACCTGTATGATTGTCACAGTCCTGTCCCACTGCCCCCGTTTTTACAGAGGAGGGCCTGGAGATTCAGAGAGGTCTACTGCCTCAGCCAAGGCCACACAGCAGCAGGTGGTAGAGGCGGCCCGGCCGGGCAGAGTGGAGAGCACGTGCGTGCTCAGCTACTGCTCTCCGCCCTTCATTCCGAACACCCGACCTACGGCCGGCAGCCTTTCCTGAGGACACGGCGTGGGGACGTTAGAGAGGTTCAGGGGGCAACACGAGTAGACAGAGGCCCGGCCTGGGGCTGGGCAGCGACAGGAGGGCCACTGGAGCCTCGGGCGCCCGTGCCTGTCACTTTATTCCGGCAATTTCTGTGGTAGTTCTCCAGTGAACGAATCTGCGATCAGGAATAATACGTCTGCAGACAGAGCCTAGAGGGCCCGCTTCTCCCAGACTGAACTCCAAGATGGTTTCGTGTTGACCCCAAGATAGAATCTCTCCATGTCTTAGCCTTGACTTGGAACCCAAGTTGGCTGACTGCAATTGACTTTGATCTTGACTCTGAACTGGTTCCAAAAAAGCCAGAAAGCCGTGGAAAGAAAGTTCCAGGTAACCACTCTGATATCCCAGGCACTAGAAAAAAATGTCTATGTGCCAGCTGCCTTTTTAAAAAAATTTTTAATTGATTGATTTGAGAGAGAAGAAGACGGAGGGGGAGAGAAACATCGGTGTTGTTCTTTTACACGTTTATACACTCATTTATACATTCATCGGTTGGTTCTTGATGTGCCCGGACTGGAGATCAACCCACGACCTTGGCTTATCAGGATGACGCTCTAACCAACTGAGCTACCAAGCACCTTGACATCCTTTTCAAATTCAAAGCTAATTCCTAAAAAGGTATTCCATAGGAAAGAAGTCTTTCCCTTAGCTTTCAAGAATCGGAGCTGGGCTTCAAGGACTGCTGTCAACCAAGGCAAAGAGGGCGGGGCGACAGGCTCCTCCGGGCACTTCCTATTGGTCCAGAGGCAGAGCTCCGCCTCCTGGGTGGCTGGGGAAAGGCGACCAGAAAGAAAATTCCTTCTAGGCCCTGGCTGAATAGAGATGACCCTTAGGCTCAGAGATGGACCCCCGACTCACGCAGCAAAACGCCTCTCAGTCCTGTGACCCCATGCTTGTTTTTAGACGCGGAAGGTGTTCTGGGCCCCCTTGCAGAGGAAGGGCCTCTAACCTGGCCTCTGGCTCTGGCTGTCCCCTCTGTGCCCCTGGCGCCCCTTCAAAGCCTCACCTGCCAAGGTGCTCAGCCATGATTTGATGAAGGAATTTTTACCATTTTAGGGTGGTGCTGGGGGTCACCTCAGAAGATCAGAGCTGACCCTTTAGGGGGCAGGCACTGGGCTCATGGAGAGGGGCAAGACCCCTCCTGGGAGATGGGGTGTCTGATCTAGGGCCGGCAGACAGACCCACTTGTTGAATGTTGAGACACTCAGTGGCTGCAGGGCCCGGTGGAGCCAGCAGGCGGGTCCGTCCCCCGGGGCAGGTGTCCTGGGCAGCCTGGCCCGGGCCAGAGAGGTCCTCCCCAGGCAAACAGTGGTTCCCCTCCATCTCTGGCCCCTGGGGTCCCCCCGCCTCTCCTGTGGGGCCCCCTCCAAGGGTGGGGTTTTCAAGACAGTTTGGACTTCGGGAAGGGGCCAAGTGGTTATTGTCGGCTGTCGTGGACTGGAAAGTTTAAGACACCCCCAGGGACACTGGTGCCTGCTGCTCAGTCCAAACGATGCCGAGGGTGGCAGGGGGTGCGGCCGCAGTGAAGAGGAAAGGAAAAATCTGGGCGGAGAAGTGGAGAGGGAGAAGCGGAGGGCAGGACAGAGATGTGACAGGGCGTGATCGGCGCGTCCCCACCGGTGGCCTTACTGCAGTAACCGCGAGCATTTTTCCAAAAGCCAGAAATGGGTTGTCGCCGTCAGAACGCAGCACAGCTGGCCGAAGGGCGGGAGCCACTCGCCCGGTTCTGTTTAGCCAGGGACCGTGAGCACCCGAAACAGCAAATCAAGACAGAAAAGAAGAACCCACCCCCACGCCATCCCAAGACAGCGGTGTCCACAGACGTCTGAGTCACACCTTGCTTTGGCTTGATGCCAGCCAGGTACGCCGGTCCTCTGGACCTTCCAGAGGGCTGGGGCCCTCTGTCGTTTCGAGGAGGGACCTTGAGCAGCAGGGGCAATGTGGAGGGGTGGCCCGGCAGGGAATGGTTACTTCGCCGCCGTGGCTTCCATTCCCCCAGGTGTGCTCCCTGACCTGAGATTGGGGCCACGGGCTCCCAGCAATCACGGTTCGACACCTCACAGTGTGCTCACACGGTGTCTGTTATCAGGGCTGGAGCCCGGGGCTGTGGCTTGTGCTTAGAAGGGCCACGCCCTTGGTTTAAGGTGGCTGCTGCCAGTCCGAATAATTTTCCAGTTCTTCATTCTCGAAATTTGTAATGACTTTTGAATAAGGGGCCCTACACATTCCCTTTGCATGGGGCCCCACAAATTCTTTTGCCAGTCCTGTGTTTTTTAGCTTTTACTTATTTATTTTTAGACAGAGGGGAAGGGAAGGAGAAAGAGAGAGAGAGACACATCAATGTGTGGTTGCCCCTCGTGCGCCCCCTGCTGGGGACCTGGCCTGCAACCCAGGCATGTGCCCTGAATGGGAATCGAACCTGTGAGGGATCGATTCCCACACCAGCCAGGGCACTAGTCCTGCTTGTTATCCCACTGGACCCCTCAGCCACCCCAGGAGCGGCACCCGGAAGGACACAGCAGCCCAGTTCAAAGCCAGTCAACCTGAGTCCTGGCCGGAAGCATGGTGCTGGAGCCGAGACTAGCCTGGATTTGGGGAGCAAAATCTGGGCTGCTTCTTGGAGCCGCCTCTCCGTGGGTGGGTAGGTGGTGGTCTCCTCTCCTTCGCACACCTGCCTGGGCTCCTTCCCATCCCGTCCAGGCCACAACCTCCATTCCATCTCTTCTTGCCTCACCTCATTGAATAAAAAAGTACCAAAACTCTTTGCTCACCTGCCAGCGAGGAGCTCCTGGAGTCGGGCCTCCTGGGTCCTCCTGGGTGGCCCTCTCCTGTCCTCTGTCCTCAGAGGCCTCAGAGCAGGCTGGCCTGTCCCCAGCAAGGTCCACACGGCCTCCGGGAGCCCACAGGCAGACGTCTTGTCCTTGCTGAGAAAGGGATCCCGGGGAGGCATTCCTGACCTTCAGACCTGCCTCAGCCTCGAGCTGGCCCCACGCCCGTGACAATCACTTCCTGGCTGGGTGTTTACCTTCCTGGGCCCCATGGGTCCAGGGAGGGTGGCAGCCACATACCTGACCCGGCGGCTGTGTGGGAGGGAAGGTGCCACCCATGCTGAAGGCCGGCAACACCTGGAACTGGTCGCTGGTGCGTGGTAGCCCTGGTGGTCCCTCACACCCCTGATCCCCACCCTTGGCCTTGGCCGGGGCGATACAGCTCTCGATTCTGAGGCTTGGGGAAGGGCTCGGGGTCTTCTAGGGGTCCGTTCACTTCCTGCATGTGGGCTGTCACCCCTCAGCTTGATCACTTCCAGAAATGGGGCACTTGCTGCTGAGGGAGGGACCCTGCTCCGTTATTATTATTATTTTATTATTATTATTATTATTATTATTATTATTATTATTATTTTCTAATGGCTACCTTCTGTTCAATGACAGGTCCTGGGCTCAGTATCTTACATAATCACTTCATGTAATCCTTGTGTGACTTCTATGGGCAGAGAATTACGTTCACTGTGAAGAAGCAGAAACAGAGGCTCAGAGAGTGGACCAACTTGCCAAAGCCACACAGCTAGTAAGTTGGGGACCCAGGATTCAATCTCAGGCCAACTGGGTCCAAGACCTAGGCTCTTAACCGCTACCATCATTTGCCAAATTTAATCGCCAGGATGTCCATTCTTATGTTAAATGCAAATCAGCCACTGTATTAGCTACGGATTGATGGCAGCAAAGTAACACAAAACTCAGGGGCTTCGAACAACGCGCGTTTGTGGCCCACCGTCCCTGGGACCAGGAGTCCGGCCCCGCTTAGATGGGGCCCTGCCCCGGGTCCCTCACAGGCTGCTGTGAACGTGCCCGGAGGGCTGGGACGCATCTCAGAGCCCCGTGGGGAAGGACCTCCTTCCGCATGCACGGGGTCGTTGGCGACATTCCGCTCTGTGTGAGCTGTTAGACTGCGGGCCCAGGCTCCTCGCCGGCTGTCGGCCCGAGGCCGCCACGGAGGCCTCTCCACTGTGGCAGCCCGTCACCAACGCGTGCCGCAGAGACAGAGTCCAGGAAGACAGAAGTCACCGTCTTTTGTGACATCCTACCACTTTGCTGTATTCTGCTCATGGGGGGCAGTCAGCAGGTACAGCCAACACGCAAAGGCAGAGGACTCCACAAAGGTGCGACGACCAGGAGGAAGGGTTGCCGAGGGCCGTCTTTGAAAGCTGCCCGTCACAGCCGCCCGACCGCCATACAAGAGTGGCTCCAGTTTTGCCTCTGAAAGCCAGACAGAAGTAGTCTCTTACCCATCCACCTACCCTCCATCCAACCATCCATCTACCCACCCACCCACCCACCTACCTATCCATCCATCCATCCATCTGTCTGTCCATCTGTCCATCTACCCTCCCTCTATCCATCCATCCACCCACCCACCCATCCACCTACCCTCCATCCAACCATCCACCTACCCACCCACCCACCCACCTACTTATCCATCCACCCACCCATCCATCCATCCATCTATCCATCTGTCCATCTACCCTCCATCCAACCATCCATCTACCCACTCACCCACCCACCTACCTATCCATCCATCCATCTATCCATCTGTCCATCTACCCTCCCTCCATCCATCCATCCATCCACCCACCCACCCACCCACCCACCTACCTATCCTTCCATCCATCCATCTGTCTGTCCATCCATCCATCCATCCACCCACCCACCCACCCACCTACCTATCCATCCGTCCGTCTGTCCATCCATCCATCCATCCATCCACCCACCCATCTACCCACCTACCTATCTATCCATCCATCCATCCTCCCATCCATCACTCCATCCATCCATCCACCCATGTTAACAAACATTTGAACAGGAAACTATAAGCCAGACCCCATGTTAGGCTCAGAAGACACCAGGATGATCAGTTATTCCCTCTTTGCCTCACTGTCCCCACCACCAGAGGCTCCCAGCTGAGCCTGCACACACAGGGGTTTGGTGGGGAGTGTCCACTGGATGCTCTGTTCTTCAGGAGCATCAGTTCTCTGCCAACTGGTCCTCGTACTCCACACCCTTGAGATTCCTTCCCCTCCTACTCACTCTTCTTTCTTTGTCTTGTTCAGTTAAAAAAAAAAAAAACTATTTTAAGCACCTCCTAAGTGCAACGAGTGATGGTAGCTGGTGTGGGCATGCACGTGTGTGTGTGTGCACATGCGTGCGTGTAGGGTTAGATCTGGTTTTCTTGGCTGACTCTCCTCCTTTCTCACCAGTGCTTTTCCTGCCTTCCCTTAGCTCCTGAGGAGAGCAGGGCCCCACAGCTTTCTGGAGACCCCTCTCCTGCCACATGGGCACAGGGCCCAGCTCCGAGCTGCGCCTGTGATTCCCCACTCCCCAGCCTCGCCTGCCTGTGGACCCCACCTCCTGACCCCACCTCCTGACCCCGCTGAGGTCCAGGGCCGGGTGAGTGAGCTCCGGGAAGAGGGTGACAGGGTCCGTGGGGTTAGCCTCCTGAGGTGCACGGACGGATGCCTTTGGGAGCTGGAACTGTACGTCTTTACGTGGGAGACCATCCATTTCGCACATTTGTGGGGCGCCTGGCAGGTGTGGATAGTGTGCTGGGCCTTGGGGGTACCCCTGGGAGCACCTTGAACGTGAATCTCGTTTTATTGTGCCTCCTCCTCGCCCTCTCTGCTTCCAAGCTGGCCCACTCAGCCCCGACCTGGGCTGCTGCAACATTCTGTCCGTGGTCCCCTGGGTTCTCTCTCTGCCGGTCGCTCCCAGTCCTTCCCACCCCATCCCACTCTGTCCGCCACGCGAATGTGCTGGCACAGCCCTGAGCTTGTCACTTCCTTCTCAAGAACATGTTACATAACCTCTGTTCACAGTTTCGTGAGCATCCTAGAAATGTCCTCTCTACATAATCTCTCTTTCTCACACACACACACGCACACACCCATATCTGTGTTTTATTTAGGCTGGACCACAGCATATAGGTCTCCTCTGTCTCTGTTGCCTTGGCAGTTTTCCAATGCAGCACACCTTAAATACTTTACTCTTTTGACTGATCACCTATCGTTCTGCTATGGGGATATTCTGGGGTGATCCTGACGGCCATAGATTGAATGTTTGTGTCCCCTCAAAACTGATATGTTGAAACCAAACTCCCAGGGTGATGGCGTTGGAAGGCGGAGCCTGTGGGAGGTGCTGGGGGCGGGCCTGAGGAGGGAGCCCTCCTGCATGCAGTTAGTGCCCCTCTAAGGGAGAGAGAGCCCAGGGAGCTCCGTGCCCCTTCCGCTGGAGGGAGGGTGGCCAGCTCTGAACCAGGAAGTGGGCTCTCCCCACAAACAGAATCTGCCAGTGCCTTGACCTTGGACTTCCCAGTCTCCCGAACTGCGAGAAATTAATTTCTGTTGTTTAGAAGCCCCCCGATCTGTGGCACTTTGTGATAGCAGCTTGAATGGCTAAGACGGGAGAGACCCTTCTCAAGACCTGAGATGCTCTTGACCAGAAGCTTTTGACATGTTTTCTGGGTGATAACTTTTGATAGATCTTTAGCGGACTTAATAACGATAAGCCCATTATTTTAAGGAGATTATTATAATTGTGCGTTGATGAGAACTGAACATTCAAGTGTAGTAAGTTCAGTTCATTATAAGGGAATTTTTTTGAAAAATTATCTACTAACTTCCCGTGTAAAGTTTGCTGTTGGGACCGGGGAGAGGAGGGAAATTTAAATGTTTGAAACTTTTTTAAGTTGTGTTGTTATTTTTAAAACACATTTGACATACGTAAAGGCATGGGACGAGGCCTGGTCAAGAAGAAGAACGGGGCAGAAGCGCGGATAATTGGCCGCCACGCCGGGGCCCACCTTGGGGTCCGGCGCCGTCCCACGCACTGCACGTGAATCAGCTTGTTCAGTCTCCACCGCAGTCTTCTGATGCGGAAGCCCGGCGGGCAGAGGTCAGATAGCTTGCCCAAGGTCACAGGAAATGTCCTGAGCGCACAGAAATGCTGATATAGATACAGATCTATCGCATATATGTACACCCTGTGTGTGTCATGTGGCTGCATATTTGATTTCGAGGGCAAGAAAGCGAAGTCTCTAGGTGCCACAAATGGACAAGCAATTCTCAGGTAATTAACTCTCTATCTACCCTGGTGAGCGGGTGCTTTCGGGACTCACACACACACGGCCGGGGGTGTCCTTAAGTTGACAGGTATGGGAGAACGGGAATCCCAGCCTTTGGACTTGAACGCAGCAGGAAGCCGGGAGAGGAGTTACAGCTGATGAGCTAGAAAATGTCCTAGGCCACGAGCAGAAATCGCATCACCTACGAGAAAACGGAGAACAAAGTGGACTTGCACGTGGGGCTCACACTTTCACCACTCATGAATGTAAGACAGAAACCGAGAAAGACAGCCGAGGAAGGGTGAGTCCAGAAGACTTAGGCAGACAGCTTTGGGGAGTGTCCTTGATCTGGGGCACGGGTGGGACCACCAGGGGGAGTGCCTCCGCCGCCACACCCGAGAGATGGTGCCCATGGAGGGTGAGCTCGCACACGGCAATTGTAAAGCATTCGAGGAGGACCAATATGAAGAACATAAAAGAATATGAATCATTAAGGAAGGGGAAGGGTCAAGTCAAGGAACATGTGTAAAGGACCCGTGGACAAAGGCAATGAGGTGGGGGAAGGACTGAATGTGGGGGTGGGGGTTGGGCAGGGCAGCGGAGAGTAATGGGGGAAATGGAGAAAAGTGTAACCGAATAACAATAACATAAATACAAAAATAAGAACATTAAAAATAGTATTATAATAAGCTCTGAAGCATTTGAAGAAGTCCAATACAAACAAAGCCTCCCACAAAAATGGAGTTCACACATGAGGAAAGAGAAACAATAGAGTTATATAAAAAGAGTAAAAAAATAAGTATGTTTAAGGTGCTTAAAGAGATGAATGAGTAAAATCTGTAAAACAAAAATAATCCTTTTTAAAAATTTAAGACTTTAATTTTTCAGAGCAGTCTTAGGTCCGCAGCCAAACTGAGGGGAAGGCACAGAGATTCCCCGTTACCACGTTTTGCTGGGATGATGTGCACCCGTGGTTTTGTGCATGTCACACTCGGGATTTATTCTGCCCACGGTACGTAATCATTGCACCATGTATACCATGCATCCTGATTTTTCCCTCAAAACTTTGGGCAAAAAGTGAGCATTATACACAGCAGAATACGGCACTCCCTGCCCCCACACGTGCCCGGCCTCCCCCATTACCAGCCTCCCACCACAGCAGGGCAGCTGTTATAACCAATGGGCCTACCCGGCACATCACCGTCGCCCACGTCCATCATTCACAGGAGGGTTCACCCGGTGCTGTGTGTTTGGACAGGTGTACAATGACATGCCCGTTAGGGTGGCATACGGAGAGTATTTTCACCGCCCTGAAAGTTGTCCGTGCTTCTCCTACTCAGCCCCGCCCCCAATCCCTGGAAATCCCGGATCTTTTCGGCCTGCACAGCTCTGCCTTTTCCAGAATGTCACGGAGCTGGAGCCGCACGGTGCGCAGCCTTATCAGACGGGCTTCTTCTGCTGAGCCAGAGTCATTTAGGGTTTTCATGGCTTCCTAGCTCATTGCTTTTTAATGCTGAGGAAATTAGTTTATTAAAAAGGAAATTCAAAGAAGGACTAAGTAGAAATTGTGGAAATAAAAAGCATTGCAGTTAAAAAAAAACAACTCTTAGCTAGACACAACTCTGGATTTAGGGATTTGGAAGGTATATCTGAGAAAATTACCCCGAATGCAGCACCAGGAAGCAAACAGGATGGAAAATGTGAAAAATTAGTCAAAAGACATCTGGAGAACAAAGCAAGAAAACCAAATGCACACTTAATGGGCTATCCCGAAGGAGAGAGAGGAAGGGAGGCGACGTAGGAGCGTTAACGATGGAGAAGCCTTCACAGTTGAAGAGAGACATGCACTCTGAGTTTGGAAAGCCTGTGGGGTTCCAGACAAGCTAAATAAAATGAATTCACATCTGGTAACCTAGACAGTGGGGTAACAGAGCATCGAAGGTAAGGAAAAGCCCTCAAAGCCGCCAGAGATTTCAGAAGTAGTGGAGACCCCAGCCAGGCGTGGCCCACCCCCTGGCTTCCTCACACTCGAACTGAGCACCCACTATGCGCTGGCCCGTGCTCCCCTGTGGAGATGTTCTAGCTCTGTCTCTGTGAACTTTACTTTTCTCCCTGGTCTAGCCCAGGTCATACTCCTTCCTCCAGGGAGTCTTCCTGACTACCCCTGTTCTCAACACTTCTCCCTGCTCTCCATCACTGTCCCCATCACACTCTGCCCCCACCACTGGGTGCCCACCTTCGCTGGCTTCTCTCCCTTGGGTGTTCGTCCTTGTTCCCCACGTAAACAGTGAGCGCTGGGGCCTTATCCATGATCTCCTCTCCCCAAGTGAGTGTGGTGTTGGCCGGCTATGCACACATGTACGGTGAATATTCTGGAACTCTTAATCAATCGATCCTTTGGAGTCAAATATGAGTTTAGTTCTCACACTGAGTCAAGCCCATTTTTACGAGCTCTTTGGGCCCCTTGAAAGCATATTTCCACTCGATGGTCCGGCCAGGGTAGAGTTAATAGGCACTCTTAAGCCGAGTTTCAAAGCCTGTCATTATATTACTTATGATCGTTTTAAAAATAACCCCTTTGTAAACTAATAATCAAATCATCTGTGCCTGGGAGAGTACAGGAAGTAAAGAAACATCATTTGTGATCCCGCTGGTTAAAATGGATGATGATACTTATTTATTCATTCTACGTTCACTAATTATTTGCTAAATACCTCTTCCGTTCCAGGCACCATGCTAAGTTTTGGGAGCGCAGTAATACATGTTCCAATATAAGTTTTGTTTATTTTTCACACAGATTTTTGAGTATATAATACGCAAATTTGCAGACGTGCGACCGTAGCTGATACGCTGCCATGTGCCCTGCTTTTACATTGCAGTTCACACAGTCCGGCATTTTCTCACGCATTATCTTTAACACACGCTTTTAGTTCACCAGCTGCCTAAAATTCACTTTATGGGCGAGTTAGGATTTATTTGATGAGCCACCAACTGCACTTACCTCACTTCTGAAACCCCCTTTCTGGGCCCAGGGAATCAGTGGGAGAGCAACCGGAAGGTAACAGCGTCAACTTCAAGGCCATTCCTGGACCTCCGGCAGGGGTGGGGGGTGGGGGGTGGGGAGTGGGGCTGAGCATCAGCGCTGGGGTCTGGGCTTATCAGGGCGTTCACAGGGGCTGGCCTTTGGGTGGGGCTCTCAAACACAATTCCAAAGTCAGCCCGTGGCCGTGGGAAGATGAGACCAGAGTAGCAGCAAGGGGACCCAGGACTGGCCTTGAAGGCATCACGCGGACCCCCCAGGAAAGAGGCCCCAGCTGTTGCTGCTCTAGGCTCTGAGCCACAGGAACCATCCAGAGCTGAAGACGGGAAAGAACCGTGTCCAGCGGAGGGAAGGGGAGTAGGTGAGGGGGAACCCCCCTCATCCCTCCGTTCTTGACTAAGAAGCACCCTTTGAACTGAACGGACTGCCTTCTGATTTTTCCAGCTCCTGCGGCCTCCCCCACACTGGCGGTGGACTGGGGTGAGGTGGGCGATACTTACTGTCTGACTGTGTGCCCGCCACGGACTCTCCTCCTGGGGCTGAGCTCGGGCCGTGGTGGATCTGGTTAGGCACGCCGCAGGGGCGCCCAGAAGCAAAGGGCTTGTTGCCGTGTCCATCCACGTGCTGGTGCTGGGTGAGGGGTTTAGGCGGGCCACGCGAATGCTCACCCGGTGGGGCGGCCCTGCTGGCAAAGGCCGCCTCGCCCCTCCGTTCGCTCAGCTGGTGAGTGTGGGTAGAGCACCCGTGACGTGTCCAAGACACTGCGGGTGCTGCATTGTAGCAGCGGGCGAGTCATACCGTCTGCTCCCAGGCAGCTCGGCGTCTCCTGTGTTGTCGTTGCTCCCATTTTTCAGAGACGGAAACCAAGGTCACAAGAGGACAAGAAAGCTGCCCTGCTCACCCAGCTGGCCCGGGCAGAGCCGGAGAGGAGCTGAGGCCTGGGCGGCCCCAGCCCCCGCTGCACCTGCAGACCCTCCCAGGCCCTGGAAGTTGGAGGTCCCTGAGGCGCACACACTCGGCCCGCCGCATCCATCCAAGAGGCAGGCTTGACTCGGGCGGCCTGCGGCTCATGCTGATTCAGCATGACTACGTCAGGGCTCCTTCCCGGCTCGTGAGAGGCGGCATCCCAACTGGGCCAGGGCTGGGTCTGTCCGCTGACATCACCTGGAACGGGGCGGCAGGTGAGTGGGCGGCAGAAGTCGGGGCCTCCCTCGGGTGTTTATAGGCCCGGACTCGGCGGTGGAGGCTGTGAGCCTCGGGGTGAAGCCAGGGGAGCTCGGGAGCTGTCCTGTCCTTTTAGGTTCCCGCTGCCTCTGTTCACACACGCTGATTTCCAAGCCGGGCCCCAGGATCCGACCTGGAACCCTCTCTCCCTGAGGTCCAGCTTCCCTCGGAATCAACCCAGCTGTCCCCTTGTTGATATAAACAGGAGTTCTTCTGTACCAGGTAATTACGGGGTGATGGTGCCATACTTGGGGATGCCTCAGAAGGTGGCAATTTTTAAATGCGCCAGCTTATAGCCCCTCAACCCCTGAGATGTCTGTCACCCACTTTTTGGGGGTGTCCAGAGGACACGTTGGATGGGAAATGTGGGATGGAGGCTCAGATCAGCCAGTTCAAGAAAACGCCTCACTTTACCCTCATGTTATTGCCGGTCTGACCTTCAGGAAGGATGCTCAGTGGTCCTGGCCTGGCCTGGGAGCTGCGAGAGCCCCTCGCCTGGGGCGGGAATCCCTGCGGAGCCCTGGGCCCAAGCAGAGTTGTTTGGGTGTTTGTGTCTTTTAATTTTTATTTATTGATTTGAGAGAGAGAGAAAGAAAGAAACATCAAATTGTTCCACTTATTTATGCATTCATTGGTTGCTTCTTGTTTATGCCCTGACCAGGGTTCCAACCCTCGACCTTGGTGTGTCGGGAAGGCGCTCTAACCCACTGAGCTACCCGCCACGGCCCACGCTGAGTTGGGGAGCCTGGTGGAGTTGCGGTTTTCTTGGGGGAAAGAGGCTGCCCCACACGCTTGCTTTGCCGGAGCCGAGGCAGGCCACATGCAGGCTCCGTCTGCTCTTCGGAGAGATGGTGTTATTTCAACATGGCAGCCAACCGGCCAGCATCCCACCCAAAACCGGCCCCGAGGACAAGGGCCATTCCTCTGGGGAGCGCTGCAGAGCACGCCTCCGTCTCGCTCCCCAGAAGCACTGGCTCTCACTTATCGCCGAGGGCTCCTGGCAGGCAGGCCCAGGGCTCGCGTGCTTCCCTGTCTCCCGGCCCATGGAGCGTGTTCAACACAGATTTGTGAGTTGGCAGAGTCCTCCTGAAGGAGGTGAGGGAATGCCAGCAGCCACGGTGCTCCCAGGAGGAGAGAGAAGGCGGTCAGGGCCCCTCCACCTCTGGCCTTCGGTTAGGAGCGTTCAGACTTCAGAGTCCCAGCTGGGGGCCCGTGGCAGGAGAGGCCAGTGGTTAGGGGCGTCTGTTCTGAAATAAGGCAGATCCAGGCTCCAATCCTCCCACCTTCCCCGACTGCAGGAAGTCACCCGCCACCTCCATGACTCACGGCTCAGCTTCCCCACTCTGAGCTGGGAGCTCGAGGGCAGGCCTCGCGGGCCGAGTGGGAAGAAGTGAGCTTCGGAGTGTAAGATGCTTCGCCCTGGGCTTGGCGTCCATGAGGCTACAAGCCACTGTGGCCACTGGTGGCCTCAGGTGGGACCGTCTGAAATTGCCGCTGTTCAACCATTTTTGACCTACAAAATGGCAGTGTTTCAGGGTGAAGGCTGGCACTGTTGTCTCTCTGATCGCCTGTCTGCTGAGGCCCCGCCCAGCCTCCCCCGGGGGATCAGGTCCTCAGGGTCACCTCCTCCAGCACCCTTCCTGCCAGGCGGGGAGACAGAGCCCAGGGAGAAGGTCCCTGCCCAGAGATACGCAACCTGATGGGCATGAACCGAGGCCCAGAATCCAGTTCCTAACCGAGTTCTCTTTCCACTACCTCAGCCTGAAGCGGCTGCCATGTTTGAACCAGAGCTGGGGGCCGAGTGGGCAGCTACCTACACCAGGGGCTGATGTATCCCTGGAAGTAATGAAGTGCAGGAAGGTGACACTTTCCAGACCCCTTTAGAAGTGTCTGTAGATCCAGCTCTGATGCTTTAGGCCTGGGCGAGCTCTGTCTGCTCATCTGTACAATCGGGATGATAGCATCACCTTCATGGGGGCGTCGTGGGGGCTGAGTGAGGACCATTTGCCAGCTGTATTGTAAATAATACAGTTTGTAAATACAACTTCCAATTTAAAAAATGGTACACAGCACTTGAAGAGCACCCGGTGCTTGGCCAGGGCCACTTACGTGTTTGCTGTCATTACCGTGAAGACATTTGGGGACTGGTATTACCCACGCAAGTGTGAGTCTGGGCTGGGGCTGAGTTACTGAGAATAGAGAAGAACCCTCTAGAATGGACCCCAAGGTGCTCTTTTCCTCCACCCCACTCCCTCCTGCACCAGCTGTGGCTCTAAACACACAAGGACTAGCAGCCCAGGGGCACGGAGTCCGCTCCTTTTATTCACACAGCTTCTCCAGTTCCCAGATGACCCAGGGCTCGAGGCCAGAGCACAGCACATCTTTGCTGGACGGAAGGCTAAACTTGTCCCTGCCCTGGAGGGTCTGAGTGTAAAGGAGGAATCGGGAAACAGTCAGAGGTGCTGTGGAAATCCATTCAGAACACTTGAAGCCCGTGCATTCTCACATCCTCCCTAATGCACCCTCCAAATCATGGGATTTCTGCTGTTTTTACGAGCCTGCTGTCCGGGGAGTCTGCTTCTCCAGGCTCTTGTCTTATCTCTCCCGGAAAATTGCAACAGACTCACCCTCTGCCCCTGTCCCCTGAAGCTAAAAGAGCGACTTCCTAAAAATCATCAATCAGGTTAGATCACTCCCTTGCCTAAACACGTTCCAAATCTTCCCATTGCCTCCAGGTTAAATCTCACTCCCCAGGGCCAAGGAGCACAGGCAAAGATGCTCGACATCACTAGTCAGGGGGATCACAGCTTCACACCCACTGGGAGGGCGATTTTCAAAAGCCATACTCTCGAGGGGCGAGGAGCAGGTGGAGAGACTGGGAGCCTCGTGCCGGCTGGCAGGGTGCGAGCCGGGCCAGCCGCTGCGGGGAGCCGTCTGGCAGCAGCTCGGAGAGTTAAGCACAGAAGTCCCACACGGCCCGGCGATTCCACTCCCAGGCAAATACTCCGGAGCCGAAGTAAATCCCGATGCATTTTCTAGGGGACGTTACTGCTGTGCCGAATCTTTCCTCCATTTTCATTTCAATTTTGAATTGCATTGATTTTTTTCTCACCTATATTTCATAACAAAGTTCCCTCAGCCACCGTTATGGCTGCCAAGCCCTATCTGCTCAGACTCCAATGTTTCAGGTCGAGATTTTATCACAAAGACTAAGTCCTTTTTCCCACATTTGGGCAGCCTCGCATTTTTATCTTGGTGGCCTTTGCCCAGCTAGTTTTACTTTGTGACACTGTCCTAACAATGCTGTTCGCCTCAGATTGGCTGCAATACCGATGGCTTGCATGTATGTCTCAGACATGTTAAATAAGTCGTCAACAGATAATCACATACCCAGCAGGGACAAATGCAAGCAGTGGGGAAGGGCATGCAGAGGAGAGGCTGTCACTGCCGGCCCTCCGGAGCCTTGCGCCTGGGTCCGCCACGGAGCATCCAGTTAGGTCAAGGGGCCGGGTCTTCGAGTTCTGGGCAGGCCCACCGCAGCTGCGGTCCTCCCGGGGATGACCAGCAGGGGGCTCTCTTCAGCTGAGGGACCCTGCTCTGCAGCCTGCCCTCGCTGCAGCTGGGGTCCCAGGTGGCCCACCATGGAGGTCACTGCCACACAAGGTCACCAAGTTATCGCTGCCCACCCCCTACCCCTTTTGGCCAGATGCTTGTTTTTAATGTTTATTTTTTTGTACCTCTGGAGGACCCTCCCAGCCCAGGCAAGCTGTCAGGGGCCTAAGTCTCCCATTCCAGATGCACCTCCCTGGCCCTGGATTGAGCCCACACATTGGGGGCGGCTGGGAACGCAGCCTCGGGCGGTTGGCGGCAGCGAGCCTGGAGAGTCAAGGCTTTCCCCCGCTTTTTCCTTTTTTTCTAAGGTGACTTTCCAGGGCTCTGCAGTTATAAAAAGCACATATGTGTCATTCTCTGGCAGTCTGACAGCTGCAGAATGTCATTTGGCAAGGCCTCCTGTCCAACCCAAGGCTTAGCATTTGATTGGCAAAAGCAGTTGAAGGTCATCACAGACTTGTCCTAATGAGGTTTGTTAACTTAGAATAAAAATTCAACACAAAATATACTTTTCCAAATCCCCCTTCCCCGAAGTCTCACGGACAGAGCGCTGCCAAACTCCAAGGCAGGCACGTGCAGAGCTGGCAGACAGGACCTTGGAGGGTAATAAGGGGGACAGATCCCGTGGGGAAGGACAGGCCTACAGCCTCGGGCGGCTCGCCCGTGGCGTGGGCACCCCCTGCCTGGAAGCGTGGCTCCGGCCCATCTCAGGCTGTGACTGCAGGGGACCCTTTCCACGTCTCCCCCAGGCCCCATGGCACCCTGCGCCGTCCTGCAGAAGGAGAGAGTGTTCCAGTCGGGAACCCACGCCTACAGAATCCCTGCTCTGCTCTACCTGCCACAGCAGAAGACCCTGCTGGCCTTCGCAGAAAAGCGGGTGAGCAAGAAGGATGAGCATGCGGAGCTGATCGTCCTGCGCAGGGGGAGCTACGACGCGTCCACCCACCAGGTCCAGGTAAGGCAGGGTGAGGCTGCAACAGCCCCGCTGAGAATACAGGGACCACGCTACCCTTAGCTGGCTGGGATCTGGGGACAGAGGGGCAGGAGACACTGAAACCCAGGAGGGGCCTGGGGCTCTTTATCATGGATGAGACAGAGCAAGTGGCCCCAAGGGGTCGCCCAGAAAACCTGGGTTCACCAGGACCAAGTCCAGGTGGCCCAGCAGCCTCGGCTTCAGGTCATGACTGGACCAGTCCTGGGAAGCTGAAGTTCAGAAGGGTTTTCCTGCGTTACTGAGAACCTGAGGGAGGGCTAGTTTATCACACAACTGGGGTTGTGTCCCTTGAGTAAAATTAACCCGGGGAGTGGGGGCTGGGGAGGGTGGGAATGATTGCTGTGTCCCCAAGTTCCAGCATGTAGAGCAAGTCGTTGATTTTGACAAAGACACCCAAGGCTGGTGGATCGCGTACACAGGGTTTAATATCAGTACCGTCATTACCCTGTGGTCCTTAGGACGTAGCAGCAGTTCAGAGCATGGGGTCGGAAGCAGATGGACCTGGGTTCAAGTTCTGGTTCTGTCACTTCCCAGAGGTGTGGCCTTGGACAACTCCTGTACCCTATCTAAGCTTCTCATTGTCCAGACGTAAGATGGGGCTCCTATAACCCACCTTCCAGGAGTGGGGGTTAGGGTAGACGAGATGATGTAAGGCTCCCGACAGAGCCCGCCTTTAGAATCGCTCTCTGGGGACAGCTGTTACTGAACGGGGTAGACGGCCGAGGGGCCGCACGGATGGCATAGACTGGGGAATCACGGATGCTCCGTGTGACCCCTAGTGTTGTGGAGATGCCCCCCCCCAGGCTGCGTGACTAGTGTGATATGTAGAAGACGGGAGGTGACTGTCACATTCTGCCCCACGCAAGTCAGACAATCGCCGTCACTGCCTGGGCTTCACTTTCCCAGGCCGTGACGTTGGCTGGGGCTGGTCGGTTAGGGAACCAGGACGAAGCTGGGAATGGCTCCTGCCCCAGCGGCCTCTGTGACCATTGTTAACTCAGCATAAAAGTTGTTCTAAGCCCAGCGCAGGTTCTCTGCGACCCACGTCAGTGGGAACGGAGGCAGCGGCCTTAGAGGGCAGCGGGCTACATTGGAGCGGGGGAGGCGGAGCTCTGGGAGGCAGTGTGGGGGTGCTGGGCGACGGCTTTTCCTTGACGACCTTGGACCTAACCCCCCGAGATGTCTCCACCCAGAGTCGGCTCCGGTCATTGTCACTGATCTCCTTAAAGCAGCCCTTCTCTGTCTCCTCTCCTCACATTCAGTGGCACGCTCAGGAGGTGGTGGCCCAAGCCCAGCTGGAGGGCCACCGGTCCATGAACCCAAGCCCCTTATATGACGAGAAGACGGGGGTCCTCTTCCTCTTCTTCATTGCCATCCCCGGGCAGGTCTCCGAGCACCACCAGCTCCACACCAAGGTCAACATGACGCGGCTGTGCCAAGTCACCAGCACGGACCACGGGAGGTCCTGGAGCCCGGCCAGAGACCTCACGGGCTCGGCCATCGGCCCCGCCCACAAGGAGTGGGCCACGTTCGCGGTGGGCCCGGGGCACTGCCTGCAGCTGCACGACGGGGCGCAGAGCCTGCTGGTGCCCGCCTACGCCTACCGGAACCTGCACGCCCACCGGCGGCCCAGCCCCTTCGCCTTCTGCTTCATCAGCCACGACCACGGGCTCACGTGGGAAAGAAGCAACTTTGTGGCCCCGGACACCCTGGAGTGCCAGGTGGCCGAGGTCGGGGATGCAGAACAGAGGGTGGTGTACCTGAACGCTAGAAGCCTCCTGAACGCCAGGGTTCAGGCCGAGAGCACCAACGACGGGCTCGATTTCAGGGGCATCCAGCCGGTGCAGAAGCTCCTGGAGCCCCCCAACGGCTGCCACGGCAGCGTCGTCAGCTTCCCCAGCCCCCGAGCAGGGTCAGACTCCTCGGACACGTGGCTGCTCTACACTCACCCGACCGACCCCCTGCAGAGATCCAACCTGGGCGCCTACCTCAACACGCGGCCGCCGGCCCCCGACGCCTGGTCCCCGCCCGCCCTGCTGGCCAAGGGCAGCTGCGCCTACTCGGACCTCCAGAGCCTGGGCGTCGGCCCCGATGGCTCGCCCCAGTTTGGGTGTCTGTACGAATCTGATAACTACGAGGAGATCGTCTTCCTCCTGTTCACCCTGAAACAAGCCTTCCCTGCTGAACTTTCACCTCGGTGAGCCTGCCAGGTGCTGCCCCCACCCCTAATTCTTGTCCCCCCGACCGAGAGACTGACGGGTCTGCCTCTGACTTCTCAGGCGTTCTTGGTTCCCATCGCCGAAAGCGTGAGGTCTGCTTTTTGGCCCCGTCCTCCTTGGCTGTTTCACCTTCTCAGAAGATTCTGTTTTCAGTCCAGAAACCGAAGGAGCCTGGCTTGCCAGAGCCCCTCGGTGGGGCAGGCGCGGAGAGCTCTGCCTGCGCTCGGCCCCAGCTCCTGTGCACGGCCCAATAAATTATCCAGTGCCTCCCACTTCTTGGGGAGAAGCGTTTCTGGGGAAAGGCTGAGACGGTGCCGTCAGTGAGCAGACACGTGCGGCTGTGGGTGTGTTTGAGTGTGTCTGTGTGCGTCTGCTCTGGCAGACAGGTGGGGAACAGCTTCCTGGAGAGGTAAGGCAGCGTCTAGGAAAATCGGGCCAGCTGGAGCCATCCGACCAGTTTCCCAGGGCTGCCGCAAAGTGACCACAAAGCTGGCGGCTAAAACGGCAGAGATGTGCTCTCTCACACCAAAGTTGGGGTGTCTGAAAGGCTGTCCTCCCCCTACCCCCAAGGCTCTAGGGTAGGATCCTTCCCGGCCTCTTCCTGCTTCCGGGGCCCCAGGCAGTCCCGGCTCACGGCTCTATCACTTTAACGCCTCTGCCTTCTGATGCCTTTCTCCTCCTTCTCCCGCGTTGCCTCTCCTGTCCCTTGCCAGCACACCTGTCGTTGGATGCAGGGAGCAACTGGACAATCCAGGGCGAGCCTTCACTTAATTACATCGGCAAAGGCTCTCTTCCAAACAAGGTCACACTCACCGATTCTGAGAGTTAGGACCTGGCTGTACGTCTGGGGGCCGTCGTTCAGCCCACCAAGGTTATAAGAAGTTATTTTTGTGTGGGTGATGTGGCTACAGACGAAGCCCCGATCAATCAGATGACTCAGAAGTGTGGGGGGCGGCAGGGACTGAGCTGTCGAGTGCACATCTGTGACACAGCTGCTCTGGGGCACTCGGTCTTCATGGTGACAGCTGTGTCACCAGGTGGAGGTGGAGAGGGAAGGGAAAGGGTGACACTGACACCTAGCTGAGCTCCGGGGTCTTCAGGGGCTTCGGGCACGTGTCCCTGTGGAAGACCCAGCTTGCCCCCTGCCCCTTCTGATCGGCTCTTGTACGGATTAGACCAGTCCGGCAGTTTGGTGAGAGGGGTCAATGACAAAGGCACAAAGGCACAAAGGCAGTGGGTTGGTGCAGTTGAGCGGTGTCCCACGTGGCCAGGCAGCAGGTAAAGGGAATTTTCACAGCGAGCGGAGCCGGAGGCGTGGCTTCGGTGCTAGATGCGGTCCCGGCACTGACCTCCTGCCTGGGGGCTGCTTCTCCTTGTGGGGCTTTAATAAACCCAGCTGGAAAGCTGGGGAGTTGGGGCCTGGCCGTTGCCGGAACGGGCCCCTCTGCTTCGGAGCTGCCCACCCGGTATCTTCCACACCTGCCAGGGCAGCTGGTGGGGGCAGAGTGAGGGGTCAGAGGCTGAGTGAGGGGGGCGAGCAGAGGGCGTGCAGGCGAGAGGCGGCACACCCTCCAGGGGAGCAGTCCCTCTGTGTGTGATCGAATCAGGACGCTTCTGCAAGTGCGATGCTAGTAATGATCACACCAAGACGGTGGGTGTTAACCAGGCCTGTCCCAGGAGAGCTGACGGGTTTGAGAGAGAAAGACCCACCAAGGACCGTGCCGGGGACTGGCCTCCGCTGACCACCCTGGAAAGCCCGTTTCCTGTGAAGGGTCGTGAGACGAGGAAGCCTGGGAGAGGGTATTTGGCCACTGCCAAGCAGAACGTCCCTCTCTTAGATCCCCACCCGTCACAGGGGTCGGTGGGTCTCAATTCCAACTGCTTGTTTGAATTCCCTGGGGAGCTTTTAAACCGGGCTGATGCTCGGGCCCCAGCCCTGACCAACTGACTCACAATCTCTGGGTGTGGGGGCCCAGGCATCAGTATTTTTTTCCAAAAGCTCCTCAAGTTATTCTAGTGGACATAAGCCTTAATCACCGTTGGCACAGATGATCTCTAAAGTTTTTCTAGTTCTGAATTTATACAAATGCCAGAGTCTTCCGATTTGAATCTTTAAAAAGGTAGAGTTTGTTTGGGTGAAGCTAAACCAATCTGCTCTTCGAAACACACCACTCAGGGTGAAAGAAAAAGCTGTAGACGGGAAAACACATTTATCATACATACATCTGACAAAGGACTCGTATCCGGAATACAGAGAGAGCAACTACAATAGGAAAAAGACAAACGGTGCAGTAAAAATGGGAAAAAGGCTGGAACAGGCACTTCGTGAAAGAGAATATATCCTACAGGCGGCCACACACACAGTCGTCAGGAAACTGCGCGTTACAACCTGAGACACGCACACACTCGAACGACTGACACCAGAAATACTGACAGCAGCAAGCAGTGGCAAGAGTGCGAAGCACTCGCCTGCATTTCTGGAGGAAGCGGAACTGGCATGACAGAGGCTCGGCAGTTTCTCCTAACACTGAACACGCAAGGGCCTTGTGACCCAGCGACCCCGCGCTGGGGCACGCCTCCAGGAAAAAGGCCGCAGTGCACAAGGCAGAATATTTGCAGCAGCTTCGTTCATACGAGTCCCAAACTGGACACGGCCCAGCTGTCCATTAGAAACAGAATGGACAGCTGTACTGGGCAGCACTGATGCAATGGAATAGGACCCAGGAATCAGAGAACGGACTGCGGCTGCGTGCAGTGACGTCGCTGGTTTGCAGACCGTAGGCTGAGTGAAAGAAGGCAGATTCAAAAGAGCGCATTCTTTCTGATTCTCCTTACAGGAAGCTCAAGAACAGGAGAAACCCCCCGGGGGCTGGTAGGTCCAGAGGGTGGCCGGGCCTGGTGGAGGCGCACTGTTCGCGGGAAGGGCTGGAAGCGGGCTCCGGGGGGCCGGGAACTCTCCGGTGTGTGGCCTGGAGCTGGTCAGGGGGGCGCGGTGAGCAGCTCGCACGAGACTCTCGCCCCTCGCTGTGTGTGTTGTATCTGAACAAAATGTAAAAGGTGAACCGAAGAGTGGATTTTCTTGTTAAAACTGCAAACCAGAAGGTTATACTGGACCGTGAAACTTTGGGACTGAGTTTTTTAGTTAAACTGTCTTTGGGGAATCATTTCAGATTCACAGAAAAGTCGCGAAGACGGCACGGAGTGTCCCCGAACACCCCACCCCGTTTCTCCCAGCACGAGGGTCTCACACCACCGCGGTGCAGTGGCCGACACCACGAGATGAACATGGGGACTCACCACTAACCAAACCCTACACTCTATTCAGGTTTCACCCGGTTTTCCGCTGCTGTCCTTTTTCTGTTCCAGGATGCCACTGAGGATGTATTCGGAGCACTTAGTGAAACCGAATTTTTTAAAAGATTTTACATATTTATTTTTAGAGAGAAGAGAAGGGAAGGACAAAGGGGGGGAGAAACAGCAGTGTGTGGCTGCCTCACACGCACCCCACCACGGGGGACCTGGCCCACAACCCAGGCTTGTGCCCCGACTGGTAATCGAACCGGCGACCCTTTGGTTGGCAGGCCCGCGCTCAATCCACTGGGCCACACCAGCCAGGGCTGAAACTGAATTTTTACTACAGCTTGTGTCCATAGAGACACACATACCTACAGATGGGTGCTCAGCTCCAGCAGGCCCCTCCCCTCTCCCCACCTTCTCCTAAAAAACACTTGTCAAACAAATGAACAAACAAGCAAACGCCAAGAATGCACGCTTCAGGCCCGGACTGCTGGACTGAAAATGTCAGAAGTAGTTCAGCCTCCAAAGGCTCGGGAAGGTGACCCCTGAGGTCACTTACAGCAGAGCTCCAGGCTGTGGCCTGTGGCAGGGGGGCACTGCCTGGGACATGGGCAGGCTTGGTGGCGTGTGTGTGTGTGTGTGTGTGTGTGTTACACGGTCGCTATCCTGCACCGCCAGCCCCAAGCTGGACGGAGTCTTGTAGAGAAGCTCCATTTAATACTCCGCCTGGTGCCCGACAAGCAGGGCGCAGAGTGCAGGGAGGGAGCAGGAGCCTGACCTCACGGCACGCCCCACTCAGGGCAGAGCCGGGAGACCTGAAGCTCCAGGTTTGGGGGGCCCCGTTGGTCCCGGCCCTGGCAGACATTTGACCCAGGGTTGCTGTCAACACGGACACGTTGGAGCTCTTGTCACCATCAGGGAACCCCGGGACGAGGCCCGTCATTGCCATCACGTCCCCATTCACTTCCCCATGTTCCGTCAAGGCATGACAGTGGGGCATGGAGAGCCACGTGCTGCGGTCTCACTGCAGCCTCACGCATCGCAAAGACTGCCGAGCCGGTCCGTGAAGGACCCGGGGACTAGATCGGGGTCAGGGACATGACCTCGGCCACCATCACACAACAGACGTGTGCTGGTGTCAGCAAGAGAGGAGGTGTTGCTCTGGGAGATGGGGATTCAGCGGTGACAGGGCAGAGCCGCTGTCCTCAAGAAGCCCTCGTCTTGTGGGATAAAGCAGACGAGAAACACACAGAAGGTGAGTGGGAAACACAGCTCCGCCAGCGTGTGACAAGGAGAACGTAGGAGGGAGCGACACGGCCGAGAAGGAGCGGTGGCTGCTGCACCCCGGGTCCTCAGAGACCGTGTCTCTGAGGAGGTGACACTGGCACAGGGGCCCAGAGGTCCTCCTCGAGGAGCCATAGCCACGGACCGAGGACCCGACCAGCGTCCAGCTGGCGGCCAGGCCCAGGGACCTTCGTCTCCTCCCTTTCCCTAGTGCTGCGCTTGGAGCCCGGGTCCCGGCGGTCTGCCTGCCGATAGAGCCGCGTTCCCAGTGCGGCCCTGGGAAGCTGTGGGGAACGCAGAGCCTCGGTCCTCCCGAACCCTGCAGACCTTTTGAATCCGAAGCTCCAGAATCTGTTTCAACAGGCCTGCCAGATGATCCTGGTGTGTGCAAAAGTTTAAGAACTTGGAGAAACCCTGGTGTAGACCCCGATCTGGCCAGGACTTTGTTCAAGATGCAGGAAGCTCCTCCCAGGTCTGCAAGACCACCCTGACCCACCCTGGCGGTCTCACCGATACAACGGCTGCCTGTGGGTCTCAAGGCCTGGAAACGCTGGGGACCTGGGGAGGGGGCGGTGATCTGGGTGAGAGTGACAGGCGGGCAAAGCTCTGTGTCTGCCAGCAGCACACGTGGATGGAGCAGGAAGAACGCAGCTGGGCATGGCCTTCTCACTCTGTCCTCCGGGCCCGGAGTACAGGGGCAGGGACGCGTCCTTGTGCTTGCAGCCCTCCCGTTTCCGAGGGTCTCTCACTGCCGCGCCCGCCGGCTGAGGCCCACCCCCGACCCGGGCCCTTTCTCTGTCACACACCCATGCAGCGAACTTCAACCTCTGTGGGCCCTTGGAAGGTGAGCCTGGTCCCTTCGTGGCCATTCTGTAACTTAAATATATGTTTCTAATTGGCATAGCCCAAGAGAAAGGCTGAGGATGACTTTTTCCGTGATTCTGAAGTCATGGAGCTCCACGGAGGACAGCTGCAGCCTTTGTGTGTCTGGGGCCCCCCTCTGCTCTCGAAAGTCCACCTCCTGCCTTCGTTCTGTTGAGAAATGACCGAGGGACACACGCCCACACAGTCAGCACTGGACACCCTGTCCCATGATGGTGGAAACCGTCTGAAATTTGTCGATTGAAAATGAAAAAGCAGCCCTGGCTGGGGTGGCTCAGTGGACTGAGTGCCGACCTGCGAACTGGGTCGCTGGTTCGATTCCCAGTCAGGGCACATGCCTGGGTTTCGGGCCAGGTCCCTGGTAGGGGGCGTACAAGAAGCAACCACACATTGATGTTTCTCCCTCTCTCTTTCTCCTTCTTTTCCCCTCTCTCTAAAATAAATAAGTAAAATCTTTTTTTAGACCAGGAAAGAAAGAAAATGAAAAAATTCCAAGAGTCATCTCTAGACCAGGTCCACCACAGCCAGGCGGACTCTGCCTCCTCCCCGGAGAACTGTAGTGGTGCCAAAGCCGCACACATGTGCACACACAACCACACACACACACGTGTGCCAGTAATCATGCAGCATTTCTGCTCCTCCCCTCTCCTCCCCCAGGGACCAGCGTGTCATGATGATTATGCTTTGGAAGGCCATGCCTCCTAAACAGCCCCGGGCTGAATCTCGAGAGCCTGCCGTTCCTCCGGGGAGAGACCCTTCTCTGCGTCAGACACCTGGGGCGCGGCGATGGCGGAGGTCCAGAAGGCCCTGCTGCAAGCGCGCGTGAGGCCTGGGAGAGGAGAGAGGGCTCGGGCCACGTCCAGAGCGGTACCTTGGAAGGAAGGCCCGGAGCCTGGCCCTGCGGAGAGGCCGGGGGTGAGGGTGGGCTGCCAAACCCAGTGGTGCCGATAGAGAGGGTCTGTCTCTCTCAGGAGAGATCCTCTCTCTGCACAGCCGAGAGTAACTGGGGACAACATGTGGCCACAAAGACTGGCTGGAACTTGTCCATTCTTAGAGGTAAGGCCACGCACAGAGCAAGACACAAAAGGTAGAAGTGGCCTCGAAGCTAAGTCCATCGTAAGCAGTTGACAGGGGACTACAGCAGGTCCCCTGCAGTTTGGTGACTTCCTCAAGACCACATAGCCTGGTGGGAGCCGGGCCAGGGGACCAGCTGGGCTTTCTGAGCCCAGACTAATGTTCCCGCCTCTGTTCCGAGTTGTCTCCCTCGTCTGAGTCTCAACATCCCGGAAGAGCGGAGGGCTCCACACATCCAGGTTCTGAGATGCAGAGTTCTGTCTCGGAGCCTGTGCCCTCAGTCTCTGGGCACGGGGCCGCCTTCCTTCCCTGGCACGCCTTCCCGGCCTCGCCAGAGTGGGCGGGGACGTGGCAGCTCCGATGTCAGCCCCGGTCTGAGGACTCTCGCCAGCCCAGCGCATCTAAGAAGGCTGCGATTCAGGCACAGCCAGGAACAGCGGAGGGCTCGTGCTCCGAGGCCCCGTTCGGCATCCTGAGATCTCAGGGCTGGCACCAGACACCCCCATTCCCACCACGTGAAGGAGGAAGGAAGGAAGGAATCCAGTATTTAAATGGGAGACTTTCATCACACCGCTCAGAGAGGTGAGAAAGCTGACTGTACTTTTGGCAAAGTGTTACTTTCTCAAATTCCATTTTTGTACTGCTTTTAAGGGAGGGTTTCAAAGTCCTAGATGCCGAACGTTTCGAAGTGCAAAGAAGCAGGAAAAAAGTCACTCGAATCCCACTAACCAGAGGCACACTTTCATCTGGTTTTTTATCTGTGAACTTTTCTTGCTTTTTTCCCCTAAAACAGATCTTGCAGCAAAGCCGCTGCAAGACGGCGATTTTTCTCCCCCCTTGACATTACGCTGCACACATTTCCTCTGCGTTATTTTCTTGCAAAAGAAAAGGTAATGTATCAAAGAGACATACCGTGAATTATTTAACCACTCCTTGACGATTAGAAATTGAAGCTACTTTCCTTGTTTGATTGTAAACACACGGAGATGAATATCTTTGTGAGCAAACCGGGCACTCCTCTGTGATTATTTCTGTCGCGTGCATCCTCTAAAAGGAATGATTGAGTCAAAGACGAACATTTGAAATCGACGGAAACGTGTCGTTTGCAAATGCGAAGTGCAACTCCTCACAAGCTCAGCTGTCCTGAAATGGCTTTTCTTCTTTCCTACTTTTATTGTTTCCTTTCATTCTTTTAGGCACCCAAGCTCCCAGAAAACTGGCACCCACTTGTTCTTTCATTCATAAGTCATGGCCCCTGCTTTCTCCCTGGTGTGGTCTGTACTCTAAGTTTACCACACAGAAAGTTCTAGAATCCCAGAGGTCAGAAGGGCCCTGAACATTCTTCGGTCTGACTTTGTCCATTTGGTGCAGGTAGGACACAGGCCTGGGGAGGCAGGCGCCTTGGTCAAGGTCACACAGTTCCAGTCTGGATGGTGTCAGCCCCCTGCGGGCACCACCCCCAAGCTCTGCCCCGAACCAGAGCTCAAGGATCCCAGCAAACACAGATGGAACCCTGACCGCTGTCACCCCCTTTCCTTTGCCTTCACACCTAAAGGGTGACTGGCTGAGCTGTCAGGCCCTCCCTCTGCACAAGGGGGCTCAGGTCCGAGGGTGCGCAGCTGGCCATTGGGTCCAGATCAGGTGATTCCGTGCACGAGGCACATCCCTGTTTCCAGGTCTTTCATCGGCCTTTCACGGCGGGTTTATGGCGGCAGGGCCCCCTGGTTTTCAGGGAGAACGTCATTCTAACGTGCAACTACTCATCATGTTCAATTCTTTAATCCCACCAGAAAGCACTGATCGAGCACTCAGTATGTGTTAAGCACTGGGCTGAGGGAATAAAACAAAGGTACTGAGACCCGACTGTGGACCAGGTGTTCTTCTCAGCCCTTTGCAGGTGCTCGCTTGTTTGGTCCTCGCAACAGCCCCACGAGGCAGGTTACTAGTGTCTGCATTTTGCAGAGGGAGAAACCGAGGCAGAGAAAGGTGAAGCTACTTGTCCATGATTCTACCAGCTGGTAAATGCCCAAACCAGGTGGCCGGGCTCCCGAGGGCGCCCTTGCCCACCTGGCTGCAGTTAGACTGGAGACAACTGTCACCGCACAGGGCCGGCGGAAGTCCCCACGGGGAATGGAAGCTCCGGGAAGGCAGGGGCGTTCATTCCCGGGCGCCTCCCTGGGGTCTGGGACAGCGTCTGGGCAGAGGGGAGGCTCTCCCGCAACGCTTGTGGAATGAAGGAAGACACAGGCGAGGTGCTGATGTGGGGGCGTTGCGGGAGGGGAAGCGGGTCAGGAAAGGCGGGCGAGGCGAAGGGCTCCGCGTGACCTGCCAGGGAGCTGGCATCTCGTCCTCCCACAGAGGGAGGGAGTGGCAGACTCAGGTTTGCATTTTAGAAGAGAGCCCTGGTACAAACGAGGACAGTGGGAGAGGAGTGAGTGGGACGGGGCGGAGCACGGGCTCACAGAAGCGCCCTTGGAAAGTCTCGGGGAATGAACGATGCAAGGGTGGAACACAGCCACGGCTGGGCCGGCGCAGTTGCACCACAGGGGGTGGATTCCGGAGAGTTCCACAGCTCCGCGATCAACCCAGCCGGTGAGGGCGGGGAGGAAGATGCATCTGGGCCCTGGCTTGGGAGACTGGGTGGGTGGGGACTGGAATCCAGACGGGCAGCACGCGTAGGAGAACAGGTTTTCCCGTGCATATGGAGGTGCGGCGCACAGAGGAGGTGGGGCTTAAGTGTCCATTGGGTATTCACGGAGGCAGCAGGAAGTGAGGAGGGGCGCTCTGGGAGGCCAAGACTAGACGTGCAGATTTGGGAGTCATGGGGGAGAGCGCCCTGGGGGAGAGTGAGTTGGGGACCTAAGGGAGGGAAGCCAAGAACAAAGCAGGGGAGACGCACAGGGCGGAGGCTGCAAGGCTCCGGTCAGGAGGAAGGTGGGGACCCAGGGGTGCAATCAGAAGAATGGGGGGGGGGCGGGAGTGGGCGGGGCGACATTGGGAGAAGGAAGTCGGAAGACGGTAATGAGAAGGTTTCACTGGGGTGGGGGCAGGGTGGAGCCAGCTGCAGGGGGAGACGACACTGTGACAGTGAGTGAAGGCAATGCACCTAAAGGTCATCAGTTGCGGTGAAGAGACAGGACAATCCCCAGGCAAGAAGGAAGCCGGTGGGAGCCTGGGTCTCAATCTCGGCCATCATCTGGGACGTCCGGGATTTCTATTTAATTGACTGGCATGAAGCCTTTCAAATACTCAGCCAAGGCCCAGAGCCATCGGCAGAGGGTGGTGGTTGTTGTTGTTTTGGTTGTTTGTTTTGAAGATGGAAAAATCTTCAGCTCGCTTATAGGGTGAGGGGCAGGGCGGGAGGCACCCCAGGAGGGTCTGGGTGGCGCTGGGCAGGGCGCAGGTGGGCACGGAGTGAAGCCGCAGAAGCAGGCGAGGGGCGGGGCAGACGCGGATGCGTTTGAAGGCGGCTGGATCTCACCTCGAGCGACTTTTTGTTTGTCTTCCCGGATGAAAACCGTCCTCAAAGGGAAACGCTTGGCCGGATCTGTTAGAGGCGAAACAAAAAAATCGGCGGAAGCACTAAAAGGCACTGAAATCAATGTGTTCAAAAACTGTTCTGAGCAGTGGAAAAAATGTCTCCATAGGTGTCGTGCATCAAATGGAGAGTACTTTCAACGTGACTGAAGTTTAAAGATGGAAGAATAAATATTTGATTTTTTATAAATAAATTCCATTTGGGGGAGTCCCCCTTGTACATATCAAAGTGCGTGCTGTGCATGGCGGTTACGAGACCAAGCACACACCAGGAGAATCTCAGCGCAGCCACTAACGTGCAGGTGAAGTGCTTAACCTCCCTGGTTCTCAGTTTCTCCGCCAGTAAAATGGAGATAGTCAGACGGCTCCCTTTTGAGACATCAGGAGGACGGAAGGAGGCAATTCCTGCTGAGAGCGTCACGGACCGTCCTGCACGCAGCCGCCGACGTACAGCTGTGAGCGGCTGATGCTCTATTCCAGCGGAGGCCTAGTGGGCCCCGCTGTGCCCTGAACTGACTCCCTCCCGGATGAACGCGTGGAAGTCCTGACCCCACGTGGCTGTATTTGCAGGCAGGGTGTCTGGGAGGTAACTGAATGAGCGCATACGGATGGGGTCCTGCCCCTGTGGGGTTGGTGGCCTGATAGAAGAAGAGAGAGACGTCGCTCTCTCGTTCCTCACGAGGGCGCTGAGGACGGGCCCCTCCCAGCCTGCAGAGCTGGGGGAAACCGGCGTGTGGTGGTGACGCACCCCCGCCTGTGCTGCTCTGCGGTGGCCGCCCCAGTTGACTGTGTACCTGTTCTGCAGCAGAGCGGGTGGAGGCTGCAGCCTCCGGTAAGACAACCGTGGATTCAGAGAGGTGAGTGCAAGGTGATGCCAGGCGTGCTGGGGAAGTGCTCTGCGTGAAGAGCGGCCTCCTCGGGCAGGCCAGGGTCCCGGAGGAGGTGGCTGTCAGCAGGAGTGGAGTTGGGAAACAATGGTACTTCTGGCAGCCTGCCAGCCAGGGACAGTCCGGGGGACAGGTGGTGCAGCGGGGCGGGACTGCAGGTGGAGGGCAGCGCAGAGACGGCTTTCACGTGGCTTTGAGAGCTGAGCCGTGGGCGCGGAAGCAGTCAGGAAAACCCAGGGCTTCCTGGGACTCGGGGAGGCCACACAGAGACGACACTGGGCAGAAGATTCTGATGGCAATGTGCCAGGTGCCAGCAGGGCGGGCCTGTCTCTGGCTGGGCACACCAGCCTGGAGCCCTGCTGCGTCCGGGGCACGGAGGAAGGGGAACAGAGTATGAAGCTGGGAAGGAGCTAACACGTAATCACCGCGGAGAGTGAGTGGCTGCTGGCAGAAAGCACATTTAGGAAATGCAGCCCTGGGCTCTGCCAAAGGGGTTGTGTGATCCAGGCCTGGGAAGTGCTCGGGACTGGAGCAGAGAGCGGGGAGGCTGCCCAGGGGGCCGGGCAGTGGCTGCCCCAGCACGGGACAGTGGCAGCCGGGCAGGCTGACCAGTGCTGGCTGATGGCCTGACTCAGGGCCAGACAGTTGCTGTCTCCAGAGTTTGGCCTCTCTGACCCTGGAAGCAGAGAACCAGGAGGGGGTGGTTGCTATGGCAACATGGTTACCTTGGGGAGATTGCTGGTGTGTCTTGCTTTCTACCCCAGATGCAAAGCTACCAGGGCCTTCGAGGCCATTGGGCCAATTCCTTCATGTTTTTTTTTAAATATGTTTTTTGATTTGAGAGAGAGAAGCATTGATGTCTGAGCGAGGATCAAACCGCAGCCCAGGTATGTGCCCTGACCGGAAGTTGAACCCCCAACTTTTCCGTGTACAGGCCCACGCCCCAACCACGTAGACCACACTGGCCAGGGCCCCCTGCACGTTTCCATGCTCGGCCAGGAAGCAGCCAGGCAGCTGGTTGTAAAAGAATGTATACATTCTTTTAAAATCCAAATCATATTGTGAACACCAGAGGACAGCTCCTTCTCAAACGAACGCTGTGATGAATGTCAAGAACCCTTTTCAAACATGTCACCAAGGCCTGTTTCTTAAAATTTCTGTCGTAAGTGGGATTTCCATTCATGTCACTTTCTGAAAGTGGGATGCCCAGACCCTCCCGTCTGGGCTGATTCCCACAGAGGGCGGGTATGGTGATCGGTGCGACCACTTTAGAAGACAGTACGGCGTCATCAGCCAAAACGGAAAACGTGCACCGCCTTTCAACTGGGTTGCTCTTCTGGGGGTTTACCTGGCAGGTGCCCCGACTGCCCAGTGCACAGAGGCCCGGCCACGTGCGTGCACTGTGGCGTGGTTTGTAGGAGCGGATACGGAAACCTCACCGGCACCAGTGTCCAGACTGGCTCCGTGAATGACGCTATGGCATGGGATGGCATGCTGGCTTTAAATAAAGTGTGGCGGACACAAAACCTGCCACGAAGTGTTCAGAAACAGTGCCAGGTGGAAAAGCAAGGTGCACAACAGGGGTAACAGAAAAGAGGCTTTGCAAAAGTCTGCTCGTATAAGCGCAGAGTTCTGCGAGAATCCTCAAGGTGCTGGCCTCAGGACAGTGGAACTGGGGCGTCTGCGTCAGCAGGAAACTTTGCTTTCCATTGTGTGTGTTACCTTTTAAGTTAAAAAGAGATTTCACCCTGGCTGGTGTGGCTCAGTGGATTGAGTGCCAGCCTGTGAACCGAAAGGTTGCCAGTTCAATTCCCTGTCAGGGCACGTGCCTGGGTTGTGGGCCAAGTCCCCAGTTGGGGGCAAATAAGAGGCAACCAATTGATGTTTCTCTCTCTCTTTCTCCCTCTCTTCTCCTCTCTCGGAAAATAAGTAAACAAAATCTTTAACCTAAAAAATAAAAATAACTAAAGAAAGAAGTCAGTTTCTTCCTTAGGGATCCTGAGGGGCATTTTGTCTCTGGCGATGCCACCAGCCCCCCACATAAAGCCAAGCCATCCCAAAGGATGTCGTACACACCTTCCAGAACCAGAGTTATCATTTTATGTATTTAATTTTATTATTATAAAAGGAGTGTGTGGTCATAAAGGAAACCTGGAAAAGTAAAAGGAAGAAAAAAAAATTGCTCATAGAATTTCCACCTCACCGAGCACTCTTCGAAATCAGTGGTTTCCTGAGATAAAGTTTTTTCCATAGCTGGAATCAATATCTTCGATTGGTTTCCTGATCTGTTTTACTTACCATTGTATTATTATGAATACTTTCCTGTGTCCTTAACAACCTTGGCAAAAGACCCAAGTTATTTTTGTGAATATGATTCTCCCTCAGCTGATTCTTCCCAAAGTCAAACTATTTCTTGTTGCTGTTCAACTATTTGATTTTCCAGCATCTTCGGTGAAAAGGCAGAGCAGCCTGCTGCCGGGGCTTTGGTGTTCACAGAGTCGTCTATCACAATTAGGACCTCTTGGGAAATTGCCTCTATCCCCGTGGGCATTGTTGCCATGGGAACAGGAGAGTTAGGGCTCTGCCCACCAGCCCACCCGAACTCCTGGATGGGGCTACTGTTCAAGGCTCCCCCTGGTGGTGGGAGTCACCAGGCTCAGAACCTGACCCAGTTAGGTTATTTTTAGTTGCAGATAAAGAGCACATTAGACAGTCCCTTCCTCTTTCAAACCTGGGTTGATAAGCCATCACCGGTGCTGGTTGCTGGCTGGAGCCCCACCAGGCTCTGCCCTCCAGGCACTGGACAGATCAGAGGGGCCACCCCGGAGACTGGCCTGGTCCGAGCACTTCCTCGGCCCCTGGCACCTTCCATAACTCCACAGAGAGGCAGCTGAGATTCAGCTGCTGGGTAACTGTGGCAGAGCCGGATGCAGACGTGGGCCCCTCACCTGTGTCTGATTCCCGGGTCTGGTTTACTGCTCTGAAGCAGAGTTATCGGAGTCTTGGGGGGGTGGGAAATGGGGGGGCAGGGGCGCGTCAGGATGCGTCTTCAGGGGTCCAGGAGAGGATCTGGCAAGGCCAACTCGAAGATGCCGGCAGCAGATGCAGCACCGAGACTCCTTGTGAGGAGAAGGCAGGCGGGGGAGCTGCCACAGAAGCTCATTCCTCCAACACCGAGGTTTTGCCCGCTCTTCCCAGAGCTTCTAGAGACGGCCATGTGCCCGTGGTGCCTGCCAGACCCCCCTGCCGCTGCTCACTGCCCTGGCTTCCTAGAAATTTTCCAGTTCCCCTCCAGCGCCTGGCACTGGCCAGGGCCGGCAGTGCCGCTGGGTGAAGTGCTCCGGTCTGGACCTGGGCCCGCATGAGCCATGGCCCTATTTTCCCCATCAGCTGCTTTCCAACCCTGCCCCTTACATGTGGGGTCGACCAGCTGTCCCACGGAGCTCTGCCACTCACGCCAACGGGCTCTCCCGGAGCCCCGTGGCTGGGTGTGATTTAAGAGCGAAGCCCCGGGAGCAGGTCACTCCTAACCAGGGTGGTGTTTCTTTTGCGCGATGGCACAAGCTTGGGTGACCAGAATGGTGCTGAGATGCTGATCTGGGGTGACTCTGATGCTGATTTATGTCAGACACAAGACGAGTTCGGGGCTCTGGGACACTAAGGGTTCATGGTCACTCCTTGGCCTTGAACTGTAGGTGGGACCCAGGTCGCCCTCACTTAACAGCGTTCCACCCGTGGCGCCACCTCCATCCAGTAGCACTGAGGGTGGCAGGGGCGGTGGCAGGTGTTCTCTGCCCTCCGCACGCCTGCCGACAGCGCTGGGACGGTCACGCCGGCCCCTCTGGAGGTGGCTGTCCAGGTGTCGGGCGGCAGCCTCTCCTCCAAAGGCTCTTAAGGGGACTGTCCCTCTACAGTCGCTAGGGGCTCCTCCAGTCAGTTGACACTGAGCTCTCCAGGTGAATCTTACTGGTGCGTGGTGAGGATGGACATTCCTTGAGAACGGGACAGTTCCCTGTGTGCATGGCCAGGCGTGGTCAGCAGTGGCAGGGACCCCCGTCTAGCAATGCGGTGACCGTGGCCCCAAAACGCAAGAGAAGCTGGTGAGAAGATGTGCTGTTCTACACTTAGCCTGCAAAACTCCTAACAGGAGCTTTAATGTGACCAGAAAATGAACGATTGTTAACATTTTCTTAACATGCTCTGGGCAAGACATGCATCCGTGTTTATCCACAGCCATGGAGGGACTTGCCGGAAGCTGGTGTTCACGGGCATCAGCGGCAATGGAGCACCCAGCGACAGGTAAATGTGCTGGGGACTTCGGGGCAGGAAGATGGATGTCGTCTCGGAATGAACAGGCGCACAGTGCCACTCCTGCCTCGCTGGGCGAGAGGCGGGGTCAGCCGGGACAGGGCATCTGCCACTGGAAGGCTGGACCTAAGCAGGAAGAGAGGACCTGGTATCACGTGGACGTCACATGCTCTGATTAGACGTTGCATGCACACATGCTGACCTCCTCTCTGTCCACTGTTCTAAGTCTTCTTTGATGTCCATTAGTTTCATTGTTTCTATAGATCCGGGCCCTGCCAGAAACACTTACCCAGGCCCCACCCACCGTCCGGGCAGCCCTGCCTGGGTGTTGGGGTTTCCTGCACGGGGGGTCATCAGGCAAAGGGACAACAAAGCTGACCATTCAGATGGCTCAGGCAGTTGGGTTGGGACAAGGTGGGGATGGGATGGGCCTTACAAATCAGGGAAACGTGTGTCATGCATGTGTCAAGCATGAGTCATGTGTGTGTCACAGGGAAATCACACCGGAGTCAAATGGTAAGGACAGGCCACTGGCCACCCCCGACTGCTGAGATGTAGGGCTCAGTGGGGACAGAGGTGTGAGAGAGGGAGAGGGGGAGCTGGAAGGCGGGGTGGGGGCGGTGGTTATAGGCACAGCCTGGTGGAAGAGCTCTCTAGGGATGAGTGGGCCCAGGCACTGAGGGGCCAGGATTTTTGATGGAGCCTTCTGGTCGACCCTAGACTGACCCGGGGCCTGGGGGCCGAGAGCAGGGCAGACATCGGTGCAGGTCAGCAGGGAAGGAAGGTCGTGATGGCAGCCTCAGGGTCGGGGAGGGCCGAGGTGACAGAGGAGAGGCCTCCACCAGGGGCCTCTGGGGAGTTGGCAGCCCCAGGGCCCAGCTGGCTTCGGGAAGGCCAGAGCTGGAAGGCCACCTCGTACCCCCGCCCTGTCCCCATGCCCACTCGGGGCCTGCCCAGAGGGCCCCTGATATAGGCTTGCCGAAGGGTTGAGAGTTTAGTCCTTGGGTTCAGTGGGCGGAGCCGGGGAAGGGGGCCTGGGGGGCACTGGCTTTGGGGAGTTGGGAGTGAGGATGGGAGGTGTTGGGGCTGAGTTCCTGACAGGAACATCACCTGGCGCCCAGAGAGGCCCTGAAAGGGGTGGGCTCTGGGCCTCAGAATCAGGGCGGGGTCAGGCCCCCCGGGCAAGAGCACGTGGCTCCCTCAAAACCACCTGCCGCGGGTGCGGCTGCAGGTTGGAGGTGCTGGGGGCCCCTGGCCATAGGCGCTCCTTTCGGGGCTACTTCCCTCAAGGTGGAGGCCTGACCCAGGGCCCGGAGGGGATTCTGGTGACATGTCCTGGGGATCGAGGCCTGGGTGTGGGATTGGGGGGCCCCCTTGTGCAAAAGGTCGGCACTTGCCCCTTCACGTGGGTGGGTCTGACCCAACGACTGAGGGCACCCGGTCTGGGGCCCAGTCTGGAAGGATGTCCACTTTGGAGCCCTCGAATCCACTGGTCCTGGGTGGTGGCCCTGCAGAGGCGGCTTCTCTTTGAGCCGTGGGCGACGGCAGCCGTGCTTGGCCACCCCCGAGTCTGCCGAGATGAACCCAGGAAGGAGCTTGCCCCCAGGGGGCATGTGGGTGTCCTGGGTGCTCTGGAAAGACCCGCAGGTGAAAACCCAGTCTGTATTCATGTTGCCATGAAGGTCTAGTCGCTCCAGCTCCTGAGGATGGGACTAAAGGTGTCACAGAGCTGCCACCTGGGTCCTTGGGGCCATCAAGTAGGGACACCTAAGGTCCCCCCAGTGTCCAGGGCTGTATGGTGTCTGAATGACCGTGAGTCTCCAATATGGGGAGGAGGGCTGGACTGTATCCCTCCCCCTCACTTTTGCTCAGCCCCGGGCAGGCTTAGCCCCGGCCGAGAGTGCCCTGTGAGCCTCGGTTCCTGGGGTATGTTGTGGGGGAGAGGGGCGGGGACTGAAAAGCCCTGGAGAAGGGAAGAAGGCTGAGGATCTGTCCAGGGCGTGGCCGTCCCACGTGGGCATGCACACGCCTGTCAGAAGCCCGCTATGAGCCTCCTGACCCCAAAGGAGCTGCCAATCCCCCCAGGACTTGAGCTGGCGTTTGACCCTCTGGGGATTGGGGCCCATCAGAAGACAGAGAAAGGGCGGGCGAATGGGAAGCGGGGGCCCGCGGGCCTCAGTAGGTGGGGTGGGACGGCGGAGGACCGGGGCTCCTGCTTGGGCTCTGCAATGAGGAAGTTCTCTGCAGCTCTCGTTTCCTTTCCCTCGCAAAGCGCCTGAAACAGGAAGTCGTCGGTCAGTGAGCTGGTGGCAGCAGCCCGGGCAGCAGAGAGGGGACGGGCGGTGGGTGGCAGCGTCTCAAGGGCCTCAGCTCCCCCTCGGTGGCCTGTGGATCCTGGGGGTGGCCACCGGCCCGGCCCTCGGAGGCCCACGCCCGCCATGGTCCCCTGCTGGAACCACGGCAACATCACCCGCTCCAAAGCTGAGGAGCTGCTCTCCAGGACTGGCAAGGACGGGAGCTTCCTCGTGCGCGCCAGCGAGTCCATCTCCCGGGCCTACGCGCTCTGCGTGCTGTGAGTAGAGTGCTTGCCCGGCCAGCGCCCTCCGTCCCGGCCTGGCCTCCTCCGCTGCCCGGGCCCAGAGGTGCAGGGGTGCTGCTCAGAGAGGGGACACCAGCTCTGGGCTGAGCCAGGGGCCCAGCACTGAGATGGGGGGTGGGGGGGTCTTTATGTCCTGGCACGGAGTAACCGGACTTGCACACCGTCCAGGTGTGGCGGGGGCCCAGCGGTGGCCCCTGGTGGACCGGCTGGCCTGGGAGTTCAGCTTCGGCAGCGCTGGAACCCCCAGAGGCACCCTGAGGCCTGGTCACACACTGCAGCTGCCCAGGAGCCGTGGTGCGGGGAGTTCTCGGGGTCCCAAGGGCCGGGAGAAGGGGTACGGGTTCTGTGGGGTAGGCGGAAGCTCGGGGCCGCGCGGTGGTGGGTGTGTCAGAGAGCAGCCCAGTCGGCCCCGTTGTTAGTCAGGGATGCCCCGGGTGGAAGCCCTCACGGAGAAGAGATGCGGCATGGGGGATCCTCCCGTGCCCAGGCGCCGGGCCCCAGAGGAAGCCATTACTGGGGGAGCCATGACTGTGTGGTGGGTTCACTCAAGAACGGACTTTCAGTTCACCCAGAAGTGGCGTTCAGGGCCCTGAGCACAGAGGAAGTCCCCATCTGGGGCAGCAAGAGCCTCTTTTCTCCTTGTCCCCACACTCCACTGCGTCCCCACCCGTTTGGGCCCCTCTGCCTCGGCGAACTGCCCCCTGCCCCACTCTCTGGCTCTGGACATTGCTGAATGTGCTAGCTGTTTTCACAGCTGAGGAACCAGCCCTTGCTGAAGGTTCCTCTTTAAAACACCCTTCTAGACCCATGTCTCATGGAGGCCCCCGCCCCCGCAGTCCTGTGGTCCAGTGCTCCAGTGGGGGCCTCGGGAAGCTCCCGGGCTCGGGGGGCGAAGGGCGTGTCCACCATATGCAATTCCCAGGAGTGGCCGTGAGCTTGCAGAAAGGTCCTTCTGAGCTGCCAGGAGCAACAGTGGGTCGATGAGCACGGGCCCGTTTTGAGCGCCAAGTCTAAGCCCCGGTGCATCATCCTGCTGCACCCCTGCAGCAGTCTGGAGTGCGGGTCCTGTTCTCACCCCATTTTGCAGATGAGGAAACTGAGGCTCAGGCAGGTTAAACGAGTGACCACAGTCAAAGCCAAGGTCATCTGTGCCCAGAGGTTGCCCAGATGGTTAGACTCCTGCCCCTGTGAAGTGGGTGTGAGGATAGGCTCCAGGCGACAGTGAGAGAAGCCAGAGTGCTTGCAGGGCCGGCTGGGAGTAGTTAGAAAATCCGCCAGGCTCGCAGCTGGCCCCACGCCTGCGCTCTGACTGGCAGCAGCTGCATCTCCCCAAGCCGGCTTTCTGCGCCCCTGCTCTCACACCCCGGGGAAGGTACTCGGGCCCAGACTTCCCCGTGGACACTGACCCCCGTGGTCAGTGGGATTCCAGTGGGACCTTGGAACTGGTAAGGAGGTTCCCCAGGGCCCATGTGGGTTCCCCTGCCCCGGCAGGACCCAGGCCCGGGGCTGATTCCTTGGGTGTCCCTGGATGTGGGCATCCTGCAGAAAAAGGGCCCGACCCCCTGTCTGCACGGCGGCCCTTTGCCCAGGCACTGGGCTGGTGCTCAGGCTGCCGGTGGGGCACGGGTTCTCTCTGACGCCAAACGGGGTGTCGTGGCCGGCCAGGGCTGGGACCACAGGCCTCGGAGCCGCTAGTCTGGCGGTCCTGCCTGTGCAGGGAGCCGGTGGAGCCAGGAGAGCCCGAGGCCTGTGTCCGCCCTGCTCGGCTGGCTGGCGGCAACTGGGATCCAGGCCTGGTTTCCCGAGTCCACTCTTCTGCCTCCTCGCCTCCCTCGTCTCCCTCTCCGGCACTGAGTTACTCAGACCTGCAGCAGATGTTTGGGGTCTGCACCTTAGGGAGGGGGCCCACGGTGCCCATGCCCCCAGATGTCCACCTCCCCTCAGCCCAGGCCTGGGCTTCCCATCAGCCTCCCATCCCCAAGGCCCCAAACGCCAGGGCTGAAGCCCTCGCCCCACGCCCAGGGCTCCCCTTTCGCCTCCGTCTGTGGGGGATGCCGCCCTTCCTGTGGGGTCAGGAGCCACCGGAGGCTGGGGGATACCATGGACCACCAAACCCACCCCGAACCTGACCTCATTTTGCTGCTACCCCTCATTTTGCCAATCAAAGAGATTTAAAAACTAACTAAGTGGATGACAACTAATTGCCACCTCCCAACAGCTCATTTCATGAAACAAAGCATCTTTTAACACCGAAGAGACAAAAAAAAAACCACACTTTTAAAAAAGGAAAAAAGCCGGTCCTTTAAATCAAATTGATTTAACAAGCCAACACCCCTGGTTCTCTCTGATCCCTGCAGACTAGCGCAGACCTGGACCCGCACCCATCTGGTGTTGGGAACCCCAGGGGTGCAGAGGGGAGGAAGGAGCTGGGCTTTTCTCAGCTTCACCCCTCCGCCGTCCCCCTGGGAGTCACGAGGGTGCAGGGGCCCGCCGTGGGGCAGGCTCGAGGTCAGGGCCTCCGAGTAACCCAGCTCCGAAGGGAGCCAGGACTGCTGGGAGAAGCCGCAAAGCCTCAGCCTCCCGCTCTAGAAGCAGCCGCATGGAGGAGGCCTGACAGCCCGGGGTGCCCACGCCACATCCTGCCTGGGCCCCGGGGCCAGAGCTTCTGCCTGGTCCCTTCTGGTGAGGGAACAGCCGGGGTCCACATACTGGTTTAGGCAGCATGCGTGTGGGGAGCTCCAGGAACCTAATGTAGCTTTCTCCTCAGTGACCTTCGTGCTCAGAGAAGAGGACAGGATTTGACTATTGAAATGGGCTGGGCAGGCGGGGTGGGGGGGCACAGCAAAGGACAAGGCTGCGATTCAGTGCCGCCCGCTCGGCTGCAGAGTCACAATTCCCCCGGCCTGCCCAACGCACCCCACCCTGGAGAGGTCGGCCTGCCACTGGCCACCCACCACCGGGCAGGAAAGCCCAGCTCTCTCCTTAGCAACTCAGAAAGCCCTGCTTTTCGGGGGGCGCATCTGGAGGCCGGTCTCAGGGTACAGAGAGCTGGAGGGGCAAGGCCCCAGGAAGGTGGCTGCCTGGTTTGGGTCCAGCTTTGCGTTCTCGGCAGGGGAGTTGAGGAAACAAGGGACGGCGGGCTCCCCCGGGTGAGGTCTGTCTGTGTCATCTGTGCCGGGGGCCCCCTCAAAGCCACCAGCAGAGCTGGCCCTGCTGAGGGAGTCTGCAGGGCACTCGGGGGCCGCTCAGCAAGGCGGCACCCTCCTCTGCTGCCAGGGCTGCACAGGCAGAATCAGAACAATGGCCCAGCCCTGCTGGGGTTGCAGCCTGCCCTCTCTGTGAGCATCCTGGGCCCCAGGAGAGCCTGCTGGGATGGGGTTCGCCAGCCACCATCCGACAGGCAGGGGCCCGGCTGGGTGGTGCTCCCACAAACCGCACTCGAGAGCGCTGGCTCCCCTGCTGGGGAGGGGGCATGCATGGGCTGCCTTCGGCTCGGAAGCCACTGTGGGCCAGCAGCTGTGACAGGGACCCAGCCTCGGTTCCCCTCAGCACACAGCCTGCCCAGCGACACATGGTCTCCATCCTGGGGACAGTGTGCCAGGCCACCTGGACTTGGTGGCTTTATTGGTAGAGCCAGAAAGAGGAAGAGTCACAAGGACATTTAGTCACCGAAGTCTCTGCAGAGAAGATGTTCTACTTGTCCTGGCAAGAAGGAGTGTGACAGTCCCCTCGAGAGCAGTGGAGCCCCACCCTTGCTCCGCTAACAAAACGTGGTTGTTAACCTGTCCTGCCTAAAAATAGCAGCAAAGGACTTGCAAAGGGTGTGCTGTGTGCCAGGCTCTGTTCTAAGCTCTTTCCGTGTGTCACCTCACAGTGGCTTTTGGACAAAGTGCTATTATTATCCCCACTATACAGATGAGGAAACCGAGGCCCAGGGAGGCTAGGGATGGGCCACATTTGCAGGACTAATAAACAGCAGGATCAGGACTTGAACTCATGCTGTTCTTGGGAGGGAGACACAGGGAGGAGTGGATTGGTATGATGGAATCCTCGTTCCTCGGTTCCCTTTCAAAGTTTCAGTCAGGTTGACACCACCCATTAATGACTTGGGTGCAAATGCAGAGGAAAATGCTGTTTTTCACAGCTGTTGTGGACAGAACGGGGGGAAACGCTGACACGGAGCTGAGCTGGAGGGCCACAGGCTCTGAAGTTTGCACCAGAGTCTGCCCAAGGGCCACTCTCCCGGGTTTCCTCTCCGTGAGCAAGTCCAGCAGAAAGCAGAGGCCGTGGAGGCCCGGGTTGGCTGGTATCTTCAATGCGAAGTGACTCAGAGCAACCATGGGAGAGCCGAGTGTCCCCGGGTTTTCTGCGCCCATGCCCAGCAGCCCAGAGCAAGACTTCCGCCCATCCGGAGTGAGCTCTGGCTGCGGGGCTGTCCGCAAGCTTGCCTACCTGACAGGTTAAACTCACCTGTGCACAGACATCAGCGCTTCTCCACTGAGCAGCCCATCTCCTGGGGCGCAAACGTGAGCGGGGTGACGAGATGCGGCCCTCCCAGCCAGTCCCCCTCCCTGCTGCAATGGCGATGGCCTGCTCCCCTACCTCAGGCTCTGCGCCCAGCCCTCAGGAGGAAGCCCCTGGGGTGCCGTTGATCCGACGTGAGTTCTAGCCTTAGCTGGATGCTCGCCCCCTGGGCCCTCCCAGCATCCCCAGGGGTGGGAATGCCCGCTCACTGGGTCATTTCCTTTTTACTGGGGTAGAATTCACAACCCATAAAGTCACCCTTTCGTTGTACGGTGTACAATTCCGTGCTTTTTAGTCCCATTCATAACGCTGTGAACCATCACCACTGTCTACTTCCAGGACGTTTTCACGGTACCGTCCCCCAAAGAAACCTGCGTTCCCGGGTCCCGCTCCTCCCAGCCTTGGCAACGCTAGTCCGGCTCCCGCTCCTCCCAGCCTTGGCAACGCTAGTCCGGCTCCCGCTCCTCCCAGCCTTGGCAACGCTAGTCCGCTCTCTGTCCGCCTCTTCTGCGCGATCCACAGAAACGCAATTGCACAACACGCGGCCTTCCGGCTCTGGCGTTTTCACTTAGTGTGAGCTCCGCTGTGGTTCGCCCCTGGCGCACGAATCCTTCCTCTTTATGGCTAAGTCGTACCCCGTCGTGCGCGTAGACCGCATTTTATCGATCTGTGCATCCGCTGATGAACTTTAGGTTGTTTCTACGCTGTGGCTGCGGTGAATAACGCTGCGTGCGGTGCACGCTGCGCACGAGTCTCCGTGGGCCGATGGTCCCTGCGGTCTGTGCTAGAACTGCCAGGGCGTGCGGGAGCGCTCCGTTTGCGTCTCTGCGGAGCCGGCACGCTGTTCCCGTGGCAGCTGTCCCGTTTTACTTCCCCAGCACAGGATAGGAAGGTTCTAACGTCTGCACGGCCTCACTGGTGCCGTCATCATCTCTCTGCGAATGGCCATCCTGGTGGTGTGAAGTGGCGTCTTACTGTGACTCCGATGTGCATTTCCTGAGTGGCGTTTTTAAGATTTCATTTATTTTAGAGAGGGGCAGGGAGGGAGAAAGGGAGAGAAACATTGATGCAGGAGAGAAGTGTCGATCTGTTGCCTCTCGCGCAGCCCGAGTCAGGGACTGAACCTCCAACCCAGACACGTGCCCTGACCGGGAATCGAACTGGCTGCCTTGCAGTTTGCAGGGCGGCACCCAACCCGCTGAGCCACACCGGTCAGGGCGCATTTCCCTCACGATTAATGATGCTGAGCCACTTTTCATGTGCTTCCCGGTTATTTGTGTATCTTCTTTGAAGAAATGTCTGTTCACATTATTTGCCCGTTTAAACAGTTGGGCTAGTTCTCCTTCTGTCGTCACTGGATCACTGAGAGGACAACATAGGGCGACATGCACCCCCAAGGCCAGCACGTGGTGGGCACCTGCTGAGTGCTGGCTATCATTGTTTGCAAGCTATACAGGGAGCTAACCACGACGTCTCGGGCAGCCCAGGGCCCGTCTGGGAAGAAAGGCCACTGAAGGGAAGAGGGGAGCAGAGGCAGAATCACTTCTGGAACTTCCTGGAGGCCCGAGGGAGCATCCTGGAGACAATGAGCTGTCTGTGGGGCGGGAGAAGCACTTGAGTGACGCACGAGTGGCCGGGGGCTGCTGCTGGGACCGGGGCTGTGTGCCTGGACGCCTGAGGGAGGAGGGGACCTGGGGCCCAGATGGCTGGAGCCTCCAAATGAAGCCAGGTGGAGTGAGGATAGTCGAGAGGAAAGGGAGGCCGTCTGCACAGTAACTCATTCCAGTGTGGAGGGAGACACTGGGAGGACTAAGGCCCTGGGCTCTGACAGAGCGGGAAAGGGCGCAGCTCGTGCAGGAGCTGGGTCAGCGCCCCAGCGCATGGGGCGTGGGGAGCAGGAGCCTCAGGGGACAGGGTCCTTCCTCCCTGACTGCTCATTCCACACCCCCGGGTCCATTAATTAGAAAAACATTGTATTCCCAAATGCCAGGACTCAAACGGTTTGGGTCCAATTACTACTTACAAATAAAGCCAGACAAGGCTGGCCCCAAAGATCCCCTGGTCCAGCGCCTTCCCTTGCCGACCAGGGTTGCACCCTCTGGAGAGGAGAGGCTGGCTGAGGCCGCGGTGGCGCCAGTGCCACGTAGAGACGGATCTCCTGAGACACAGTGCAGCGTTTGTTCCAGAAATGTAAATTTATACAATATTAAGTACAACATTCAAAGCGCGCAGTCTGAAGAAGGAGAGTAGTCTCCCCCTCACTGAGAGACTACAGTAAACACTGTGGACTGGTTGGTGTGTCTTCTCATTCTCTCCCCTGCCATATGTGTGTGTGTGTGTGTGTGTGTGTGTATGGCATGCATATATATACACACGTATATAATCTTCTTAAATATCCGAAACCAGATAATTTTAGCCTGCATTTTCTATAATTTAACTGCATTAACATGTTTCCATTTCGTTAAACTTTCTTCCTGAATATCACATTCAATGGATGCACAAAGTTCTATGACATGGTGGGCCATGTCACAGATAACTTTTAGGCATGTAAGTTATCAGCCGTTTCTGTTGTTATAAATACGAGGGCAGGAAGGCCTTTGTGCGGAAACGTGACTTTTCTGGTAGAGATTCCCAGGGGCGGGGTTAGTGGATCAAAGGATAGGAACCTTTTCAAGGCTCTTGATACCGAATGACAAACTGCTCTCCAGAAACTTTGCTCCAGCCTGTGCCTCGGTAAGCAGTACAAAGAGGGAGACTTCATTCCAGCCTCCCTATTTTGAATATTTTCATTTAGAAAAGCATTATTATGTTGCAAGGTGAAAGGTGATCACGTTCTATTCAGTTTGATTGGCATTTCTACTTTCCCAATACTTATAACTCTTATTCAGATGTCATAACTTATTACACTGGCCAGTATTTCTAAAATAGTACAGTGGAGGATTAGGGGAAGAGGAAATAGCTCCCTCAGGGAGAAGGCGTGTGAGAATCAAACAGGACTCCTCCTGGGAAGGATGTAAGGGAGGTGGGCGTGGGGATGGTGATGCAGCCTGGGGCCAGCAACCAGGAGAGGCCACTCCCAAGCCTGGGCCCGCAGAGGCCTATGTCACCAGGCCATCTGCCTTAAGCCGTGGTCTCCCAGGAGGGAACCCAGTCACCATGGACCTGCAGCAGGCAGGGCAGGGTTAGGGGGAGAAACACCTTTGTCCCTCCCTCCTCTCACGCTGCCCATGCCTCCCCTTGTGTCCCCTTGGCCACACCTGGGCGACACAGCCCAGAGCAGCCCTCCGGACACAGGGCAGGTGGAGGAGGCTAGAGAGCGGGTCTGGTGGGGGCCCGGGGGACGGGCGAAAGGAGAGTGTCCTGGTCACTTGTTTTGTCTCCTTCGTTCCACTTGTCAGAGGGTTGTTCATTTGATTTCCCGTGTTTCAGGCAATACGCTGTTTTTTATTTTTATATTTAAAAATATTTGTGCTTTCAGGAACCTGTTACACATCAGTTTGAAGACAGTCTTCCGTAGTTCTACGTTTCTCTTCTCTCCTTTCATTTAAAATCCACCCTTTCCTTCTGAACTGACTTTCTTGAGTTTGTCTTCTTCCTCGTGACCTTTCTCCAGAACGTCCCCTGGTATCTGACGGGCTGTTTTGTGGTGTTTAATGCGGACTCTGGGCCGCCGGGCATGACCCTTCTGATCCGTGGTCCGCCACTTGTTTGCTGTTTTCACAATGGCCTCTTCCAGTTCCGGAGAAGCAGTGAGTCCTCCTGAGTTCACAGATCAGACCCTACCCTCCCCACCCCCCCCAGAATGTCTTGTTTTCTTTTTGCTGTGATTCTATGTAACATAGGGGTAACACCTTTTACTTCCGCAGCACAGGGTCCAATTACTTTCCCAATATGAAGAGGCAGTTTGTGCCCGGCCTTCATTTGCATATCTGCAGAAGGAAGTGTCACTTAGCAAAATGGTACCCCTTCTTTTGGGTGGCAATATGTCTCCATAGGTCAGGTGATTTTCCTTTCCTGGCAAAGAACTGTCAGGGAAGACTAGATCACATTCCGTTAGAGGTCAGAGTGAGTCTCTGCCCAAATTCTCTTCCCAAAGAGAAAAAGGACCACCAGGGTTGGGGGTGCGCTTTCCCAATCCGAGACCCAGCTGATGGGGTGAGTGGTGAGGAGGTGATGTGCCACGGGAATAGGTGGGCTTTCTCCCACCTGCTGCCCCACCTCCGCCTCTCACCTGTCCACCGCCCCCTGCTCTCTCTGTCGATTTGTCTCTTCCCTACTCCCTTCGGCTGGGATTCTTTGGGGGTTTGGTGGTGAGTAGTGAACACCCTTGGCCTGGGGCCGTCTCATTTTCTCTTGCTTGTACGTGGTCTGAGGTTTTTTTGAATGCAGACTTTCCAGAACCCAACTGTCCAGAAGTTTGCAGCACTTGAGCAAGAAAACAACATTATAAACATGTAAAACAGCATTAGAAATTAGAAATGATATATAACGAATTACTAAGGGGTTTATAAATAAACGACCCCGCTAATAAATAAGCGAACCGGGCCCTGGAAGGAGTAGCAGCAGAGGGCCGTGTTGGTGCCCTTCACTGTTACGAGGCCACGGCAGGGAGCTGGGCCAGGGCCGGGTGGGAACCGTGGCCCCCGACAGCCATGGGCGTGTTGTCTGGATTGCGTTCTGGTGCAGAAGTGGTAGAAGACGGCTCCGCTGGGGAGCTTCGCTCTGAACATTTTACATGTAGGAGTGGGTGTGTGTATGTATGGGCACATGACGCATCTGTATCTGTATCTGCGCGTGTGTGTATACACACCTGTGTGTACAGGTGTGTACAGGTGCATGCGATTAGGACCAGACTGAAGTGCAGCTGCAGGTGGGGAGTGCCCGCCTCCACCTCCTGCAGAGCCCCCAGCACCCCATGGTGTGCAGTTTGGAATGACTGCTCCCCAGGGGCGTGGGGAGGAGGCCAGGGGAGGGCGGTTTCCCTGGAAGGTCTAACGGATTCAGCCCCAGGGACGCCATGTCTGCTCCATGCACTGGAGACGCTGAGATGTGGTTATCAAGGGCAAAGCGTCCTCTCTTCCTATTATTGTACCTGCCTTGAGTTCTGACCTGCTGAGTCCTGTGGGGCTGCTTCTCGGTTTCAGTGTTTCTGGAACATCTTTGAAAAAGTCATAAGAGGCCTTCCTGTTCTGCGTGCCTGTCTCTGCCCCTTTCCCTGGGACTCGGGGCTCTTTCCATCTGCAGGCTGACATTTGCGCCCTGCTCAACCCCCCTTCCACAAATCAGCCGCCCTCAGCCAAATAAGAGGCAGTTTGTGCCCGGCCTTCATTTGCATATCTTCAGAAGGAAGTGTCACTAGGACTAGCAGTGACAGATAAGAGCACAGCAGGGTTCCAACCATTTGGCTTGTGTTTGTCAGGCTCTGCAAATGCGAGTGGAGGCTGGAGGTGGGGGGCTGGGGGACCTGGGCTGGGGTCCTGGGATGGCTGTCTGTCTCCCAGGACCTCCCCATGGGGTTAGGTGGCAGCAGAGTCGCCCCACCACCTCTGATGAAAAGCCAACTGTGATGTCAATTCAGGCTCTGAAGACAGGACAGGGAAGAGGGAAAGGTGGGAATTCAAGAGAAACCTGACCCACACCATTCTCCAAAACTTTCTTTAAACATTCATTCATCCAAAAGCCGTTCAAGATTGTAAAATTGCCCACATAAAACTTCTACACAGCTTAATTGTAAAAATTGTAAAACTTCTACACAGCTTAAAAAGCAAACAGTGCTTCCCAAAGAAGTCAATAAACACTATAACAAATAAATGATTCCAAAATATACTGCAGCAGGTATCGGTCTTACAAATAAATAAGCAAAAGATTTTTTTAAAGGGCCCGAGGCATGAAAAGGAACTCACAGAAAAAAGAAATACCGCCTTTCTCATACAGCAAGCTGCCTCTCCGATTGAAACCTCTGATAACAGCCGGCAGGCAGGGTGTGGAGAAAGAGACACTTTCACATCCGGTCGGCCGACTCCGCCTCCTGGGCAGGCAGTTGGTCTGTACCAGAATCCAGCTTTCGAGTGTTCAGTGTGTTCAGGAAGGGGGGTGGGGAGGGGCTATTCCAAATGCTTTTCATGCATTAATGTACTTCAGTCTACGGCACCGGGGTAGATGGAGTGTCGTTGACCCCACTTTACCGATGGGAAGCTAAAACTCTTGAACCCAGCAACACACACATGTTCTAGGAAAGAGATGTTCGCTGCTCCACTAGTTATGATAGTAAAAAGCTAAAAACAGCTGCCTGTCCATCCTCAGGGTCTAGTCAAGTCAAAGGTGGTACAGCCACGAGGTGGCCGGTGACTTGGGAACACTTACGTACAGCGGGCACCGTGCGACGTTATTTGCATTTAGAAAGACGTGCGTAGGTCAGTTTGAGTTCGCGTTTAAAGGCCCTGGAATGATTCACAAAAAGGAGCAGTAAATCAACGAAGTGGGACTCGCAGGAAAAGGAGAAGAAGGCCTTTGTTTTTATTGTCTGTCTTTCTAGATGGTCTTAAAATTTTAAAACTAGTGCATAACTTTAAAATCTAGTTCCACAATAACACAGACACGTGCTTAGTGACATGCGGGCATGCGAGAAAGCCTAAGAAAAGTGAGATTTTTGTGATGCGATATTCGTTGCCTTGATCACAGAAATACAAGGAGTGTCTGCCAGTCTGAATGTGGGCCTGCCTAGGGCCTCAGCAGGGGTGGAGTTTCGGGGTTCATGAGAATCTCACGTGGGGGAAAGAGGGGGAGACTGTGGGGAGTGAGAACAGCCCAGCAGTTTCAACTCCGAGCCTAAAGCCGGAACCCTGAAACCCCGTGGCCTCTGGGCCCAGCCCGACCCCCCACCACTGCGTTCCTCCCCCAGGGGCTCCCGCTTGACTCTCCCCTGACTCTCAGAGGTTTCAGGAAGGTAAAAAGTAGCTGCTCCACACATGGGAGACCTTGAACCAAAGGAAGGTGGAGTCTCTAGAGAGAGAAGCCAGCCTGAGGCTCACTCTCCAGCTGCTGGGGAACACCCAGGCCCCTGAAGGGTTTGGGGCCGGGGAGAAGGTCACCGGGTGTGAGGGAGACTCAGCCGGAGGCCGGTGCTCCAGCCGGAGCTGAGCGAGCCTCTCCTTGGCCGGGCGGCCCCTCCCTGGGGCCGTGCCTGACACCCATTCCCCGCCTTGATCAGCCGCACTGAACAAGGAGCCTTATTTCTACCTGAAGCACCCCCTGTGGCTCTGTCCTCTGGCCAGCGTGCCAGCTCAGAGGTGGAGGGAGCCCTCCCTGCGGGCCGACTGCTTTAGCTCAGACCCCAGGGCCTTCACGCCAAGGTCAGTCATGCCTGGGAGACCCCTCCTGCCCCAGATGTCAGACAGATTTCCCCCTCGGCACAGCTGGCTCCGAAGTCCAGAGACTTCATGCTCCGAATCCCGGAGCCGTGTCGGGAACTGTCACTTGGGTTACCTGAAAAATGTCCCCGCGTGGGTTCTAACAACGTCTTCGTTCTCTTCCAGCTATCGGAACTGCGTTTATACCTACCGGATCCTGCCCAATGAAGAGGACAAATTCACTGTCCAGGTAAGCCTTTACTGCACCTCCTGACCTCACCTGGCGGGAGCCCGAGTTGGCGGAGACAGTGGCGGAGACAGTGACGAAGCCGAGGAGGAGAAGCGGCATGGGCCCCCCCAATGTGGCCTCGACAGGAAGGCCCGGCTGAGCCTATCTCCCCTAGAGGTTCCTGGTGGGGGCGGCTCAGCGGGGAAGCTGGCGCTGCCAAGTGCCGCTGCCCTGGAACGTGACGGAGCAGACAGAACAGACGCTGTCTGTGTCCATGGGTGTGAAGGGGAGGCTGCGGTAGAGGACCCGGAGACGGGGGAAAGTGAGCCACTGTGGCTGAAAGGGGTGAGGGTCAGTGCACCCGGAAGGAGAGAAGGAGGGGAACTTGCAGGGGAACAGACCGGACTTTCCGAGGGGCTGGACGGTTGCCCAGTGAGCACGAGACAGGACCTGTCCATCGGTAGAGACCTGTTTGTTGCACCACGCAAAGGGCAAATGTGGGAAACCTGTTAAACGTTAGGGGAAAGCCAGCTTGCGCCAGTCCAAGTGGGGAAGACCACTCTACACCCAGCTGGTGTGACAAACACCAGGGTTTTGTGTGACCACAGCGCATGACAGCTGAGTGACGTGGAGGCCAGGGGAGCTATTTTTATCAGGCTGCGTTGAGAGCCAGGGGGTGGGCAGAAGGAGGAGGTGACACTCTCAGTGGGGGCAGGGGGGCACATGCAGATCTCTGGGCTGTGGACACAGGCACCCATGGGCCGAGTGCGCCCATGTGGCGACCAGAGCAGCCAGGCGAGCCAACGGTGGGGACACCGTGTCCTGGAGGAGCAGCAACGGGGGCCCGTGGGGTTTAGTCGAAAAGAAAGTGGGGGTGGAAGGGACACTATCCCCAATTCTGAGGGTGAAAAGGGTGATGCGTTTTGTGCAGGGATAAGAGGCAGTGATGCAAACAGCCGGACTCGAGGGCAGGACAGTGGGCAGGTCCCCGGGGCCCCGAGGCACTGGAGATGTGTTGAGAGGGAGAAGCTCTGTTGCATAGAATCCCTCTGGCGAGACTAGATCTGGGGATTGAAGGGATCACTTGGATCAGTGAGCTACTTGGGACCAAGAGGAGGTCCAGGAGGGTCGCGTGAGCCAACCCGGGTGTCTCCTGGGGCCTGGGGCTGTGTGCAGCACAGCTCCCACGGGAGGTGCGAGTGTGGGCTCCAGCGGGATCGCTCCACCCGGTCGAGGTCAGGCTGAGCATCGCTTCCGGCTTCTCTGTGCGTGCCGTCCGGGCAGCTACTCCAGTGTCTGAAGCGCGTCCATTTCAATGTTCTCAGCCAGTCTGGGCGCCCGCATGTCTCGGTCTGGTCACCAGAAACAATGCTGGCACACCAGGCACATGGCTGTCCTTTCAAGGACGTCATGGCTGCTCACCATTCAAACGGGGGTCTCTCCTGTGGGCTCCTCACCCTGCCGGGGACATGGCCACTGGGGCGGGCGGGGCCACTGCGTGGGGCAGGCCGTGGGCCCCGACGGCCTCCGCGCTGCCTTCCACGTCTAGGACTGTGTGGGCTTTCTTGGGGTGACATCCTTGCCAGGTGCTTTGCTGAAAGGAGTCTAAACTCTCTTAAGTTGAAAGTTGGTCGGTGCGTTTGATCTTTTTCCCCTTGTGGTTTGGTCTATTCCTTCAAAGTGAAGAAGACTTGAAGTATGACTTGGCCTTAAGCTGGAAAAGACGTGACTTTGCGGCTCCTGTCTAGCGTCTGCACCCCGGGCTTGTGGACGGTGGACTGCCTCCCGTCTGTGTCCCCTCATGTCCACACTCCGTGTGTCCCCGGGAATCGCAGCCAGTCCTGCAGCGGCTGCAGAATCAGGGGCGTCCCCGAGTTAGGGGGGATCGCAAAGAGACTCCCCTTGGCTGACCCATGTAAGGGTGGGCGGCCTTTGCGGAGATGCACAGGGCAAGCGGGGAGAAGGCCTGGGACCCCGGGCCAGGAGGGCACAGGGTGGGCGCTCTGGGCGTCTTCTCCTCTCCCACCAGCAGACTCACTTCTCGGTTCCCAGTCCCAGGAGGGAGGCTGGTTGGCAACCCCCCAACGGCTTTTTCTGTGTGGGTCACGTCGAGGCCACAGGTCTACGTACAAACCAGCTGTCTTGAAGCAGGTGCCCGCCCACCCCCTGGACCCGCGGCTGGAGCTGTGGGGACAGAGCGTTGTTCCCTGAGGCCCGCACTCAGCCAGGGTGATAGGCAGGCAGGTTCCCTGCAAGAGCTGTGGTCCTGCGGGACGCGTCTGCCCCTCACCCCAGCTCTGCGTCTGTGACCGCCCGCCTTGGTGGCCGACACTGAGTAACCAGGGACAGGGAGCTGTGGGGCCTAGGCCGCCCGAGGAAGCGTCCCCCACAGAGGTACACCGTCCTGTAAAAACACAGCGCCTCTCTGAAGTAGTAAGAGTGGATTTCTCCCGAAGCAGATTAAAGCAGGCGCACAGCGAGACGGAGGCCTGACCCCTTCGACTCGGGTGATTCCAGCTGAGTTCCTCTTTTCTCGCTGAGACGAAACCTCGTACCCTTTTCTGGGCTGAGCCAGTTTCTAAATAACTCACTCCTCACACCCGAGTCTGTGAGGGCCACCAGAGAAAGCGGCTCCCCAGATAAGAACCCGCCGGCCTGAACGGCTGCCAAGTGAGGCACCCAGGGCTCTCTCGCTTTCTTATGGTAATTACCTCCGCTCTTCTCACGGGGGCTTCCCGACGGGGGAGAACCGAAGAGCCGCTGCATCCTGCATCCTCCTGCTTTGCAGAGCAGCCTCCCAGCGAGGGGGTTCCCCCTTCTCGGTCAGGAAGAGGAGGGTCCTGACACTCCGTGACTTTACTCTCGTTCCACCTTCGCAGATGTGCGAACAATCAGAGACGGGCGGGAGGCTGTACGCTAACTTCAGGCAGACCCTGTTTTAAGGGTGGATGGAGCTGAGGCCTGCAGAAGGTGGGGCCCACGCCAGGTCTCCAGGCCTCCCCGCAGGGGTGTCCGTACCTGGCTGGGTGTTGGGTCCCCTGGGGGAGGGCGCACTCTGCCCCAGGAGCGCAGGGAGGAAGGGCAACGTAGCCTCTCAAGGAGAGGGGCCCCTTGTCCTTCCCACGGTGAAGGTGACATTTGATCACGGGGCACTGGCCCTTGTGGTAAGTTGGTGAGGGACCTGGAACTGAGGCAGACCCCTCTGCCCCCAGCTGGTGTGGTTCCAGATGTCACCACCTGTGTGGCCGTGGGTGAGGTCACAACTCCACTGGCAAGTGGCGGTCACCCATGTGCCTCCCTGAGAACATGGGAAAGGCCCAGCGCAGGTGGGTGGTCGGCAGCCGGGCTGCTCCCACCACCAGGACTGTCTTGATTGTCTGCGACAAGGAGCAGGCGTCAAACCATCACGTCTGCTAACCCGTGTACGTCAGGTCTGCCACGTACTGGAAAGAGCACTGGAGGAACCTGGGTTGGAGAGAGGGAGAGAGACAATGGAGAGGGGAGAAGGAAAGAACAATGAAAAATAAAAAGGAGAGAGGGGGCAAGAGGAAAGTCGGAGAGGAAGAAGAAGTGAAGGAAGACGAGGAGTGCAGTGCGTGAGGGTCAGGGGCAGCGTGGACAGCAGAGATGGAAAGAGGTGTGGGGCGAAGAGACCGCAGAGAAGGGGAGGCGGGGCGGGTAGGGAGGCGCGCGGTGTTCTGGAGGATTCCAGGCAGCACCTGGGGTGGCAGCCTCTGGCCACGTGCTCCCGTGCACCTTGCGCTCCCATGTCTGCGTCTCGTGGCCTCGGCCGCATGCGGCATTCCTAAGTTGTTGTTCGGCAGCCTCTTCGATCCTCAGGCCTGGAGAACCTTCTAGACCGGAGGCCTAGACTGGACGTGAGCAGCCAGTCCTCAGGGGCGGCAGTGGTCTGACATCCGGGTGAGGCCAGAAAGGCAGGTCCGCCAGCCCCTCGGTCCTGAGCTTCCCGCCCTGGGAGACGGGGTTTCTCGTAAAGCCCCGACTCCGTCCCTGACTTGGAACAGGGAAGTGACCCTGCGTAGGAGCACTGAGTCCAGGACAAGCTGTCTCGCTCCCGCTGCCTGTGAAAATGACCTTCCTCCCTGGGAGACTAAGGACAGTTTGCAGTCCTGATGGGCCTGCTTGAGGGTGATTGAAGGGAGGTCTCCAGGGGCTGGCGAAGTGGTATACAGGCCTGTCCCGTAACTGGCCGCCCCACACCCAGTGTCTCAGTCCAGGCCAGTGGGGCCCTTTGAGAAGCGGGGCCCTGAAGTCACCGAGGCTCATTCCTACCACCCTTCCACCCTGGTTTTTTTTCCTGACATCCTTCCTACCAAGAAGAATAAAGCAGCAGAAAATAAAAACCAGCCACGTCAATAGCTGTGAACTTCTGTCTTTTCTCCTGGTTGACATCACGTCCGGGCTCTGACTGTTGAAGTGAAGACAGGACCCCGCACAGGCTTTACGGCAAGTGGAGGGTTGGGGGGCGGGGTGAAACTCTGCCTCGCAGCTTTCAGCGTTCCTTCCCGAGCTGGGGTGAGCCACTCGTGACTCAGTTCCTGGCCTCTGACGGTGGCTGTTACGCAGCTCTGGGCAGTGTGGCTTTCAGAGAGAGACGAGAAAACAACCTTCTACAAGCCGTTCCGTCACAAGTGCCCGGGTGGGCAAACGGCTCAGCGTTGTTATGAAGCTCAGGAAGAGCGTGGCAGCTGTTATTGTTCTGAGTGGTCAGCGAGTGAGGTAGAGACTCCGTCTGAGCCGCCGGGTGAAGGATGTGGTGCTAACGCACACTTCCTGGCATTGCACAAGAGGGGACAGGAAAGGCTCAGGCGACAGATGCCACGCAGGGCCGGGGCGGCCACGCAGGGCTCCAGGGCGTGGCGAGGGCAGTGGGCCTGGCGGGGGTCCCTGGTGGCCCAGCTGTCCCTTATGCCACGACTGCCATTTCCGGTGTCTGCATTGTTATTTTATTTTATCCTGTGGCCTGCTGTGGACCACAGACAGGTCTGTTGTCCAAGCTTCTGGATATCTCCAAACAGCTTCTGGTCGCCTTCATACTCAAAAGGGAATTGGGTGGAGATAAACTCCTTGGGGGCCAGGTTGTCCCTCAGAAGCCCACCCAGGTGTCATTCCGCTGCCTCGAGAACTTGAGCGGCGTGAACAACCCCAGGTGGGAGCGCCAGGGCCCGGCTGGTGCCGTTTCTGTGATAGGGAACCGGTTTTTTTGCTTTTGTGCTCTGAAGCCGGGGGCAGGGGGTGGAATTCTTTTCTGCCCCTGGCATTCCTGGAAGGTGTTCAGTCTGCTTGCTTTGCAAACTTGGGTCTTTCTTCGGCTCAGAAGGCTTTCCTTCCCTCTGTCTTTGTGCACAGCTCCTTCTGGTCCCCAGGTGCCACCTCGGCCTCCCAATGGCTGTCTTTACTTTCTCCCCTCCCCTCGGTCATCTCCTCCCTGGTCCACCTCGCCCCAGGACCTGGGCCCATGTCCCCTTTGTTGCCCACAGCAGATCTCCCCCAGGTCCACACCAGCTGTGGTTGGTGGGTTTAGGCACGGGGCACGGAGGCAGCCATAACCCGTGAGATGTGCAGGGGAAATTCTGCGGGGCCTCTGGTAAAGGTCTATTTGGGCTTGGATGAAACGGTCCCTTTTCTACCTCTGGAAGCTGTCCTAGGATGTGATCGCCGGGGCTGCCGCCGCCATCTTGCAGTCGGGAGGTGGGTAGCTGGAGAGCGAGGCCAACGCCGAGGGCAGGGCAGGAAGACGGGGTGCACCTGCGTCCTCAGCGACGCCACTGAATTACCCGGACAGAATGGACCCGCCTTGTCGCGGTGCTGCCCCCAGACCGCCTGTTTGCGAGGGAAAGGATTCCTTTTTTGTTCAAGTGGCTGAATTAGGGTTTTCCGTTACCTGCAGTTCAAAGTATCCTGATGTGCAGAGGTTTGGACTCTGCCATGGGGATGTATCCTTAACCACCCGACTTTGTATACTTAATACTAGTGTTTACTGCTTACTTTCTGTCCCAGAAAGGTTCTGGGTGCATGGTGCGCACTCAACAGATATTTACTGAGTGATTTAATTCTGCTGCCCCCGTAAGAAGTTATGGGGTTGGGTAAAAAGTCCATTATGTTTTTTCCATTAGATGGCCTAGTAGTGCTTAGGTGTCTTTGACTTCACTCAAAACAGTTTTGTTAGATGGTATCGTGACAGCTGTCATATCAGTGTGCATTTAAAAAAAAGTATCAAAACTGGTGAATTTTTGTGCAGCCATTTTAACATTGAAGATGGAAGATACACAACATTTTTGGCATGTTATGCTTTATTATTTCACGAAGAGTAAAAACGTAACTGAAACACACACACAAAAAAAGATTTGTGCCGTGTACGGAGAAGGTGCTGTGACTGATCAAACGTGTCAAAAGCGGTTCGCCAAAGTTTCTCGGCGTCCCTGACACTGTGGCCAAACAGTTCCCGGCCGTGGGGCTGTGTCATGCGTTGGAAGGTGTTTGGCAGCACCCGGCCTCTCCCCGCTGGAAGCCGATAGCGAGAGACAGCTGACACCCTCAAAGTAGCCGAATCGATAAAACTACTCGTGAAAATGAAAAGTGTGCCTTGTTTCACAGAAAAAAAGCAACAGGCACGGTGGCCAGCCCAGGAGAAAGCACTGCGTGTTTCCTTTAAAACCGCGGCTTGCTGTCCTCTGTCACGGTTCGCGTTCTCCCCGGGCCTCCCGTGTCTGCCGCGTCCGTTGGCTCGTGGCTCTGCCTCCAGGCCTTGGCCGAGTTCCTCTGCGTTCCTCGCCGGGTGCTCTGCCCGCAGTCCGGTTTTGCCGTCACTCCCTGCACTGTGGGCTTCAGTTCCGACATCGCCTTTTTCCTTGGGGGGCGGCCCGCCGCCCTCTGTAACTGGTCCCGCCGTCTGCTGTCTTCCTGGCGGGCTTTGCTGCTGGGTCGTAGAGGCCTTGCCTTTCCACACCCCCGTGAGGGTGTCCGCTGCTCCCCAGCCTGTTTCACGAGTTCCTGCAGCAGCGTTTCCAGGGACTCCTTTCCTCTCCGAGCCGTCCTTCTCACGTCGGGAGGTTTCCAGGCCCAAAGCGGTGGTTTACGTGACGCGCACACAGCGCAGTGCCTGACATGTGACTCAGTGAAGAATTGCCTCTCGGTCGATGCATGTGCCTTGTCTTCGGGCCCACGTCCCCCCAGCTTTGAAGGACTGGGGGAGACAGAGAGGCAGGCGTCAGGGCAGGGGCTGGTGGCCAGGGTCCCAGTACGCAGCCGTGAGAGAGACCTTGAGGGTGTCAGAGGGGCCCGAGGGAGGGCCCCCAACCTGGGACCCACCTCCTCATCCCTTCTCTTCACTGCTCTCAGGTCCTGAGCCCTGTCAGCAGCTGGACCTGGTTCTACACGCTTAAACCGAGTCCTGTGAAGGAGGAATTGTCATTATTCTCACTTTAAATACAAGGAAGCTCAGGCTCTGATGGGATCACATGGTTTGCCGGGTTCATACAATTAGTCAGTGGCAGACTACAGGTGTCATTTGACTGGTCGTGCTGCTGCTAAGGGTCAGACGGCGCTTCCCTTCCTTGGCTCGGTCATCGAGGTGCCCAGCAGCCTGGGCCCCCTGGCTAGACAGGGAATGCCACATTGAGTCTGAGCTGCCGTCACGTTTGGCTACTGGCCTTTGCTTCCCCAGCCACAGAAGGGTGGGCCCAGCAGCGAGCTGTACAGCCTTTGGGCCATTAGCCTCCACGAATCAGGCTCCGATGGCCCTACTCTTCAGCCAAGTCCCGCCAGGGTCATAGCTGTGTCTGCTGACCATGCTCCCTGCGGGTCAGCACGACTTAGCTCAGAGGTTGCCACAGCCTCCTGTTCATCTGCTCAGTCACTCAGCAAACATCAGCTGGGCGCCGGTGGTACGATCGTCAACCTCGTAGACACAGTCCTTACCCCGAGGGACATTCAGTGGGAACACTGAAGACAAGCAATTGTCACCATTGTCCTCTGAGCCCCAGATCTGTAGAGCTCGAAGTAGAGGCGATCAGTTGTTCATTTATACAAAGAGATTCACCGTAAGAGAGCGGGGTGTTCCCAAAGCCCCTTCATTCCCAGCGGTTCCCTGGGAGGCCGGCGGCCCATCCGAGGGTCTGCCTGTCTCTCGGCCGTAAGTGGCTTGGGAGAAAAGGTTCTGAAATCCTGAAGTGAAGAAATATGTTTTCTAAAACCCAGTGTCACAGCCTGACCAGTGTGGCTCAGTGGGATGGGCACCATTTGCGAAGTGAAAGGTCTCCGGGTTGATTCCCGGTCAGGGCACGTGCCTGGCTTGCAGGTCAGGTCCCCAGTTGGGGACCTAATGAGAGGCAGTGGATCAAAGTTTCTCTCCCTCTCCTTCTCCCTCCCTTCTCCTTGCTCTAAAAATACATAAGTAAATAAATAACTGACAAAATCTTAAAAAGAATAAAATCCAATGTCCCTGACAAATGTACACTCTTAAGACTCTAAGAAGAGGCCTTAGCCCCTCATGCTGGGACAAGGACAGAACGTGAGGACATAGTCCCAGGCTTTAAGGAGGGAAACAGACGTTCAGACAAGTTGATTTAAGGGTTACTCAGAAATCTCAGAAAGAAAGGCTGTTGGCTGCGAGGGGAACCAGACAATAGAACGGCTCTCTCTTCCTGAGAAGGCATTGATGAGATAGTTCCCCCCATGCACTTGAAACTGCCCCTGCCCCAGGATCTTTGCACTTGCTCTGACCCCCGCCAAGGACTCTGACCCCCGGATCACCCTGTGGCTGACTTCCCTGACGTTACTCCCAGGTCTCCCCATCTAACGAAAGTCATGCCCTGCCCTGCCCCATCCCACAGTCATTCTCCATTATACGCCTATTTAGTTTTCTTCATAGCCATTAACACTGTCTGCAATGATATTTGGTTTCCCATTGCCAGCGTAGCAAATCACCACACGTATAGTGGTTTAAAAGCAACACAGCCCTGACTGGTGTAGCTCAGTTGGTTAGGCATTGTACTGCAAGGCAGAAGGTTGCCTGTTCGATTCCCAGTCAGGGCACATACCTGGGTTGTGGGTTCGGTCCCCAGTCCAGTGAGAGGCAATGGATTCATGTTTCTCTCGTGCATCAGTGTTTCTCTCCCTCTCTTTCTTCCTCCCTTCCCCTCCCTCTAAAAATAAATAAATAAAATCTTTAAAAAATTTTTTTAAATAAAATCAACACAAATATATCATCTTACAATTCTGGGGGTCGAAAGTCCCCAAGGGGTCACCCTGGTTAAATCAGGCGTTGGCAGGACTGTGATCCTTTCTGGAGGCTCAGGGCAAGTTTGTTTTCTTGCCTTTTCCTGCATTCCTTGGCTCCTGCGGGACCCCTGTCTCCGTCTTCAAAGCCAGTGATGGTGGTCAGAGCTCCTCACCAGGCCATCTCTCGTCAGCACCTTCAACCCCCTCTGCACCTCGGTTCCCCCACTCCTTGTAACAAACCGTGTAGAAAAGTTCTGGGATCAGGTTACAGTCGTCTTTGAGGTGGGTCATTGCTCCGCCCACCACAGTGACTCTTGTTATTTATCGACTCAGTCTTCTGTCATGTCTCCACCGTGAGCATGGAAGACCCCAGGGAGCTAAGACCTGGTCAGTTTTGCGCACCACTGTATCTGCAGCTCCTACAAGAGCACCTGGCACATAGTAGGTGCTCAATAAACATTGGCTAAATGGCAGAAGGAAAGGGCAGTGGACTGGAGCCCTCCAAATGCCTTGTTGCTCCAAGATGCTATGACTCCTTCTAGAACAGTGACATCAGCCAAGGCTCAGGAGGGGGGCTGTCCAGGGTGGCTGTGTCATCGTTGGCTCGGCTCCTCGGGGTCGGGCACAGTGACTGCAGCAGGGATGGGGCTGGGGTGAAGTGAGGGCAGCGGCAGAGTTTGGGGGCGAGCTGCACCATTCATGGGGGGCTGCCCCAGGCTCCCTCGCCCCCGAGGCTGCTTCCCCCAGGCAGAGGACTCAGAGCTTGTCTGCCAGCTGTCACTTCTGTCTCTGCCAGACGACCTCGGGAGTTTCAAGAAAAGAAAAGAAAAGAAGCAAGCTGCTGGGAGGCATCACGGGGACATGTAATTAAGGATAAAAATATCCCTGTGGGCTCCTGCAGCGGGGGCACGGAGGAGGCTCCTGCTCAGACACCGCTGGAGCTGTGCGGGCCTCAGAAAGCTGATCGGTGCGGGCCTCCGGCATCGGGAGCCTGCGCAGGGGTCAGCACGGTCTGTGTCCGCTGCGCCCCACGGTCCGTGGGTCTGATCTGGAAGGAAGGTGCCGCTATCGCCTTGGTCTGGGGGGAGGGAAAAGGAGAAATGGAAACAGCAAAGGAGACGAGCTTCCCTCCCTGCATGTGTCAGAGGGAAATGGCTCTTACTTATTTATTAATTCTTCTCATGTTGTAATGTTCTTCGGCTAATCCCTTCCCCTTCTTTCACCCAGTCCCCATCCCCTCCCCTCTGACGGCTGTCAGTCTGTTCCCTGTGTCCCTGCCTCTGTTTCTATTTTGTTCATCAGTTTAGGAAAATGGCTCTTTCAGAAAGCAAATGCTGGATGTTGGAGGGGGAGGAGGATTTAGAGACTCCCAGCAGCACCCCTCCCCGCCACCTCCTCTTCAGTCTGGGTTGAGCCAGGCCACGGAACCTGGGGGCCAGGACTGGCTCTGGCCCCCGGGTACCCTAGGAAGCCTCTCCTCTGTCCGCTCCCCGCACCCACCCCTCTGCACCCCTCAGCCCCGCCCTCTGCTTTGCACCTAAAAGGGTGTGTGTATTCCTGCCGGCCTGGGTGAGCAAATTTCGGCCCAGTGATGAAAATGGTTACGCAGGAAGAAGCAGAAAGATCAAATAGCAAGTCCTGAGAGAAATGGGGAAATAGGCCCACTTCCGATCTGCGTGTGGCCGAGGTCCTGCTCTCTACGCAGCCCAGCTTGGCCCACCAAATTACTCTCCTAGTTCACTTGTCTTTCTTTCTTTCTTTTTAAAAAAATATATTAAGAAGGATTACTGCAGATCAATCTTTGTCATTTCTGCTTTTTCTCTCAGGAAGGTAGTCAGTCAGGGTGAGGAAGTTCAAATCGAAAACACAAAACAGAACTGAACCCTCCACCCCCCGCTGCTGAAACCTGCTTTGCTTCTCAGGGCCTTGTCAGCATAAATTTAACTTTAGAACCGGTGAGGTTTTCGTCATCTTAAAAATAGTCTGGAAGACTTTATGCGAAGCCCTTGAGTGCTCACGGAGGCGTCTTCACATGTCAGCAGTCCTCTGATATCTGGGGCAGAAAAGACTCGCCGAGACTCGGCGAGGCCAGCACCGTGCCGGGCCGGCCAGCACAAACTTGACACGGTTCCAAGTGCACTGTGATTCCCTTTCAAAGTCCGCGGGGGGAAGGCGGCCCACAGATTCGAACCTCCAGCCACGAAAGAAATTGTCCTGGGGCGTGAGGCGCGGCGCGGTGACTGTCGTGAACAATACTGCACGTTGTGTATCTGAAAGTCGTGGCAAGAGTCGGCCTTGCGCTCTCATCACAAGAAGAGAGAGATCCTGTGCCACGGCGTGGTGATGGATGTCAGCGAGACGTCCGGTGGTGATTCTCCTGCTGTACATAAGTATCAAATCGTTAGGTTGTACGTCTGAAGCTGATGTAATATGACGTGGCAATGGTATCTCAGCGTTTTTAATGGGAAAAAAAGCTATTGGGAACGTTGCCTAGAAACAGAGAGTAGTAATAATATTGACAATAGCATCATTGCTCGGAGTCCTAGGCCGCCCGGAGCTCCCCCTACCGTCAGTCCCGCGGCGGTTTCAGGCCGCGTGCCCGGGCAGAGCTCGGGGATGCGCGAGAGCCGGGCGATGCGGCAGCCTCCGCCCCATTGGCCGCCGAGCACTGGGAGCACAGCGCGCGCGGCCTGAGCTGTGCGAAGGGTAAGAACCGCACCAGACTGCACGGACTTGGTGCGGAAGAAGAGGAGGAGGAGGAGAAAGAAAAAAGATGATGATACAGCTTCATTTTTTATTGCAGATTAAAACCCTAATATTTCAGACATATTGGATTGCATAAAATAGATTCATCAAATTAATTTCACCTGACTTTTTAAAACTTTTAAAAATGCGGCTCCAAGAACATTTTCACTCACGTGACGCCCCCGTCATTTTTCTGCTGCACGGCGCTGTTCTGGGGTCTCAGGATGCGGAGTGTGGGCCGGGGGCGGGGGAGGGGCCTGTCCGACACGCAGAGAATCCGGCCTCAGACGCACGGATTCAGAATCGGCACTCACACGAGACCTTCCAGGGATCTGTGTGCTCCTTCAGGTCTGCAGAGCACGTGGGGGTGGGGCGAGAGGCAGCGAGGCTCACGCACAGGGAGGGAGGGAGCACCCACGGGGGCAGGGAACACCCACAGGGGCGGTCGCTCCAGAGGGCAAACTGCCGATACCCACGTGCCTCTGTAGCGCCTGGGCCCCGAGCTGCGTGCCCCCCAGGAACGTGTCCAACGGGTCACATGGGCTGAGATCGTCTGTACCGGCGCATTCACTGCGGCCGTCCTTCAAACGGGGACCAGCCAGAACCAATGAGAAGTCTAGACGTGATTAATAGGAAACGGTTACATGGACTGTGATCTGGCTGGTGGAAGCCACAGCAACTGTGGAGAAAATTAGGGCAAAGCTGCGTGTCATGAGCTGGAAACATCTCCAAGTTTTAGAGGAAAAGTTGTCGTGGGGAGAACACTCTGTACAGTATGTGAGTGCCTAACCATGGCGCCACACCCCTGAAACTGAGACCAAGGGGTGTTGGATGTCAACTGTAATTGAACAAGAAAATGTAAGAAATAAAAACACGCCCGCCAAAATAAGCACTGCATTAAAAAACGGGCGACGTGGTGGGATGACATTGCAGAGTTATAGAGCCTATAACTCTAAAGTTATAGGCTGAGCTATAACTTATACAGTAACTTTTTCTTTTTTTTTTTATTTTTTATTTTTTTATTTTTTAAAGATTTTATTTATTTATCTTCACAGGGGAAGGGAAGGAGAGAGGGAGAGAAATATCAATGTATGGTTGCTTCCTATGCATTCCCTGCTGGGAACTGGCCTGCAACCCAGGCATGTGCCCTGACTGGGAATCGAACCGTGATCTCTTGGTTCACAGGCCCGCGCTTAATCCACTAAGCTACACCAGCCAGGGCTTACAGTAACTTTTTCTGTTTCACATTTCACCCCTTGTCTTTCTTTAAGAATTATTGTAACAGGAAATGGGACCATTCAGACGTCGTAGGGATAAGATTGCTGGGGTTTGAGGTCCCAGCCGGGAGCCCCAGCAGACAACACTGGGAATGAGTCTTTGACCCCGTTTGGAAAGGGCTTGAGTGCGGGGCTGGGAGGTTGGACTGCGCCCTGCAGACAGCGGGAGCATTGCTTGTCACTGGGATTGTTTTTAGTGGAGGTGAAATTCATGCAGCATCCAAGTAACCATTTTAAAATGAACGATCCATGGCATTTAGTACCTGCACTTTCTGAACGTTTATTTTCGTCTCCAGAATAAAAGGCCATACCCACATAATAATAATTTAAAATTAGTTTCGTAAAAAATTACCTTTTATTCCCCATGCCCCTCTGGGAAAAGCATGTGTGTTACATGTAAATCCCCCAAGGCAAAAACTGGGTGTTGGGGGTGATTTCTCTTTTGTCTGTTTTAAAAAAATCTGTTGTTATTTAAAGCCCTGGTGGGGGGCGCACAACCACACGAATAGGGAACCCCCGTCCCAGGCAGGCCGGCTGGGAGTGCTCGCTGTGGGGCAGCGTGACGCCTTGGGCTCCGAGGCCAGGCCCCTCCTGGGGGGCCGGCAGCTCTGCTCGCAACAGCTACGCCTGTTTACTTTCTTTCTCGTTTTCCTCTTTTATTTTTGGCTTTTCAACCAAAGCGAGAGATGAATATGCTTTTGAAAGGCGTTCTCACAGCACAGCAGCACAGAGAGTAGAAAGTGAAAGCCTGCCCTCCGGCCCTCGCCAGACCTCGCCCGCTCCTCCCTGCGTCTACACAGAGACGTGAGCCTGGACGAACACGCTTATTTTAAAAAATAAACGGGATGAGCTGTACACAGTGCCCCGCAACCTCCTCTCCTCCCACAGCGACCTGCCTTTCAGGTCTTTCCGAGTCGGGTCACGTTCCTCTGTGCTTTCCTGGAGGGGCGGGAAGGCCATTTCATTTTATTTTTCACTGAGATCCAACTGATACATAACGTATTGGTGTTAAGTGTGCAGCGCGATGATCTGCTCTATGGACTATGGCGAGCCAATCAGCACAGTAGGTCTGGTTGGCATCCAGCGCCACATCGTCACCCGTGTTTTTCTCTCGTGACGAGAACTTTTAAGACCTACTCTTTTAGCGACTTCCAAATACACAACAGAGTATTGTAAACTGTAGACTTCTAACGGTCACGTTTTACCTTTGTGCTTACCTGTCACACCAGCGGTCCACCGTCCCGCTCCAGGTGGACATTTAGACAATTTTCCGTCTTTCCCCCACCTTGTTACTACAACAAGCGAAGTTCGTGTGCGCCTCTGCTGTCTTCCAGACGACCCATCACTGGGCTGCGGGGAGGCAGGCGTTGACCGCAGACGCTGTCCCACCACCCCGCCCAAGCCCCTCCAATGACTCGTCACCCCCTGGTGTCCCTCGACACCCACCGCGTCCCCACATCGGCTGCTAACCGACACGATCGGTGTGATTTCCATCCAACGGGGGGCGAAATGCAGGAGCCCAGGACTTTATGCGGCACCCCCTCAGCAGAAACGAGGATGAGGTCGTTGTCACGCGTGCATTGGCCACTGGTGTTTCCTTACCTGCGAACTGCCCCTTACATTCTTTGTCGGTTGGTTTCCCCTTTTAAAAATCTGATTTTTTTCAAAAAAGCTCTTCATATGTTTGGCACATTAATTTTTTGGTTACTTACGCTATAAATATTTTCTCCCAGTCTGTCACTTTTAAGAAGATTTGTTTATGGTCCCTTTGTCATGTGGAAGTTTATAACTTTTCTATAGCCAAGTGTTTTTATTTGTGGATTCTGGGTTTTGTGAGTTGCTCATCTCAATACTATTTATCCAGGGAAGATAACCTTTTTCCTAGCTATACCGTAGATTCAACATTAAACAGTCCATCCTTTTCCTATTGATTCAAAATGCCATCATACCGCATGCTAAATTCCACACGGTCCCAATCCGATTTTGGGCGCATTCTGCTCCACTGAGCAGAGACCCTTCCCGGCCCCAGTTCCGTCCTGCCCCCTTCCTGGGGCGCCGCTGCGTCTGCTCCCACCCAGCAGACCTGACGCTGTTTATCGTTCCCTTTACTCCTCCGTGGTTTCCACGCATTCTCTCTTCCAGGTGAACTTTATAATCAGTTTGTAAAGTAGTAGATTACAGTTGGAATCTTTTTTAAGATTTTGTGTATTTATTTTTAGAGAGAGGTGATGGGAGGGATAAGGAGCGGGAGAGAAACACCGTCGCCTGCCCCTCACACACACTCCGACTGGGAATCGACCCCACAACCCAGGCATGTGCCCTGACCGGGGATCAAAACAGCGACGTTTCGCTTTGCGGGATGACGGCCAACCCACTGAGCCACAGCGGTCAGGGCTACAGTGGAATTGTTATGTAATTACATGGAGTTTATGGATTAATTAGAAGATCACGCATATCCTTATAGTGTTGAGCCCCATAGTATTGGAGAATATGGCATTGCTGTCAATTTCTTCAGGCATTCTTTTGTATGTCTTACATTTTCTTCATATCGTTGTTTTTAAATTTTTATTTATTGATTTTTAAAGTGAGAAGAAGCAGGTGGAGAGAGAGAGGGAGAGAGACATCGATTTGTTGTTCACTTATTTAAGCATTCATCGGCTGTTTTTTTTGGTGCCCTGACCAGGGATTGAACCTGCAACCTTGGTGTACCAGGATGGCGCTCTAACCAACTGAGCGGCCCAGCCAGGGGGGGTGAAATGACATATAATCCTCGCATCCGCCCTGTTCCTGGGTGTGGAGTACTTCTAGCAACTTTGGCAAACAGAATTCACGTTTTCTAATTGGCTTGTGTTGGTGTCCAAGAAAGTCATGGCTTTGGGAGGCACTCTTACCTATCTTCCTGAGTTCTCTCACCACTTTTCCTCGTTTTTTAAATGTATTCTGGCTTCTCTAGGTAAATGACCTTGTGGTCTACGAATGGTGATAGATTTGTTTCTTCTTCTCAATGCAACTGATTTGGGGAGAGGGGTAAGTGTTGGTGTGTTCTGCGCCGGCTGGCACCCCGGCGCTGTGATGCGGTCCGTGGCGCTGGCCTCGTTGTCTTGTTTCTGACGCCGAGGACGCTTCCGCTCTGCGAGGCGGATGCACAGCCAAAGCAGGGAGTGAAATGAGTGCGTCGCGAGGCACGCATCAACTAAAGGGCGCCCTCCCTGGAATGGCGGAGTGGCTGGGACGTGGATAGCCCGGGAAGTAGTGCCTTCTCTCTGAGCTGCCCCTTCCCTCCAAGTTGTTGAGCTCTGTTCCACGTTGGCTCTCTGCCTGTCGCCCAGCGTTATTCGAGATGCCCCTAGCTTGTGGCAGCCACACATGGGTGAGTCCACCTCCTGGATCCTAAGCTGAGTCACAGATGTGAGAGGGAGAACCCATCAGCGCCAGGAACCTACATCCGAGCTGGCGTGAGGCGTTCTCATCCCGGCCCATGTTCAGCCATGTGGTTCCCAGCAAAAATCATAGATGGATATCATGAAAACGTATTGAAATTTTTGTATTTTATAACAAAGATCACAAACGTGTAGCCCCTGTGTTGGATTTGGTGTTCTGTTTGCCTGACATATGTTTTTTAAAAATTATGAACCAGTTAAAAGCATTTTTTAAAATTCAGAGATTTTACGTAATATTCTGAGTTTTTAGCTGCCCTGGAAAAAGTTCAACATCTGGTAACCTATATGACCCCATGGTGATGTGACAGAGTTGAGTGGAAACCTCCTTGTTTCAATGAGGCATTTGTCTTGGATGTGCCACAGTCCCCACCTGCCCCTATTGCCTCACTCCCACCTTGTTCCCCTGGTTTACATCAGCTGCCTGGCCTCTGTCGGCAACTGAGCTGTAATTTCAATCATGTGCCACAGACGATCTGATTCACCAGGCTAGCAAACATACATTGACCTTCTACTATGTAAATAAAATTTAAAAAAGAAACAACAGGTTCACCCGATTGGGTCTGTGCCCAGTGAACTCCTGCTTGTTCCTAGGATGGTTATTCGCTTCAGCACATCTTACAAACCACACTCAGTAACCTGATCTAGAATTCTGCCTGGGGTGGGCACAACGCCCCCTAACCTGTAAACTGCGGAAGAACCCGCATACCCATTGTGAAAGCCACAGCTTCCCTGGCGCCCTCAGCCAGCTGGCCCCCTCCTTCTCCACTCTTCGCCCAGTTGTGAGCACCCTGCGGCTAAGCTCCCTCAACCAGACTTCTCCTCCTCCCGGGGGACGAGGCCGGGACCCTTAGAGCAGGTGTAGGCGCTCCCCTTGGCTGTCCGGGGTTTCGGTCCCATGAGAACAGCGCCTTTGTCACTTCCTCCGAGCAGCCGGAGCCTGCAAACGGTGGCTCTCGGTTCCTCTGCAGGGCACGTGTTTACCAGAAGCTGCCCGTCCACTGCTGCTAACCTGACCCGCACCGCTCTCCCCTGGAGTTCGAGGGGGAGCCCTGCTGGGGAGCTGGGCTGCTCGCATTTGTCACACCATCTTGCCAACCAGAACACTGGGCCGTCGTCCCTCTTCAGCTTCTCGTGGTCTCACACAATGCCACCTGCCCAGGCAGGCAGGCTGGAAGCTTCCCGTTTCGATCTAGGATTTTGTTATGTCTAAGTGAAAAAGTGTTTTTCCTAACCAAACAGCAACCCCCTCCGCATTCCCCGCAATGAATCATTAACCATCTTGCGTCAACGGAATTTTTTCCCGACCAGTGTTGCTTCTAGAGACTGGGGCCGTGCAGAGAGAAAGGCGTGGCGACAGGAGCAGGCCTGTAGGAACGGCAGGGACGATTTTGCCCGGGTGGTACGTGGTTTGACAACCAGTTCCCTAAGGAAGCGAACAAGGCCCTGTGTGCTGTGGTTGCCACTTTCTGCGGTGTAAATACTCTCGCCACGGCCCCACCGTGACGGCCACATTTAAGAACCAGCACTTGGTGTTCCGGAAAAGTCGGGTTTGGGGCCAGGACCGGTTGGCAGTGGCTGGCATGAGCCAGCAGCAGCAGCAGCTCCCGCTGGCCTGGGTGTTAGAAACTCACACGTGCTGCTCCCCTGTGGGGGCGGGGGAAGGGGGGGTATGCATGCCTCGGGGACTGGGGGACTGCCGGTGTCTTCATTAGAGTCTCTGGTGGCTCATTAGCAGTCAGGCAGATTAATAATCACTTCTGTTCAACTTAGAGGCTATTAAATCCCCAAACCCTTCCTTGTATGTTACTTCAATTCCGTTGTTCCCATTCCTTTTATCACATTTGGAGAGGATTTTTTTTCATACCTGACTCTTTACCTAATTTTCCACTCCTCTAAGCATCAATGTGTTTAATCTGAAAAATAAGGGTTGATAATATATTAGCATATTCAACACACAGCGGGTGCTCTGTGATGACAGTGACCCTTCCTGACTGAGAGCCACGCCCTGAACGAGCTCATTTAAACTGTGGGTGGAGCTGGTCTTAGAACCTGCGTTCGTGGACAAGGAAATTGGCTTAGTCTGAGAGAGTCAAATACCATACTCCAGGTCACACAGCTCTTTGGTGGTGGGGCTAAGATTTGAATTTGTAGCTGACATGGGCTATTAAAAAGTTAGTTGCAAGCACCAAAAAATCTGAGATGTTATCTGAGAATCTGCCTTTTTACCTTCCCTTGAATATTCTGAAATTCTGACAATTCTAGGCCTGTGTTACCCCATGGGGATAAAACTGAAGCTAAGTGGAAGCTGACCCCTTTAAAGGGACATTTCTCCAGTGCGCCCCAGTCCCCACCTCTCCCTAGTGTCTCACACCCGGCCTGCTCCACTCACGCCAGGCTTCAGGTTTTGTGCTCATATTTATGGATGGCGCTGCTTTCTAACTAAATGTTACTTCCCCTTGCCCAGTCTTTCCTGCACTCTTGACCAAGGAGGAAACTGAGACACCAAAGATTTTGGTAATTCAGGTGAAATCAGACAGGTCAGAACAAAGTGAGGAAGCCATCTTCTGCAGTTGGGCCCCATGAGCAAAACCACGAGGCATTCTCACTGCAACGCGAGGTCTTTGCAAACGGGTGTAACCCCTCTGACCCGCAGCGCCCTTGCATAGCCCTCCCAGTACAGGCAACCGGTCGAGCGATGTCTTTTTATTTGAATATTTTCTTTTAAAATGCTTATTATTATTATTTTTGTGTACCTGCATTTTTAATTCACTGAAGTGATTTCATGGCTTTCATTCTGTTTTCTACTTCCTGCGACAAAGGATCTTTTAAAGATCCTTCCACGTGGCTGCGCGCACTGTGAGTCTTTGCTTCCGGCTGCCACATAACACCCCCGCACACCTCGAGCACAGCACACCTCGAGCACAGCACACCTGTCCGCTGTCTTACCTGTCCGCCGTCCAGCCACGGGCACCCAGTCCCCCTCCAGACCTCTGCCACCATCAACTGTGACGGCCACCCATGTGGCTGGCCCAATGAGGCACATGCCCAGGGTGCAGCTGCTGGGTCATAAGGATGAGCTGTGTCTGATTGCTCAGTGGGATGAGGGCGCTGGTCTGCACTCCTGGAATTCTTTACAAAACACAGACATTAAGGGAGGAATGGAAGGAGAGAAGGCTTTTGAATGTATAATATCCGTTACTAAATAAGGTCCTTTGGATGGACTTCAAAATAAGCACTTGCCTCGTACCAAGGTGCCAGAACACAGGCGGAGAAGTTGGAGGGCGGCCTCCTTCAGAGTCCAGGGGCACAGAACTGACCGTGAAGGACCCGGAGTCCTGCAGCTGCCACGTCCAGGGCAAGACGCCTGGGCCTTCTGAGCCTGAGTTTCCTTATTTGTGAAATGGGAGGACTGACTGAAACTCGGGTCAGGTTGTTTGGATACTCAGAGAATCTTCATCTTTTCATCCGCTCATTCTCAACATGTAGGTAAATACACGATGCTTGTCATCACCTAACTGTGAGTTTTGTGTGTATCTAGTCTCATTTGGGGCTTCTGTTATCCCCTCTCACAGGCTCAGGGACTCACTGGGCCAGAGGCCCAGCTACCAGGTAGGGTTATGAACTGGTCTGTGCAGAAGTTGAGGCAGGGTGTGTGCTGAGCCTGGGGCAGGGGGCAGGGGAGGCACAGAGAAGGGTCGGGTGGTAGTGGTCCTCCTGTGTAGCCATGTTTGGGGAGGGAGAAGAAGAGGATGCTAAGGACTTCGAGCCTGATCAAATCTGATCAACTTCTCCATAAAGTGGGGGATCCAGATCCTTTGCTATTGGTGAAGGGCCTGGTTTCAGGGCCTGCAGGTAAATCCTTAGAAAGCCATTGAGGGAAGCTCAAGATGCACAAGTGAAAGGATTGATTTGGGAATTGAACATCACAGGTCAAGTCCTTCCAGAAGCAGACCCTGGACTTGGGTACCAGTAGTTCACTAAAGAGAGGGTTCCAGGAGAACCAGTCAGACAGAGAGGGTCACAGGATAGGGACAGGGAGAGATCGAGCAAACGTGCCTTTTTGGGTGAAGTCTCAGAGCCAGCCTGATCCTCCAGGGAGCCCTGTAGTGTGACTGTACCTTAGGGTTTGTCCCACATCGAGGCAAAGAGCTGGTTTTTTGCGCCTACACTCCAGGTACGAGTGGGCCGCCTGGCTGGGCCCAGAACTCCCCAGTCTTTCCTGGGTCTCCTTATGAATGCGGTTGCTCCAGTGCCCGAGGGAGTCACCCCAGGTTACAGGTCGAGGCCTTTAGCAGCAAAGCACAGAGCTCCCGGAAGAGGCAGGATTGGGACCACAGGGCAGTAGAGGGATCTAGAGGAACTGGGCGTGACACCAGCAGCATTCCATATAAGGACCTAACTGTAACCACACACTTACATTAACACCCACGCTTTATATAAGCTGCTCCCTCTGCCTGCCGTGGTATCTCCCTCCCTCTTTGTCTGCCCGACTGCCACCATCCCTTGCATCTCAGGTTAACTGTTGCCTCTTTGACAAATAACCCCCTGACCCACCCGGCAAAGTCCCTGGTGTCATAACCTCCAAGGCCTTGTCTTCCCCACACAGCGTCTGCACCTGCACCGTGTGATTCTTTACTTCACTGTTTATGGTCTCATGTCTTGTTTCTCTGCCAGACTGTGGGCAAGGCCTGGTTCTGTGTGGGTCCCTGCTGAGCACCCGTGGCCGAGCCCCAGGTGTGGCACGTGGTGGGAGGTTAGTACTAGTAACTGCCTGAGGGGTGCCCGCTGGCTCGATGAGCCCCCGGCTCTGGCTTCCTCCAGCCCTGCTCAGGGGCAGACGGTGGACTGGGGAGCTGGTCCCAGGTCACGGCTTCGACAGGCAGGGCCAGGGAGTGGAGGGTGCCGTGGGAACAGGATCTCCAGGGGCCACAATGGGGTTCCGGCTTGTCAGAAAGACGACAGGGCCCAGAGGGGCCTGCAGGCCCGCGCAGAGGAAGAGATAGGAGAAGGGCGGTCTCTACGAGGCTAGAGAGCAGACGTGCTGGGAGTGAGGACACGGAACTTGCAGCTTTGTCCTTTGTGTCAAGTCCTGGTGACAAAACAAGTCGTAGCGCACTGGACAAGTTACCTCATCTCTTGAAGCTTCAGCTTGCCCGTGGGTGAATGGAAATAATTATGTCATGACGTTTCAGTAGAGGAAGACTCAGGAAAAGTCCATTCTTCCCTTGAGATTTGTGTTTGTCAGTGTTTGCTGTGTAACAAGCACGCAAAAGTCTCAGTAGTTCACAACAAATGTTCGTTTTCTTCTCCTGGGTCTGCGGGTCGGCTGATCTGGGCCGGGCTCTCCTGGACCCCGGGTCTCTGGTCCAGTCCGGGTCTGCTCCTCATGCCTTCACTCTCAGAACGCACCGAAGGGCCAGAGGGTAAGGTCACAGGGCAGGTCACAGGGGCCCACGAGGGGCAAGCAGAAACCACAATGCCCGCTAAGCCAGGAGTTTAGAACTGGCACTTTTGCCCACATCGCATTGGTCAAAGCAAGTCTCCTGGCCAAGCCCGTCATCAGGGGTACAAAGATGTGAATTCTTCACACGTGAGGGCAAGATGTCACGAGGTGCCATGAGGAGGGTGTGGCTGCATATTCTGGGGCAGGGTGGACCCACGCTGCCACAGCCCCCTTCCCCCTCTCTGGGCTTCTGTGCCTGCCGGCTCTTGGAGAAAGCACGGGAACCTTTTATGTAATCAGCTGACAGCCTCACTCTGCTGCTGGGTGTGCTGTGCAGATTCTAGCTGTCCGCTGTGACTCCTCACAAAGCCTCCATCCTCTCCCGGGGTCTTCACTGGGGGCTCGAGGGCCCCAGGTGAGGGTTCCACTGTCTAAACACCCAGACCACGGGCTGGCAGCCAGGCGTGGTCATGCCCTGCCCCCACCTCCCCGCCCCAGCAGTGGTGGTGTGACGCCCCCAGCAACCTCAGACAGGCCTCTCAAGCCTGTCATTTCAGTACCAGCCCGAGGTGTGAGTTCCCAGCCTCCAGCCTGCAGCTCCTTTGATGTCAGAGGTTCAAAGCCCTTTGTAAACTTCTCAGTCTTTGAGGAAAGCTCAGGACTCACTCCCACTGTGCAGGTAGCAGGTATCGGGGAGTGAAAGGCAGAGATTTGGGGCATCGCCAGCTCAGCATCCCCGGGGATCCCTGCTGACGGGATAAAGCGGACAAGCCTATGGCGGTCAGCCTGGCGTGGAGGTTTCCCTGGTAGAGAGGGCAGCCAGAAGGTTGGGTAGGGGCGAAGTGGGGCGAGGAAGGGGCTTCAGCTCCAAGAATCTGGGAAGGATGTGGATTTAGAAATGAGTATGAAACCCACACCAAGCCGTCCTGGGAAGTCTGCCCAAGCGAGAAGCTGAAGAACTGAGTTTCCAGAAGTGGGGCTGGGGCGGGACCCGGTTGGTGGGAGACCCCAGCTTGCTGGCGGAGTGTAGACAGAACCCACCCCACCGGTGCCGGGCCCACCAGACCTGGGTGGAAAAGACCCTGTGGGCAGCCGGCAGGGGGCTCAGAGCACGGATGGCCCCTGGTGACAGCGGGTGGGCGGGGCGCTGGACAGGCTTGGCAGTTCCCACTTCCCTTCCTCTAAGTCCCATGCTTCCTCCCAGAGCTGCCGGCGCTCCCTGGCGCACAAGCGAGGCTCTGAATGAGCCTGGTGTCCGCTTTTACCCTCTTCAGGCTCCCCAACATGTGGTTGTGGGGACCCTGCCCTGGGGCAGGCCAGCAGAGATAGGATGGTGCCCACAGACAGCAAACGCCAGCCTCTCCACTGTCCCTGCCGGCCCCCACTGCTCCGAGGGCAAGCCGGCTGCCTCCCAGGAAACGAGCTTCTCCCACGTGCCATGTGTCACACCGCCCCACCGCCCCCTGAGCCGCTGGGGGCCTGAGTCTTCGGGAGGATCTCTAACCACCTGGCTCCATCCGAGCTGACAGCTGCCATGCCCGGTGCCCCTCCTCCTGTCTGGCTGGAAAGTCATGCGTCCCCACCCACATCCTCTTTCTTATCTTGAAACATCCCCTGAGTCTCTGCTCTTCTGGCAATGTCCCTGACCAGCCCAGGCCAGTTGCTCTGTCTCTGAGACTCAGTTTCTTCAGCTGTGCACTGGGCTATGGCACTCACCGGTGATATTAGATATAATTTAGATTAGATTACATGCGGAGCAGAACTGGCCCAGTTCGAGTTTCTTCCATTTGGGGCATGGGGGCCCCAGCTGGGAAGAGCAGAGATGTCCCGGGAGACCCCTGAGAGGGACCCTCCCCCCGCCCCTGCACAGGACACGGCGAGAGCTGGGTTCTCGCCACCATGACCTGCCTTGTGTCCTGAGGGAAGGATTCACAGGACCGGTCACTGCTTCAGAACAAGGTCTGAGGAATGGTGGAGGCCCCTGTCCCCTGCCCCTGGAGAGGCCTCCTTCCCCACCCCCTCTTCTGCCACAGCTCCCAGCCCTCAGCCCGTGAACCTGCGACACCAGGCCATTTACCAGACATGGCAGCTCCAGCACCCTGCAGCGGGGCTGCCAGAGAGCGGCGCCTTCAAAAGGTCCCTGGAATATTCTGGGACATCCTGGGAGACCCCTCTGTGTGCCCTCCACTGGCGGGCCAGCTGCAGGAGCCACACAGAACACCATTCTTTTCTCCTTTGTCACCTGCTGCTAGTGTGGGGCTGTGGCAGGCAAGACCCTGAAACAAACTTGACACTGCCCCTGTGCACCATGAGAGCACCAGGGTCCCTGTCCCTGCCCCTGCCTGGGGCTCTGTGCCAGGCACCAAAAGCCCTGTCCGCCAGTCTGCCAGGTTCTGCTCCCCCAAAGTCCATGCCATAGGTCACTGTCTGTCTGTCATTCACCCCAGAACCTACATCAAGTTCAGGGGTCCCGGAAGAGAACAGAAACTATGTCAACATCTATCCCAGGCCCCTGGCCACCGACACCCTCCCAGGCTCTCCCTTCCTCTCCCTTCTCCTACTCACAAAGCAAAGCCTGCCCTCTCATCCGTGGACCGCACCTCTGCAGCAGCCCAGCTCTGCCATGCCAATGCCCAGGGGCACCAACTTCCTCCCCAGCTCGAGTGATCACAGTGGGTGCTGCCCCCGCTCTGGGCAGTCTCCCAAGTGTGCATGTCCACCCAGAGGCTGCACCCACCTTGTGGCTTTTGTGGGGCTGCGGTGTTCCCTCACTCCACCGTAGTCCTTCTGTTCTCCGCACACGAGTGTTGTTGCGGGGATCTGAGCGACAGAGATGCTTCCAGGAAGTTATTTTTGTACAGAAACCTCCAGAAGGCTATAGACCAGGAATACTTTTGTACGATTAAAAAAAAAAAAAACAAAAACCTTGATGCTTTTACACAAGCTGCCTAAGAAACCCCTCTGCTAACTTTTTAAAAACCTTTTTTATTACAATGTACAGCTCAGAAAAGTGTTTACACGTGGCCACCATGCAGATTAAGACCTGTCTTTTTCTTTCTAACTCTTTATCTTGGAAATTGTTTCAGAATTACGAAACATTTTCAAAGCCGACCGAGAGCGCCCCTCGCCCCTCCCCCTGCGCCCCTCCCCCTGCGCCCTCCCCCCACACGCCGGAAGTCCGTGTGTCAGCGCACTAACCGCGTCGCTCGCTGGGTCACAGCGTGACTCTTTGTTTGTGGATTATGGGAGTTAGTCGCTGACAATGCCCCGCTCTCCCTGAATATTTCAGTGTGTTTCTCCTGAGTGGTAAGTAGTCTTTCCTACACAACCACGGTTGGAAGGACCGTCAAAATCAGAGCCTTAGCGCTGGTGAAACTCCGCCCTCTCATCCCCAGGCCGTGTCACGTTTCTCCAGTTGTCCTAATAACACCTTCGTAGGGTCGTATAAACGCGTTACCCAGGGGTGGGGGAGGCAGCGCCGCTGAGCGTGGTTGGTCGGGACGTGAGTGTCTCGCACGAGATGGACAGCCCTGTGAACACTTTGCCTAAAACGTCACATGGTGTGTGCGTGAGTGTGATATTGTTATGCTACCAAATTACACACTTATGATTTTGTCATAAAGGCTTTCGTACAGATTAGCAGCTTAGTAAAAGGGACGTTATTTGTGCCGGACTCTGCATTTGTATATGATATGTAACCTCCTCGCTCTGGCCCCGAAGGTCAAGCCAGGGTCACAGCTCACATGTGATTGTCACATCCCTTTAGCGGGGCTGAGCTCCTTGCCTTTCCCGACCCTGGCGTGTTTGAGGAGAGTGGGCTGGTGCGTTTGTGGACCGTCCCTCCATCTGGGGTGTCCAGGGGTTTCTGCAGGGCTGTGCCGACCCCCCGTCCCCTCAGACTCTCCCTGCCGCCAGCTTTGGCACCACCAGCGCTGCGGGCTCCTGCCTGAGCCAGTCATTAACGTGGCGGTTGCCAGCGGTGACTACTGCCATCGCTCCGTGACAGTTGGCCGGCCTTAACTGCGAGGAGGAGTTTCCTTCCCGCTTGTTGACGTCAGTGTAGACTCATGAGTCTGTATTTTATTCGGTGGGTTGTAATTATTTTTACTGTTCATGCTGATGCTCACGTTGTACCAGATGGTCCTTTCAACTGTCCTTGCTGCTGTCTCCTGTATCCTTTTCACACGTCCTCATCATTTTGGGGCGTTTCCTTACTTTCTGGGGCAATGGATGTTCCAGACCCACGTAACGCCTCTCCCGCCCGGGACCTGGAGTCGGCTGCGTCGGTGTTCAGGTGTGCTCCTCACCAAGGCTGGGCCGGGGCGGACAGAGCCGGGAGACGTGCATGCACGCACGCACACTCACTCACTCTCACACTCACACGTCAGTGCTACCTACAGAGAATAAGACCCTGAGTTTGCTCTGCAGCTTCCCCTGCCACCCCGACTCTGCAGGCACTTCACTGTGGCACAAGTCCTTTCTCTGACCCCAGAAACCCGCGGCCCCAGGGGTTTTGTCATTGGCCCAGCCTCCCACCCTGCCGCTCCAGGGCCGGCCGCTGGCTGCTAAGGCCCCCACCGCCTCGTGCCCCAGCCATACCCTCTGCCTGCTGACCCCCTCCTTGGCCCCAGCCCCACAGCTCCATCGGCCCTGGTCACTTAAGGCCAAGCCGGGGAAGGAGGCAAACCATTAAGTGCGTTTTAAAGAAAAAGAGAAGAAGGGAAAAGGAAGAGCTGGTTCTAAGGAGACGTGTTCTGGAGTCCGTTCTAGGTCACATGGCTGAAGAGGGATTTCTGGATCTGAGGGGGCCTTCCTGTCACCATTGGTTATCAAAGCCAGAGGCCTGGAACCCCCTCCCTGGCTGTGTCACTCACTCCCTCTCCCTGGTGCATCAGCACGTCTGGCCAGCTGCTCTAACTCCAGCTCCGTCCTGGCCCCCTCCCTCTGCTGTGCCTCCCCAACTCAAGCCCCAGAGTGGGGTTCCCAGGGGCCCCAGCATCCACCTAAGTTGCTCAGCACAAAATCCAAACTCTCCGAGGTCCAAGAGGCCCGTGAGCCCGTCTCCCGGCGCACCCCTTCCTCACTCAGATCGGGGTCTGCAATTCTAAGGAAGCGGTTAAGGCGGGAGGAGGTGGTTAAGGATGGAGAACAGTTCTGAGGTCAGAAGAAAAACCAAGGAAAGCATTCAGGAGCTGGTGGAGATGGGGGAAGAGTGGACAGGGCCAGGAGCAGGTGGGGAGAGGCTGCCGGGCCTCAGCCCAGAGCCCCTGAGGGCAGGAGGTGAGGCTCAGAGCCGGGGCTGGGCTGCTTCTGCTCCATCAGTGCAGGACCTCGGTGGGGCTGGGAGCCCGGGGCCTGAGGGCTCCGGGGCCTGGCCTGAACCCAGCTCTGCCCTCACTGCTGCTCTGAGGCCTCCGACACCTCTCCCGCCTCCACGGAGAAACAGAAGAGAATGACACCAGCCCCCCACGACCACCCTGCTGCTCTCTCTCCCCTCACCCCGACCACAGGGTATTGCCGCCCTGCTTCCGACCTTTCCGGCCATGTTCTGGTTGAACAGGACGAAGTGCTTTGCTGCAGTGGGATAATGAGGAGGGATTCCCCCCACTCCTCAACACTTGCCCATCATTTAAAAAATGTCCAGGCTGACTGTACGTGCCTTTTAATGTAAAGCGAAGGCTGGCAGAACCTGGCAGGGTGGGGGTGGGGAGTGTTGCAGGGCTCCTCGGCTCCTGCTGCGCGCTGTGCTGGCTTCCTCCTGCGAGGGACCACTTTCGGTTCCCATTTAGGGACAGCAGACAGCGCTGTAGTTAAAATTACCCCCTGGGAAACTTCAGCCCGCCCCGTGGCCCTGTGCTCCGGCCTCCCTGCCCCACTCCCCGGCCTTTGGAGGGTGTCTGAAAGTCACAGCCCCGAGCACTGTTTCCAGAAACACCACTTCTCAGAGTGCACAGCCCTGGGCCTCCAACAGACTGGGCGTTCAGCTGCCCTTTGCCCTAAAGATCCCGGTGGTGGTCTCTTCTCGCCCCCTGGGACTCAAGGTGGCCCTTGCTCTGTGCCTTCCCCAGGAGTACGGCACCTGGGTCAGCTTAGGTGCTGAGCCATAAGGAGAAGGGGCACCTCCCTGCAGGGCCCACCCTGGACACCCACGTCTCTGCCTCCTACAGCTTGCCCACTGCAAGGTGTGTTTCTGGCGGTGTGCCCGTGCACCCAAACAGCAGTAGGGCCCGCGGGTACCCCTGCAAGGGGCTGGGGGGACTGGACAAAGGCGGGCCAAGCAGGGTCCCTTTCCTTCCAGGGTTTGTAAGCTTGTGGGGAAGCAGACACACCTGGGCTGGGTGGGGGCTGTCTGCAGGGCCTCCCTAGAAACCACTGTGCTGGAAAGCATCTGGAACCTTCCATAGACCTGCAGATTTTAATGGGAGGCAGGAGAAGAGATGGGTATTTTGTTTTGCAACCTGAACTAACCCGCCTCGTTGTTCTCTGCCTGACCTTCGGTGATGAACATAAGGTCACGTCCATTCTGCAGATCTCGTGAACCCCGAAGGGGCGTCTGCTCCGTGCTGGCTCCTTGTAAGTTGTGACCAGGCGGACGTAACTCGGAAATGCCACTCTTCACTCGTTCGGAGTCACACTGTCTGCTACGCGCTCTGGGCAGCTGCTGGGGGCAAGGGGCTCGTGGCGGGCTGGGAGAGCTGTCCCAGAGCAGAGGTCGCCAGCTGGGGAGCGGCTGCCTGTCCCTGGGCCGGGCTCGCGTTCTCCGTGCACGGCCAGGGTTTCAGGGTTTCCTCTTCTGTTTCAAAACCACTCGATAAATCTCTTCAGGAAGCCAGTGGCGGAGGAATGAGGAACAAAGTCTGCGGGCCTCGACTTCCCAAGGGTCAAGGGCAGCCCCCTCCCTGGGAGCACGCGTGGTCCCCCTCCTGGTGTGTGTACCGGCTGCACTCACAGAACAAACAGGCCCCCTTCCGAGGACGTGATGGGCTTTCTAGCTGGGCTGGGCAGTCGGAGGCACAGCCAGGTGGGGGGGGGTGCTCCGGCTTCTGGGGCTGGGGGGCACAGGTCCTCTCCAGTTCCCGCACCTCCCCCTCCCCTGGGGTCTGTTGCATGGTCCCTAGCTCTGAGGTGTGTCACCCCTCTTATTGGCATCCCTACACCCCAGTTCCCCAGTTTAACTTGACACCTGCTTCTTCCCAGGGACTGACCCTTGATGTACATGGCAACCTTGTTTTCAGACGTGTTGTGTTTTAAATTATTGAAAAGGCACGGCCTCTGGGCTGTGGTCAGGGTGAGGGGAGGGGTGCTCGCCTGCTCCCTACCCCCTCCCCCCGGACCCCCGTGCTCCCACCAACCTGAGGAGGTCAATGCACCCGAAGGCCCCAACTCCCGACTCTCAGCTCGGACGTGGCAGGGCCGGGTTGGCCGCACCTGGCGCAGGCGCCCTGTGAGCAGACCGCCTGCGCAGACTACGCTCCTCCCCGCACCCCGGCCCCAGCTCACCGTTCAGTCCAGCTCAGGAGCTTCTACAGTCCTGACCGCTTGACCTTTTTCTCTTCCTGTCCTCTTCGAGAATGTGCCTTGCACGTAGGTTCCCAAAGGAGTCCCTGTGAGCCCCTTCAAGTCCTAGTGCCCAGAGCAAAGACTACTGGGGACACTCTTGGGGACAATTCCTCCAAGGAGACCCTACCTCTGGCCTAGGCGGCTCCCTGCCTTCAGCATTCCCAGCGTCTCGCTGTGCGTCTCTGTGTCTGTGCGTCTGTGTTGCCCGTTGAGGCAAATGGCTCCCTGCTGACCCGCCTCTGCCCAGGGAGTCTTCGCTTCAGGTGGGACCCGCCACCGTAGACCTGCCTCCTGCAGGACGCCCTTGCTTTTCCTGGGTGCTTCCCTGCCTGAGCTGTGGGGGAGGGGCAGGCAGGCGCCCCTCCCTGGCAATGCCTGTGAGCGGCCATCGTTGGCTTGCCTACCTGCCACCGGACAGGCTGCTGCACCACCTGCGAGGTCTGGACTTGACCCTCATTCTCCACCTTCCTGGGAACCTGGGCCACCTGGGTGTCCAGCAACCTCGGTTCGCCAGGCGCTGGCTCCCAGCCTCTCTGAACAGTTCAAGGGCAAGTGACCCCTACACGCTGGTCTGCCAGCAGCACTCGGCACCCAGCACTGGCCTCCCGTCCCTCCCGCCTAAGTAGATCTGCAGGGATTAGGTTAGTTTAATTTTATTTTGGGTGATTCGATTAATTTTAGAGTGTCCTGTTGTACTGTATGCTTAGTGCACAGCATATGCACCAGTCCTAGGGCGCTTATTTTTTCCATTTCTGAAATCGAACGTGTCCGCGGCCGGTGGTGCACGGCAGTTTCCGTGTTGGTTTCCAGCAGCCTGGAGAGCCGCGTGTCTCGGCACCGGCGGCCGAAACTCCCACACCTGACGTGCTCTCTCGGACACGCATCCCCAGACGTGTCCCGGCTGGGAGCTCCTTTCCAGACCCGCACACGGGCCATTCCCCGTGGGCCCTCTCTGATGTCGTCCAGTCCTTTCCCCCTGCACCCAGTGAAGGGCTTCTCACCTCTGGCTGCGCATTCGACAGGGTGACGCTTTCGTCACGGCTGCTTTCACCGAGTCAGGTCTGCTGATCTTGCGTCACTTCAAATGACTTTTGTTATTCTGCTCGCTTTGGGTTTTGAACCTATTTGAGTTACTTTAGACGGGCCGGCTGCACCCGCTCGGATGCTTCTGGTCCAGTGGTTCCTGTAAGAGGTTGCTCAACGTGGGCTCTGTGGAAACCAGGGAACTTATTTTTAAAAAAGTGTTCTTAAAAACCTTTTTGTTAAACTCTACAAATGTACTGAATAGCTTCAGTCCACACTCAAGCACACACATACACGCCCTCACACACAGGTTTACATACGTGTGCTGTGTGCGTGAACACACAAGGACACTTGGGGGGAAACAGAGGCCGCTCGGGAAGCCCTGGGTCAGGCTGAGGGGCCTCTTGGGTGCTCATCCCTGTGTCCACTAACAGCCTGACTGGCCCCCTGCTGCTGTCCAGCTGCCCCAGGCCCACTGTCTTCCCTGGAGCCTGGCTGCACCTTCCTCCTCCCCGCAAGGCGGCCGCCCTGCTCAGCATCTTGTTTGGCTGAATCAGGGACACCCTGCCTCACTGTGTCTCCCTTTGTCCTCTGTGCCAGTGGGCAGATGTCAGTGCCATTCCTTGAGACAGGGGACCCCGGGCAGTGGCAGGGAAGGGTACTGGACCGATGCGGGGAGGGAGAGGATGCTGGAACAGGTCAGGTTAGGAGCAGCAGGGCACAGCACTGATGCCAAGATAAACCTCCTGGTGGTTCTCCAGCCCTCCCTGCTGCCTGGCAAGCCCTCTGGGGGGGGGGGGCAGCAGGGGCGGGGCCTCAGAGCCCTGGGACCTCAGGAAGGATGAGACGCCGGGTGGGGGGTCTCCCCTAAATAGAGCTTCCCCCAAAGGGGCTGGCTGCCTAGGGACGACCTGGAACTTCCTGCTAGAGTCACAGAAGAATAACCGGCCCCAGGGAGTTATCCATTATCTCCTGGCTCCTCTGTCACTGAGGGCAGAGATACAAATCAGGGAAGCTTCTTGTGCTGACTTATTTTCTGAGCTTTGATAAGACAGAATTGTAGCGAGTGAAAAAAATATATAAAATAAAAGCAAACCAGTTGCTAGGATAGACTTATCCTGTGTTTAAAAATAAGTGATTTCTTTTTAAGGGGTGTCTTCCCCCACCAAGCGCGCACACACACACACACACACACTCACAGAACCTAGAAAAACACTCTGAATTACTGAAAATAGGTGTCTCAAGGTTGTGGGATGACAGGCAATTTATTTTTTTAAATTCTGTATTTTCTAGTTTTGCCATAATGAAAATATATGTTACTTGTATTAAAAATATGTTTTTTAACTCAAAGAGTAAAAAAAACCTTTCAAACGGTCCCACTTGTGCCTCTTGCAGACGGGCTCCTGGGGGCCGCTGGTCACGGATGTGAGGTGTGGGCGTAGCAGGCTGACCTGCCCAGGGCTGTTTCTGGATGTGGTCATTCCCTCAGCCCCTGGTCTCCGCTGCGGGTGGCCTCTGCAGCTGGGTGACGTCCCCGCCCGTCCAACCCTGCCTCTGTTGGGGGTTCTGTCTGCAGGCGTCTGAAGGTGTCCCCATGAGGTTCTTCACCAAGCTGGACCAGCTCATCGAGTTCTACAAGAAGGAGAACATGGGCCTGGTGACCCACCTGCAGTACCCGGTGCCGCTGGAGGAGGAGGACCCGGGGGACGAGCCGGAGGAGGAGACAGGTAGGCAGGGCTCGGGTTGGGGGGTGGGGGCAGGCAGCTGCCTGCTGTGGGAGGTGCCTGCGGGACCCTGGTCTCTCAGCAGCAGGTGGCCAAGAGGCCCTGGGGGGTTTCTCTCTTGACAGGTGCTGGTAGACTAGGTGGGTCTGATGACCAGAGGGAGCGAGCGTGACACAGTGGTTAAGGACAAGTTAGGACACTGCTCTGGAGTCAGATGGACCTGAGTGGGCCGTCCTGCTCCTCAGCATCTTAGTTGAGTGGCCTTGGGTAAATCACTTAACCTCTCCAACCCAGACTGCAAACCGAAAGGCTGCTGGTTCGATTCCCAGTCAAGGCACGTGCCTGAGTTTCGGGCCAGGTCCCCAGTAGGGGGCACATGAGAGGCAACCACAGATTGGTGTTTCTCTCCCTCTCTTCCCCTATCTAAAATAAATATTTTAAAAGAGAAAGAAATGAAAGGTACAGACCCTAAAAAGCCCTGTGTGAGCTGGCCCCGCTGGCCCCGCTGGGTAAGCCACGGAGGGACATGGACCAACAGAGCAGGACCCCCCGGGGCAGACGGTGCAGGCAAGAGCTCATGGGGCCGTGGGGGGATGCCACCCTGGGGGAGCCCTTCTTTGCCCCTTAAAAGTTCTCTTCCTGAAGGAAAAGCCTGAGACACAGAATTGAGCTCTTCAGTTGAGGCGGTCAGGACTCCTAAACTCCAGGGCCTGGAAAGAGCCTGGTCCCCAGGGCCATCTCTGAGGCCGGGCAGATTAGAGCAGAGATGGTGGGCTGTGGGGGGCAGCTGGCCTGTCTCCCCACCTGAGCCTGGCAGCCATGTGCCGGGCGCCCCATTCATCCTGCTCCCTTGGGCTGGCTGTGGCCCTTCCTCCGCCCTCCCTGGTCACCCGCTTTGAGCTATTGCTCGGCTGGCTCTTTGCTGCCCCCGGTGCCTCGTCAGCTCGGTGGAGAGGGCCGGGGCCGGGCAGAGGGCTTCCAGAGGACCGCAGCTCCGGGGGCTGAGAGGGACCCGGGGGGGTCATGTCTCCCTCCAGCTATGAAAGAGCCACAGCTGACATGTCCATATGTGAGTCCAGGGTCACTCACTGGGGCTGTGCCACGGCCACACCTCCCCCAGTGGTCCCCAGGCGGCCAGCCGTTCTTGACCTTGACACTAGGAGGCCATCCTGCAGAAACGCCCTCCCCACACTCCGTCCTCAACAGCCATAGGGCCCCAGCCCAGCTTTTCCACCCCTCTGCGGCTGGCCACCTGGACAGACCTTCTGTGGGGGCCAGAAGGAGACAGCAGCCTGCTGACCGCAGGCTTTGCTTCCCCACGTGAAGCTCGGGTGTCCTCAAGGCGCTGCCGTCCCCGTCCCCACGGGGCTCACAACAGACACCGCCACCTCGAGAAGCAAAGAGCCCCCCCAGGAGAGGAAGTGAGGGCTGAGCCTTTAAAGAGGTAGCTCGTGGCCAAGGCCGTGGGCGGCCATTTGGTGCGGGAAGGGGCTCGGGCAGGAGGTCCTGGACCCCAGGGGCTCAGGACCCTGGCGCGCCCGTGGTGCGTGGAGGATGGAAGTTCTCCGAAAGGTGGATGGGCAGGAGTTTTACTTCCCAGACCAACTCCAAGTCACCTGTCCTGTTTCAGTTCTCTGGGCGAAGGAAGACCCCTCCGTTTATTTTGTCTCTGAGGGCCTGGGTAGGGGGAGGGCAGGGGAGAAGGAGGGCAGGGGCTGGAGGGAAAGCAGAGAAAGGGGAGCAAGGCAGGAGAGGGGTGGGCTGTGAGTCCGGGCCTGCCTGCTCCCCGTCCTGCTCCTCCTGTTCTGTGACCTGGGTCCCTCTCTGCCTGGTCCAGGCCCCTGCTGTGGCCCTGAAGCCTGGCTGTCCTGCTGAGCTGCCTGGGGCTGCTGGCTCCACCTGCCTGTCCAAGGCCAGCCGCTCTGCCCGGCACGGCCATCAGACCCAAATGTCAGGTGTTTGTAGGGTGCCTCGGTGGGGCAAACTGTGCTAGGTCCCCAGGGCCAAAGACCACTGAGACGAGGTCCCTGGCCTCAGGGGGTCTCCACCTCATCAGGGAGTCAGGGAGGGCAGGTGGCAGGGACAGTGTGGGAGCAGATGGGGTCTGTAGCTGGGTGCCATGGCCTGGACCTCACGTGTGGGGTGGGGTCACTGCACAGAGGACCCAGGTGGCCCTCTCTGTAGGTGAGTGACCCGGAGAGAAGCTCACGCTTGCCCACATGGCATGCCTGCTCTTGTCTTGGGTAGAAGGTGTCCCATCTCCGCCTGAGCTGCCGCCGAGAAACATCCCTCTATCCACCGGGCCATGTGAGCCCAAGGAGGTCCCTCCCTTGACCGAGAACCCAAGAGCCGCCGAGGTCAGCCGGCCCAGCCTCTCCGAGACGTTGTTTCAGCGGCTGCAGAGCATGGACACCAGCGGGTGAGTGCCTACCTGGTGGGTCCCCTTGGAGACCCACCCCAGGGCCACAGCACCCAGGCAGCGCCCTCGGGGCTCACTCCTGGAGGTGCCCCTCCCACCCAGGACGGGTTGCTGTGGAGCCCACCTGCTGCCTGATGGGGCACCCAAGGGAGCCCAGCTCACCCTGCAGCTCCACTGCATGGGCTCCAGACGGCCCCGCTCAGAGGTTCTGCCCCTGCCGGGCTGCACTGGGGTGGCAGCCACTTCCGGAATGATGTGCATCCCTCTCCTGCCCGTGGGCATGGTCCGGACACGAGGGGCCTGTGCTGTGACCTCCTTTCTGGGGCTCACTGCAGGCAGCGTCTCCTCCCATCACCCTCCCTCTAGAACCGCCCCATCTACCGAGTCAGACAGCCCAGGCCAGGGAGCTGCCTGCCCTGCCACCCGGCCCGGCCCCACAGCCCTTTCCTGCTCTGGGCCCTGCTCAGATGGGGGTGCCTTCCTTGTCACCAGTAAATAGGTCAGAGCATTCACTTCTCGTGTGGCAGGGACTGGGAGGTCCACACGGCACGGCGCTCTCCCTTGGCGATGGGAGGTGGGAGGTGCATTCATTCTACTGTTTTAAGTCTTCCTTGCTCTGATGCGGGGTTCCCAGCACCTGGACCTTCTTGTGTGTCCCCATGCTGGCTCCTGCTGGTCCAGGTTGATGGGGTCCAGCAGCTTTTTTTGCCACATGGTCCATTTCTATCTTAGGCCCAGGACTTGCAAATCAGAGGTCCTGACTTCAAGACAGGCCAGGGGACCCTGACCTTTGTGGCTTAGTTGACTGGGCACTGCCCTGCTTAAGCGAAAAGTCACTGGTTGGATTCCCAGTCAGGGCACATGCCTGGGTTGAGGGTTCCGTCCCTGGTTGGGGAGCGTGTGAAAGGCAACCGATCGATGTTTCTCTCTCACACTGATGTCTCTCTTCCTCTCTTTCTCCCTGCCTCTCCCTCTCTCTAAAAATAAATAAACAAAATCTTTTTTCAAAAGGCCAGGAAGCTCCATGAGGGGGAACTTGCCCTGGTGCCCAGTATAGAGTAGGTGCTAACTATATATGTGATGAATGAATTCGGAAGTTAGTGCTCAGTAACTTCCATGCATTAATAATTTGGAAACATTTTTGTTTCTTTGTGAGAAAAGGGCCCCCCAAATGTCAGGCTGTGGCAACATCTCCAACTTGGAAGATCAGTTTGAGGGCTGCTCACCCACCACCTGATCTGGCAAAATGCAAAGGAAGCGCCTGCAGGTGCGCGCCAGCCTCCAGGTTGCTAGGATACCTGGTGTCTTACATTTCCGCCCTGGCGCATCCTCTGATTCTCCCCCAGGCCCATCGGGCTCTGTGCCCTGCACACTCTGAGTCTCCTGTACTGTTTGTCAGTTGGCTCAGTACCCGGCGCTTTGACTCTGCTGATACATTGTCCTGATTACCCTGATACATGATCTAAATAGCAAACGTCTGAGAACCTGCTCCACGCAGATCCCTTTGCTTGTTCCCGTGAGTCTGCCCTTCTCTCCAGGTTTAGGTGCGAGTGCAGTGACCTCCTGCGGGAAACAGGCAGGGAGCCCGGTGGTGGAGGCACCTCCCAGTCCTCACGACTCTCCCACACCTCCTGCCTCCATCCCCTCTCCTGTCCCTCCTCTCCAGGGACAGCTGTTCTCGTGGGCCCAGGGCCCAGCAGGGCGGGACGGTGTATGCAGCCAGGCCCCTGGGCAGCATCTTTTAGAGGCGTGGGGGGCGGCTGAGGGCGTGTGAGCAGGGGAGGCCTGCCGACTCTGTCAGCTGGTGTACCTTCCTGAAGCTTCTACTCGGAGTTGGGGAAGAGTGGATGGCGTCTGGCGGAGGGACCGTGGTGGCACAGTCCTGCCCTCTGTTCTCTTCTGGGTCGTGAAAAGCCGAGACTCTCCCTCGTGTCCCGCAGCCCATCTATCTTGCTCGGGAGATAGCTTCGCACACAGAGGACTGCCTGCAGGTTCTCCTCGAGGATATGGCCACCTGCCCCGTCTTCTGTGCCGGTTCGTTAGATCGAATCGGCAGGGTCCCAGCAAACATGAGACACTGAGGCAGGTTAGCCTCGGCACGGCGGGGTCTCCACCTCAGGACCGCACTTTCCTGCCACAGACATCTGAACAGACGTGGCTTCCGATAACAAGGATTTGTGACATAACAAGCTGTGTCGGTGGTCACTGCGAGGGTTCCGATATGTATCCTAGTACCGCAGGGAGATGTCATCCTTTCAGTAAGACGGGCTTGGGCAGAAACCGGACTTTTGTGATGCTGAGAGTCAGAATAAGTACAGATTGCACGTAAATGTCATGACAACTGGTATGTAATTGGTTGCTGGCTTCTCAAACTAGAGGAGACAGAATTCATTCCTTTTTGATCTTAAGAGCAACATACTTGCAAAGAGCTTTTCATATTTTCAAGGATCCTAACAAACAAGCAACAAAAAACCCCAAGCTCTGCCCGCCAGTTCCAACTTGATTATCTGCCAACGCTGGAGCTAAGGCTTTTCAGGCTTGTGATGAGTTTCTTTTCACACAGGCAAATAAACACCCTTGAACCTCAGCCTCCTCATTTGTGAAATAGGAATGATGCTGCCTGCCTCGTGACAATGGCCTGGGGAGAAAAGGGCATGAAGTGCTTAGGAGATGATGCACAGGAAATATTTGCTGTGATTGATTTTTATGATTAGGGGAACCAAGATTCAAAAGTTACCTAGAAAAAAAAGTGCGGGGACACAGAACGTCGAGGTGTGATCGGACCCGGGGGGCAGCCTGGGTGCCATGCAGCCTGGGCTGCCCTTGGGGGGGCTGTCGTGTGAGACACGCAGGTCCATCAAGGGGCCAGACCAGAGCCTGGGCGTGGGGAGGCCAAGGGCAGGGCACCCGGGCCGCCACTGCCACATCCCCAGCCCCCATCTCTCGTCACGGAGACCTCCTTCCCCGACGGGGCCCAGACGACTCGGCCCCCGGACACAGGGCTGCAGGGGCCTCCGGCTGTGACTTTGCAGTTGGCACGTGAGCAGGAGCCGCGTGCCATCTGCAGACGAGAGCCTCCCTCGGCCCGCAGATCCCGTGTTTAGGAGTAGGTGAGGCAGGGACACAGCTCATGAGGCATTCTCCGAGCCTTTATGGGTGGGCCGAGAGGCACGCTCCCTCGTGGGGCCCTTCCATCTTGCCTCGACCGGCTTCTCACCCTCGGGTGAGACCCGGGGAGCTGAGCAGGTGCACCGATGTCCCCCGAAGGACCTCGCCTCCACAGGAGACCCTGACCGTGCGGATTTCTCCTCCTTACTTTTGGTGTTTGTGGCCAAAGGATCGAGCCAAGCATGTTTTCATTTCCGTGTCTTTAGGCTTCCGGAAGAGCATCTTAAAGCCATCCAGGACTATTTAAGCACTCAGCTCGCCCTGGACGCCGAGTTTGTGAAGACGGGCTCCTGCAGCCTCCCTCACCTGAAGAAACTGACAGTGTTCTTGTGCAAGGAGGTGTATGGGTAAGGCCCTCGGGGGCGGGGCGGGGGCGGGGCCGGCAGGAGAAGCTGTTCAGTGGGGTGGCCTAGTGCCCCCCCCCGACCGTGGCTGCTGAAATCCCGCTGCTGTGCTCAGAACTATGGGGCACTCTGCAGGGCTTAGAAGTCTTCGTGGTTGTTTCTAGGTTCTGTTTCACGCTCTTTGAATTATAACCCCCCTTTTTTTTTTAAACTGAAGTCAATTGGAGGCCAGTTGCTATGGGATGGGGTGGGCAGGATCCAGCATTCGAGACGTTTGGGGCTGGTTTTCCTTCTCGCAGCAGCCAGCGCCTTTGACAAGCTCGTTGGACACGCAGAGGGACTCAGTTAAAGTCACCCTGTTTTCTGTGTGGCTGGTGCTGGCCCAAGGGGGCCGGTGACAGCACTTTTCCAACTGAGCCAGTTCACCAACGTTTCTGTTTGCTATCACTGAATTCATTAAGTGACCGATTGGTAAAAATTCCAGTTTCACTTAGGCTTTTTTAAAATTTTACATTTTAATTTTATTCACATAAAAATTAATCTGACACTTAATTTTCATTGTTGGACGTACAAAATTTAGGGTGATCTGTCACCTGAAAAACATCAGCAGAAGAATTTTTTTAATGCTTTCTTTAAAAGCTTGAAAAACAGAAAAGAACATTCAAAGCCATCTGAAAGAAATCACAAGGAGCCGAAGGGATCCCATCGTAACCAGAAGGTCAACATTCTGGTCGGAAAAAATTGCATTTCGTGTGGGGGAGGTTTTTTTGGCCTGTACTGGTTTGTGTTTTATTACGGATTCAACAGCTTCAAAATTCTCTTGTCAGTTTCTCTGGTGCCATATCCATCTTAGTTTAGTAAATATGCCCCCCCCCAAGAAAAAGAATCTGTCGTCAGTAATCAAATTGACCTTTCTTTCAAAATTTACCATCAGTACATTTAGTAAATTTAACAAATAATTCCTTTGACAAATCGAGCACTCATCAAACTGGTCTGTCAGGTTTAATTTCAATAAATTGGCTTTCCCCTAATCCAGTTTGGGCCCACTGGCCCTAGAATCATTATCTGTAAATTCCCTCGGAGAGGTGTTTTTCCGTTTGAGGCTGTTGTTGTAACTCGTTTATCACCAGGGAAACGTACGCACACACAACACTCTCTCTGTAACTAACGTGATGACTGGGAACAAGCTTTGTTTCTGCTCCAGTGGGGACTGTTCTTTTCTCCTGGCTTCCTGGTCCAGAAGCAGATGTGCTTTTAAGTCTGTCCACTTAAGCTGCTGCCGTCACTCGGCACACGCACGAGTTCCCGACACCCCATGGCTGCCTGAGCCGCCCTGGGGTTCGGGTCACCCCGCCTCGCGGGGCGGCAGCTTCCCCAGCCCGCCTGCCCTCCCGTGCGTTGTGATGGCGGGAGAAGCTTCTGTGGGCTCCTAGCTGTTCCATGCCTTTATTTACAGAGCAGTTAGGATTAGAGACACCACGATGTGCACCCCCATACTTGTTTGTCTTCAGCTCCACAGAAAACATGATAGCTGACTTAGAGGCTTGCACAACTGAGAGAGGGAATTTTAGAAAATCCTAGAACAAAATGATGTTTTCCACCCCCTCCCCCATCCACGGCTGCTGGGCTGTTCCATGAAACTAACTGTGAACTTGTAGTTTTCAAGGTGCTTTGGTTGGAACTGTTCTTCAGTTCACTTCATTCATTCATTCATTCATTCATTCACTCATTCCCTCGATGAGGTGGTTTGGAAGGTGCCCTCTGATCTCGGTGCCGGGTGCTGGGTGCTGGCCATGGCCACGACGCAAAAGGTTCCTGCTCTTTAGACCTTATGGGAGCTGACGTCTTAGCGGGGGGCGCGAGAGCAGCCCGAGTCTGTCAGTCAGCAAAATAGTTTCAGTAATAAGCATCATGACAAAGTAAAGCAGGAAAAGGTGGTGGAGAGACACCGAGTGGGGGGCCGTGCCAGTGTCCTGTGCGGGGTCAGGGAGAGAGAGCTCTCTGAGGCAGTGACGGGGCTGGCCGTCCGGCGATTTGGCAGAGGGATGTCAGGTGCGAGGGTCCTGAGGGGGAAATGAGGCAGGCCTGCCAGGAACAGGAGGAATGGCCGTGCGGCTGGAGCGCAAGGAGAGAAGGAAGGGGTTTGGAGCGGAGGTTGAGGAGAGGCGGGCATAGGGCGGCCAGATGCAGCCAGTAAGACCAGATGCCCAGCTCGGTTTGTGGATAAAGCACAAGTGCTCTGTCAGTAGAAGTACATACCGTGCAATGTTGGGAGATACTTACACTAGCAGACTACCTGTCGTTTGTCTGCAATTCACGTTCGGCCGGACATCTGCGTTTCACCGGCCAGTGCTGGGCAGAGCCACAGCACGTCCACCGCACAGGGCCCTGCAGAGGTTTTAGAGTACAGGGGCGTGGTGGGGTCGGGGCTGTGGCTCGTGGATCCCAGGAGGCAGACCCAAGGCGGGAGACCAGAGCGCAGTGGCTGTGGCCGTGACGTGGCGGTGGCCCACGAGAAGGAAGCCGCAGAGGCAGGCACCTCTGTCTGCCTGGCTTCCCATCGAGTCCCGGGGCTGAGACATAGGAGTGGCTGGTGGACGTTAGTTAAGTGACCCGAGGGCTGGGGGCCGTGCGGGCACCGAGAGCTGGTGTGACCTAGGGTTTGCTGGGATGGTAGAGCGGCCTGATTGGATGCGGCGTGAGGAGTGGACATGCCAGGTGACCCCTAGATTTTTGGTGTGAGCAGCCGAGGGGATGGTGATGCCAGCCACTGGAGAGTGAAATCAGGTGCGGGGGTTGGGGTGGGGGGTCTTCTCTGGGCTGCTGTTGGCTCGGGGTGCAGTCAGACATGCCGCCAGCCAAGCCGTCCACCCAGGACTCATGCTAGAAGTCAGAGCCTGCAAGACCTTGAGACTGGGGGGACACGCTGAGACTCACCGACATCCAGCTGGGAGACGGTGGGATAAGGTCACAGGGAGACAGGGACCCGGGCTGGTTGTTCAGAGGTGAGGTGCAGGAGGAGGACCTGGAACCGGAGTCCGAGGGTGACGCCGAAGGGGCCCAGGTGCGCCCACTCGTACCACTTGGCACAGCACCACCGCCGCCCTCAAAGGGAAGGTGGCAGGGAGCTGAGGCGGGAGCCACAGGGCAAGGGCCTCCGACGCAAAGGGCCGTCGGGGGTCGGGTCCTGCGTCGGAAATGGAGGCCTTCAGCGGCTCGAGGAAGATGTGTGACCCCAAGTGAGGTTATCCAGAACCGGGCAGGGGCCGTTCCAGAGAGAAAAGAGAATGGAGTCACCAGCATCTGGACAGACGTGGAAACCCCTGAAACGGAGAACGGAGGACAGTGGGATTCTAAAACAAGATGGCGACGTGTGCAGATGGTGAGGGAGGACAGGGTAAAGGTCTCAGTAAACAGGCCCCAAGCAGAAACACTTCCCCGTTACTGTAACCGCTTCATTGGAGGCCGTAGAAATAAAGCCATAGTCTTCTAATCAAACTTGAAAATCAAATCACAGAACAGAGCTGAGTGTCAAGGGAGCGTGTGCGCTCAGAAAGCTCAGGGCAGGGGTGGGGGCTGAGCAATCAGGCTTGGAGGGTGCCTGATAGAAACCGAGGTCTTTGCAAGGAGGGCGTAGAGCCCAGGGCGGAACCCGGCCCCCACCCTGTTTTATCCGGCCGGCACCTTGTTTCTACCCGGCGGCAGCGCCAGCTCCTTGCCCCGAGTTAGGGAGCAGTCACATTTACCCAGTCCTAAAGTTACGTTCGGCCCTTTGAAGGCAACTGCGAGGCTGACGTGGCCCCTGGTGAAAATGGGTTTGACACCCCTGGCGTAGAGGTTCAACTTATTGAGGGTAGGATGGGCTCTGAAAGAAGCAGGAAAAAATGATGCATAATTGATGACTACGTGTATAAGAGAAAAAAATGTACAGGCCTCTAAAGGAGCTAAATCCAGGAATTAAAAAACCTCCCCAAGATGCAATTAACAGAAGAACCAAATAGCAGCACCTAAACCTCTTCTTATCACGTTTCTAAACCCCGAGGGCAGAGGAGCGCAGAGAGTAAATGCCTGGGAACAGCACTGTTACTTTAAAAAGTGGCGATATTTGGTATTATCCACACTTTCTGAAGAGGCAATAAAAATGCTGACTCAGTGTCCCCAAGGAGGAGACTTCTGACCAAGGCCAACCTCGGATGTCATTTGAGGGCCCAGGGAGTCTTTGCAAATTAAAAAAAAAAAAAAAGTTGTGAAAATGTGTGAATCACATGCCTCTGCCTCAGAAAGGATCCAAGAATTTTTTCCTCCAAAAATGTTTGCGAGCTGGTGATCCTAAAAATAAGAGCCCAGCTGCTCAGCAGAGCAGCTGGATACGGACACACACGAAACAAGGTTCCTTCCGTGCTCCCAGAACACCACGCGGTGGACACGGGGAGAAATAACAGCACTGGCCACAGCCATTAGGTGTTTTTAGATCGTCTCCTAAATTACGGCCGAATTAAAGAGGAAACTGGCACGATGACGGCCTACCTGGGGCAGGTGTGGGGGCGCAGAGAACAGCAGGTCCCCACGCGCCCCTCTGAAGCATCAGAGCTTTTAAAAGGGAGAAACCAAAGGAACACAGCCAATAGCTGCTCACCAGTAGGTCCTGGTGACCACTTGTGGACTAAGGTAAGCCAAAAATCACCCAAGACAGGGTGAAAAGTGGAACAATAGAAAAATTACAAATCACTTTCTAATGAAATCCGGTCTACCTACGATAGCAAATAACAGAACGGGGAAACACGGACAAGCCCTAGATGAAATACAAAGGGAAGCAATATATTAAGAGTTCATGTCAATGTATAAAAGTTCTAACAAGATTCCCCACAGAAAACAGACAAAGGACACGAACAGTTCACACCAAGAGAAATACAGTTGCAACCAACCGTGTAAAAAAAAATACTTAATGCCATTAGGAATGAAAGCTATGCAGATCGACTCATCACTGTATTGAAATGCAGTGTTGAGGGCGACCGGAAGGAAAACAATGGAAGGAACTCAGCCGGCACCCCCGGGCTGGGACAGCGCTGACGGCCCGTCCTCGGAACGCCCCTCCGAGGCTTGGCGGTGTTGCCGGAGAGCCGTGATCTCTGGTTGTCTTCACACCGTGGCTGAAACCGAGAAAGGAGAAGCCGTGCGAACGGAGCTGTCCAGGGCAGCCCTTACTTATGATCCCCGAGATCTCGAAATAACCCAAACACCCACACCCGATTTGAACGCCTTCGGCCCAAGGGTTATCTGGAAGCCAGCGAGAAAGTTAACCATGTGAACACGTTAACACTTTTCGGTGAAGTACGTGAAAGGTGGAACTCAGAACTGCCCACCACTCCTAAAACAACGAGAAGGCCACCGAACAAGACGAGAAGGGGCGAGGACCCCACAAAGCCCTGGTGCTGGCGCCGCCGGTGGGCCAGACCCGGGGAGACCGCTGCGGGCCCACCTGAGCGCGGAGGAGGGGCCTGGAGCCGGAAGCCCCTGGGGCAGGCGTTTAAAATGCAGACTCCAGACCGAACCAGGCTGGGGCCCAGACATTTGCATTTTTAACAGTGGGGGTGGGGGGGGCGGTCCTTATCAACCGTCCATGTTGGAAGAAGCATGGATTACTGAGGTCTTTCAGAGTAGCTTTGGGATCCCAGATCCAAGTGTTTTCCAGGCCTCGGGGGAGGAAACAGAGGTAAATCAGCAGGACGATTTTCGTGGTCTGGGGTGGGGGGACGAGTGGGCTCTGGGGGAGGGCAGGCCTGGATCTTTGCCGGGCCGGTCCTTCTGGGAAGGACACTTGCCTTCGCCAGATGTGGCTCCAGATGAAGCCAGGGATGCCTCAGCCGGCTCCTCACTAACCCTTGACCTTCCCCTTGTCCCCTGTCCCCAGAGAAGTGATCCGGACCCTTCCCTCCCTGGAGTCTCTGCAGAGGTTGTTTGACCAGCAGCTCTCCCCGGGCCTCCGTCCGCGGCCTCAGGTAAAGGTTTGGCGGTTGGAAAGATGAATGTTGTAAACGGGGTGGGGATGGGGCATGGAGGTAGCTGGTGTCCTGAGTGCTCAGAAGGGAGCCCCACCTCGCCCCGATTTTGCTGGACCACAACAGTATGCTTTGGGGTGAGAGCCACAGAACTCTGCCCACACCACCCCGCCACCCCGCCTCCCCCATGAAGCATTTCCCGCTGCCTGATTTCAGTTTCAGAAGTCAAGATTTCAAATTATGCATCCATCAGCAAAACTACTTATTAGTGCTAAGTCAGCGAGGTGGGGCCTTTCCCTCCATTTCTCTTCAGAAACTGAAAGAAACACACACACACACACACACACACACACACACACACGGTGCCTAAAACCTTGCTCCTCCCTCTGCCCCAGGCAGACCAAGATGTAGGTGTACCTCCCCTCCCCCCACAGACACCTGCTCACACCCAGAGAGAGTTCTCCACTGAGTGAAGATCTGTGTAACAAGGTGTCATCAGCAGAATTTAAAACAAGGAAAGAAATATCTGAGGAAGTATTTGCAACCAAGATAAGGGACAAAGGGTTAACCCTTTAAAAAGTCTACAAATAAATAACTCAGTAAAAGCAACCCAATTTGTAAAATGGGGAAAGGATACGAAGAAGACTGTTTTACCGAAGAACTGGGTGTGGCCGGCATTGTCCCCAGGAAGAGATGCTTAACCTCACCTCGTTAGTAACCAGAAAATGGCCTTCAAAACGAGGAGCTACCTTCTTGCACATCAGACGGGCCAGAAACTCAGGGGGAAGCCGGGGTGGGGTGGGGCTGAGCAGGGACTCCCGAGGGCTCCCTTCCCTGCCGGAGTGGAAACGGGTTTTCTGAAAAGCAATTTGACCGTTTGCCTTGTCAGGGAGAGGGGATAATTCACCCCCTTCTGCCCTTCTTTAGTTTTTACGGCTGGACTAAGTAATAAGATTGAAACGAGACCAGATGAACAGGAGAAAAACCAGTTTCATGAGCGCACGGGGGAATCAGTGTGATTGCTGCTCCGATGGGAAAATGAGGCGCATAGAAATGCCTCTGCGTGCGTTGCGGACGAACTCGCTGGGGAGAGGCAGGAGCAGAGAGTCGCTGCTCGCTGGAAGGGCCACGCGCGGCTTGGGCTCAGCGCTAGGTCAGCAATGGGGCTCGGACAGACGGATCAGGCGGCTTTCTCCCCGTGGTTCCGCCTTCGCACTTGAGAGGAGGCTGTGTCCCAGCCCTCGGGGGCAGGGAGGGTGCCGGGCACGGGGAGAGTTCTGTCCTGCTCTTAGGGGCACAGCCGCTGGCTGTCTTCCCGGGCCACTGTGGTTGGACACCATCGACGGGCTGTTGTGGGACCTTGGGATGTCATGGGATAGATACCTTGAGGTGGCCGCCCTGTGCCCAGACAGCATGAAAATGTGCAATGCACGCCCCCCCAAGCAACCAGTCCTGTGTGTGGACAGTTGTCTTAGGGACAAAGAGGTGCGGACAAAGCTCTTTAGTGTGCCCTTGTCCCTAAAAGCAAGAACACTGGAAACCACACAGATGTAGAGAGTTGTGCAGAATTTGCTACCGTGGATGCACTGATGTGGAAAGATCTTCGACACATACTGTTGGATAAAAAAAAAAAAAAAGCCAATGGCAGGACAGTGTATAGAGTATGACGGGAAATTGTGCCAGAAGGATTTATACCCAAAGAGCGACTCTGGTTACCATGGCTGTGGTGGGGGGTGGGGCGTGAAACCGGGGAGAAGGGTCCCAGCCGAGGGGGCTTTGGGTTTGATTATATTGTTTGAGTTTTTTAGTGAGAAATTATGTGTTATGTTCTACTTGTACAAAATTCATCAGAAAAGAAAAAATTTTGCTTTCTGCAAGTGAATGATGGATAAATTTACAGGACAGTCAGAACAAATCTAGACAAAATAGGGGTGGTGCCGGATATTAAAATTTAAATAATTTAACTAGAAGACCACGCACCTAGATCTTTGAAGTCAGTTAGGTGAGGGGAAATTCCTGGAGAGGTGAGCTGGTGGCGGTCACACTGTGCTCCAGTCACACTGTGTGTGCTGCTCAGCCGAGGCCAAAGTTTGTAATTGGTGGGGGGGCAGAGCAGCGAGAAAGGGTTTTCGCTCCTACCCGCCCTGTGAGACCCTGACTCAGAGAGAAAAGTCTTCAGAATTCCCACCGGGAGGAGGGAGTTCACGGCTCCCCCAGGTAAAGAATTCTAGCCCCGGACCAGAAACGTCTGGTTCAGCCTCCGACTCGCCTGCAGCGCTCCTCGGTTTTCCCTTCCGAGAAATGGGGACAGTCGTGCCCGACACTGCAGGTTCCCCCATGCAGGAGGTGACACTGCATGTGCGACCCGCCTGGCTGGGCTAACTCTTACCAACATTAGACCCCTGCCCTGAGGTGGGTGGGACAAGAAGGGGACCCCTGGAGCCCTGGAAGCCACGAGCTTCCAGGCTGAGCCGGGAATTGTGGCCTCTGCTCCCAGGCCGCTTGGTTGTTAACACAACCTGGCCTCTCCCCACCAGACACCATCAGCACGCTCCAGCTCTGACAGCCCCCAACGCCAATGGGCTTGTCAGGTGTCCCCTGGGTGGCAAAATCACCACCAGCTGAGAAGCACTGGGCCAGATTTGCATTCAGATCTGGGGGGGGGTCTCTTAGCTCTGTGACCTTGGGCAAGTCCACCCACCACTTTGACTCCACCTCCCCGACTGCAGAGCGAGGGTTATTAGAGGAGACGCACGTGTGGGTTGGATGAGTGGATACGCTCAAGCTACGTTTGCCGGAGCGTGAGAGCCCATCCCGTCCCGTGTGCGCCCTGCCGAGTAAGAGGCAGACATACAGGCGGGTCCCAGCATTGCTCTGGTCCCTTCTGTTCCAAGGACTCCCCCCAGTTTGTCAAGAACTTCATTTTTTGCTTCAAGTTTTTCCAAACCTACTCCAAAAGAGATTCAGCAAGGGGGTTGTGGGGAGTGGACACACCAGCCTAAAACTGCCAGGTGACTGTCCCAGGTAGCAAGCAGGTAATTCCAAGTGTCCACAAGGGAGGATGAAGGGGTTAAAATCTGTTACCTTCTCAATCCTTTAGGGGAAAAATAACCTTAAAACAAGGAGCTCTGGAGCTGTCCCATCTACTGACCAGCTTTTCTGTTCTGTCCCTGCCGCAGTCTCAGTTCCCTCCGCAAGGCTTTTCCCTGGTCGTCATAACCATAGACGGCAGCTTTAAGGAGCAAAGTAGTCAGAGAAAGTGTTGATGGATGTGCTGGTGCCGGTGACAGTTGTGGTGGGTGTGTGGGGGGTTGATGGCTGGTGGTTGGAGGTGGTAGAGATGATGCTGACAGAGGTGACAGTGGTCGTGGTGATGGTGTTGCTGTTGGTGGTGACAGGAGGGATGGCTGGTTGCCGATGGCAGAAGTGGTATCTGAAGTGGCTGGGTAGAAAACTGGGGTCAAAAGCAAGCACAGCCTGGCTGACTTGTCAAACAAGGATGAGGGGATGGGATAAAGGGACATCACTTGGTTAGAGATAACACCTCATTCCGTTCCCGTTGGTATTCAGGTTCATTGTACACCTGTCCACTTTTCTCATCCTGTCTCTGGAGGACAAGAAGGGGATCTTATTAACTCTCTACACTTCCAGTACCTGGCAGTGCGCTTGGCACAGAATAGATGCTTTATGAATATTTATTCTGGGAATAAACGCTTGAGATGCTGGACGTGGTGCCAGGCCCACAGGATTCAAGACCTGCCCCGCCGTGCGATAGCCGGTGTGCAACTCCAGCTCTCCGGGCCTCCTGCGGGCATCCAACGACCTCGCCGAGCGGCTCCGCTGGCTGGGGACTCTTCCCAGCACCCAGGCCGCAGCACCACACAGAGCGCATTGTCCCAGTTCTCACAGAGCTTGCGTTCCAGCAGGGCAAACACACAGTGAACAAATCAAGGACCGTGGGGGTCGAGGGGCAACAAAGCAGGGTGATGTGACGGCGATGCCCTGGTGGCTATTTGAGCACGCTCGGGGAAGACCTCTGTGGATACGAGACCCGAGGGACAAGGGGTGGCCTCTCTGAGTGAAATCCGCGTCTCTGGGGGTTCCTCAGAAAGGATAGATAGCTCAAGACGGTGGGCAGATGAGAAGTGAGGCTGAGTGGCTGGGGCGGAGCGTTTGGTCACGCGGTCTCAGAGGGCAGGGTTAGGAGTTTGGATAAGCTCCTCCCAGCCAGCGGTGGGAAGCAGCTGGTGTGGGGTGCCGGGCGGCGGTGGGCTCTACACCCGGACTGCAGCAGCAGCGATGCTGTCGATGTGGGAGGAGGAAGGTAATAATCAAGCCCAGTCCTAGAGTTTTGTTTAAGCAAATGAGTGGATAAGGGGCACAGCACTGGGGGAGAAGCAGATTTAAAGGGAAGAAAAGATGACTTGTTTTTCAGCCATGATACATTTAAGGCAAAGGGCAATATCCTTGATTTCTTCATCGGCAAAGGGCATTAATGACAGTGCTTCCGGGTTGTTGGGGGGGATGAGGTGCGATGAGGCGTGGAAAGCGCTCGGGGTCACCACTCTCAGCGGCTGCCACGCAGTGAACGTGCCCCGATTTGCTCGTTTCCTCGTCTCCCAGGTGCCTGGGGAGGCCAGTCCGATCAACATGGTGACCAAGCTCAGCCAACTGACAAGTCTGCTGTCCTCGATTGAAGATAAGGTACCTGGGGGCCCTGCGGCTTCCCTTGGCTTCTCTTCCGTCTCCTCTTGGCTCAGAGAATGCCCGGGCGGGCAGACCCTGAGCCTTTGGCTCTGTCCGCAAGGAGGCTGCCTCCCGTCGCCTCCCAACCCCGAGCATTGTGTACGTGTGCCCGCAGGTCAAAGCCTTGCTGCACGAAGGCCCCGAGGCTCCCAACCGGCGGTCGGTCATCCCTCCGGTCACCTTCGAGGTGAGTGGCTGTGCCCTGGCACTTCGCAGCCGGAGGCTGGGGGACATTCTGGCCCTGTAGAAGGAGAGCTTTCGGCCCACCTGTACAAGGCCCAGGAGCCCAGTGACTGAGAACGGCAGTCAGAGGGACCCCCCCGTGAGGATGCTTAGACAGTAGAATGGGTGTCCAGATGGGAGGTGAGCCCTGCTTCACGGGGAGGCTCCCTGGGAAAGAGTTTCTTGGCCCAAAATGACGCAAACATTGCTCATCTCAGCACGGGGAAAGTGGTGAGTGACACCCAGCGGGCCCCCTAAACCGTCTGCGTCGTGCCTTGGCGGGGACAGGAAAAAAGTAGGCATGGCGTGATTTCCCTGGGAGTGACCGAGTTAGAACCCCTGGGCTCTGGTCTGGGAATTTGCTGTCCTTGTCTGTCCCACAGATTCCTGTGCATCCATCTCAGCCCTGGGCCCACAGTCAGAAACAGGACGAGCTGTCCCCGCCATGTCCCCCTCCCAGAAAGCCCTTCCCAGCCCTGATAATAATTCTGCTTTAGCATAAGTTTCTACTTTCCGAGCATGGCAGTTGTCTTTTTCCTAATTACTATCTGTCAGTATTCCATTATTGGTTGTAACAAGGCTCAGGAGCTTAAGTCTGTTGCTAAAACACTCTCTGGACGTAGACGACATTAGATTAATGGGCGTTGTCCAGCGAGGCAGCGAATGAACGACGTTCCAGGGGTTCCTCTGTTTCCTGCAGCAAACCTGTGGGCAGAGCCGCTCATGTGCACCCGAAGGCCTCGCTGGGCTCCTCCCCACGTGTTAGCTGTTGCCAGGAGCTGCCTGGGGAAGCCTGGGGGTGTGGCTCCGGGGGTGTGGCTCCGAGCGAGCGAGGGCTTGGAAGTAGAAGCCAGATGGCTGCCTGCGGTACACTGAGGCTGGACTGGCTAAGGGAGGGAGGGGCTCACCATGAGAGGGTTGGCACCAGGATGAAAGCCTGGACAGAGAGGAGATGACCCACATCTCCCCATCACCCCTTCCCCTCTTCCTCCTGCTCCTGCTCCTCCTCCTCCTCCTCCTCTTCACAGGTGAAGTCAGAGTCTCTGGGCATTCCTCAGAAACTGCAGCTCAAAGTCGATGTCGAGTCTGGGAAACTGATCATTAAGAAGTCCAAGGACGGCTCTGAGGACAAGTTCTACAGCCACAAGAAAAGTAAGGCCCTCACGCTCGTCACACTCCCGTTCTGCCAGTGCCCTCACTGATGGCCGCTCAGCGGCAGGCCCGTGCTCCCCACGCCAGGGCACCCGGCGCCCCCACCCTGCCCGTGGAAAACCCCGCCCGGCTCTAGGGCCCACGTCTCCTGCCCCCTCCTTCCCGAGGCCTTCCCTATTCATTCCACCTCTTTCCTTGGAACCCTGGAGATGTGGCAGTTCTGCAACCCATTCCTCCCAGCTGGGGCCAGGCTGACACATACGGTCACCTCCGAGTGCCTGGTTCAGGGCCTTGCACGTGTAAGGGCTGTGGCTGGAATCAGGCGGCATCTTCAGTGTAGCGGCCACTGATAGGCAGTTCCGAGGGCGGGGGCTCTGGAGCCAGACTGTGCAAATTCACACCCTAGCTCCGCCTCTCAGCAGCTGTGTGGCTGCGACACCCAAACCACGCTGGGCCTCAGTGTCCTTATCTGTAAAAGGGGGGTGACGAGGATGAAGTGAACAATCTGCATGGAAGGCTTCTTAGGAAAGAGCCAGGCATGGCGGAGCCACTCAGAACACCTGAGGCTTTGCACCATCGAGTGAAGTCATGAGCAAATCGGGAATATTCACACACCACGTGCTGGGGGCATGTCACTGTGGGCACAGTGGGGGACGAGAGCACGAGGGGCTCTGGTGCAGATTCGGACTCTGCCACCGGCTGGCTGCGTCACAGCCTAGTCACTCAAGCTCTCTCTGGGCCCCCGTTTTCTCATCTGTGAAATGGGAGTAGCGATGATGATGATGATAACAGATTCCACAATAGGCTTGCCCTGAGAGTAGATGAACCGGTGCATGTGAGAGCACCTGGCACTGACCTGCGGCAGTGTGGGCTCACAGCCCAGTATCCGGGCAGGGGCCGGGAGGGGGACTATGCCCACATGGGCCTGCCCGTCCTGCAACCTCCTGTTGCTGAGTCCCACCTGGGAGGGACACCAAGGCCCAAGGCTGCTCTCTGGGCAGCGGGGGATGGGAGTGTGAGGACCAGCTCTGTGCAGGAAGTGGGATGCCGCAAGGGGAAGGGTGCAGACAGCACAGCGGGCTTAGAAGCCCAGCCTTGAGTCCCAGCTCAGTCACTTGTGGCCTTGGTCTAGTGGCCTCTCTCTCTGCTCCTCAGTTTACTCTTCTGTCAGATGGGTATGCAGCACCCTACAGGGCTGCCACGAGTCTCAAATGGGTAGATGTCAAAGTGCATAGTGCCTGGGATCTAGTAGGTGCTCAGTAAAACTGGCTGCTGCCACCACCATCATCATCGTCATAATTATCCTTCCAAGTCCAAGGTGGCTGGGAGGAAGGCAGAATGGGGCGGCGAGGATGGGTCAGGAATGAGGTCCCTAGATGCTGGAGCATGACAGGCTGTCATATTCACACAGAGCTGAGGTCCCAGTGGTGGGCAGCGGCGCTCTGTCCACAGCCAAGTTGGGCAGGATAGATGGGTAACTCACTGAGAGCTCGAGCTGGAGAGGGCGGTGTTGAAAGCCGTGAGCCTAGAGCCACACTTTTCCTCTTTATCTGTGACAGAGAGCGGTTACAGCTGAGAGGGGGCAGGGTCCCAACTTTGACAAGAGGAAACAGAAACCTAAGATGAGTGAAGAGATTATCAAAGAGTACCTGGTTGCTCTAAAAAAAACTTGAGGTTTCTGGGCTCAGAGAAATACCTCCCAGGATTCTGAGAAGCACTGTGAGCTCTTGCCAGCTTCATTCAATGGATGTGTTTCCCCCCCGAACATCTTGCATGGGCCAGCTCTGAGTTGTAGACCTCCGTCAAAGAATTAGCAGTTTAGAGAGAGACGCTAGCCTGTGAGGGTGTGTCAGCATGTGGGTCAGAGGCAAGGTCAGCTCTGGGGGGGGACCAGTGAACCCTGCCGTGGGGTGGTGCAAGGAGGCTTCCTACCACAGAGATGGCTCTGTCCGGGGCTTTGAAGAATGAATAGGAGGTCACCGAGCCTGAGGCAGGGGAGGGTACTTGGCCGGAGACAATGGCATGTGCAAGGAATGGAGCAGACTGGTAGGGAAAATGCATGCAGTTTGTTGTGGCCGAGAAGAGAGGAGCAGGAGCAGTGGGGCTCGGGGTCCCTGAGGTGGGCAGGGCCTTGAATGCCAAAGTCAGGGTCGGAGCTGTTGTGCTGTGGCTGGAGAGCACTGTCGTGGTTAGCTCCAGATGGGTGACTATACCTCTGTGGGATTGCGGACGGTGGGCAAGCTGCTGGTGGGCCAGGGATGGGTGAAAAAGCCTAGCTGGACATGAGGGGCCCTGAGGAATCCCAGCTCCAGTCCCGAATGGACGATTACACTGCCGGCTTCTGAGCCCTTAAAGGAGAAGCGTGAGTGCCTGGCGCCTGCCAGCCCAGACTCTCCGGGGAACGCACCTGCCTGGCTCTTGGCCTCCCTCTGGGCCAGTGGGGCCTGGCTCACCTCTGTCACAGCACCTGTCACATCAGAACCCAATTCCCTATTCACAAGTTCCCTCCCCCAAAGTGGGCGGGGTCTTTCTCTGACAGGCCCGCTCCGCACAGGACCTGGTACTCAGTAGGTGCGCACTCAGTGATTGCCAGGTGACTGAGACTCCTGCAGTAGTTATGCTCAGGTGTCCCCTCCCCCCTCCATGAATGCAGGTTCCACAGAGGCCAGGAAGTGGGTCTTTTTGCTCACTGCTAAATCCCCAGAGTCTAGGACAGTGTCGGGCACAGAGTAGGGCATCAATAGATATGTACTGAATGAATGAATGAATGAGTTCTGGGCCAGCGCAGTAACACAGTCCGTGTGGCTGCGTGTTTTGGGGCTTCAGTAACTGGCGCCGAGAGGCACTGTACTTCAGGGTGAGGGCGCCGGCTGAACTGGGTCCACGTCCTCACTTTAGGGCTCGATAGAGGTGTGACCGGGAGAAAATTACTTAAATACTCACAGCCTCCTCCGTGTCCCCGCAAAAGAGGGATCCCTATAGGCTGTGGCAGGGCCGGTGGGACAGGGTCGGCCCTGAGCCAGTCCTGGCCCGCAGTCTGTTTCCAGGCTTGGTGCCCCTGTCACGTGCTGACCTCTAGGAGCAACTCTCTGTGGTGGCAGTGGCTGGAGCGTCCTTGCCCCGTCCCAATCACCGCGTCCATAGCAGCTCCGGCACTGAGCCCGCTAGGCATGGGAAAAGCCAGTGCCCGCAGGAAGAAGTCAGAATGTGTTTTCTCACTGAGCAGCCGCTATGCGCCAGGCGCTGGGGACATGGATGTGAACAAGCCAGGGAGGTCGCGTTCGAGTCAAGGAGAACAGACGTGCACAGATGTGCACACCAGGACAGTGTTGGGGGTAAACTCCAGGCTGGGATTTCAGTGAGATGATGTGACAGTGATGGAGGAGGGCCGTTTGAGCTGACAGCTGAGTGTCCGGGAGATGCTGGCCGTGGGGGAACCTGGGAAAGGGCCCCAGGGACAGAGGCGCCAGGGCGAGGGCACGTTAGCCCTGTGAGAAGGCGGGCCGTCTGGAGCGGAGGTGACTCAGAGGTCAGGTGCCGGTCTCGGGGGCTGGGTGAGCTGAGTCCCCATGAGGAGGTGTCAGGCAGGGGAGTGACAGGCTCCCGCTTTAAAATGAACTGTGGATGCTGTGCTAAGAATAAGTTACGGGAGTGGGCTGCTGGGGGACCGATTTGGAGGCCATGACGGTAGCCAGGTGAGAGGTGGCCGTGACTGGAGACGGACAGGTCGGGAGTGTCCGAGAGGTAGACCGCTCATACCTGCCGATGAGTGACAGGAAGAGGGCCGAGGGAGAGAGGGACCCAAAGCGTTTCTAGCCTTTAATTAGGTGTGTGGACAGGTGGGCCACTGACTGCTCCTGCTAGCGTGTTAATCCCGATCAAGCAAGACGTCACACCCCAGGGCAGCCACACCGCTCTGCAAGCGGATGTCACGGGAAGCCAGACGTCCAGAGGGAAGGAGGCACAGACTAACACTAGCAGATTCCGAGGCGTCTGGGCATCCCAGCTGGCAGACGGAGCACACAGGACACAGCTGGTGTCCCTTGGGCGAAACTTGGAATCACGATGGCCTCTGAACGCACGTACTGGCGTCCGCTCCCTTCCTGAAGGCAGCACTCACAAGGTCAAAGACAACAACAGCAAATGAAGGTGACGACATTCTAAACACGGAAAAACAGGCGGATCGTGATAACCAACTTGCCGGAACCAAAAAATGTTAAATTTTAAGCAAGTAGTAGGAAAAACTGAGACACCTGAGTCACAGCACAGAACCCACAACGGACATGGGAATTGATAGCATCAGGGGCCCCTAGGAGTGGGTCTGAGCTTGGGGTTATAAACAGCAGAATTGGGGGGAAATCTGTTTAAAAAGAGTTAGACCCACCAAATCCCCCCACTCCTCACAGGCAGAAGGCAGGATGTCTGTCCTCAGCAGGTTGGGGGACACCGGCCACGGTGAGGGCACAGGAAGCTGCTGGAAACGTACCACTGATCACTTTCTGAAGGCTGAGACCCAGCCCTCATCCCTGTCCAACCCAGGATGCTGCTAGCGGGGCCCACGCCCTGCAGGCAGGAAGTGGGAAGTGTCTTTGGAGCATGTGACCGGCACACAAAAATGTAAAGATGCTTCCACCGCGAGGTTTCCTCGAGAATCGGCCCATGAGCCCACCCAGTGCAGAAGCTCGACAGGCCCCCTCTGGCACTTGGAACACAGACAGCCAAGGATCACCAGGCACTGGTGGGGAGATGGGGGATTCAAGGCCAAAAAGTAGAAGACTTGAAGGAAACAAATTATGAAGGTTAAAGGAAATTGGACCATGAAACAAGAAGAGTGCTATTTTAAGAACATTCAGAGAAGAAAAAGAGAATGAAGGGGGAGGGGTAAGGAGAAAGAGGAAGGGGGAAGGGAGGGAGGAATCAAAAGATTATCGCAGACATTTAAAAAAATAAAAACTGCCCTGGCTGGTGTGGCTCAGTGGATTGAGCACCAGATTGTGGACCAAAGGGTCACCAGTTCGATTCCCAGTCAGAGTACATGGCTGGGTTGCAGGCCAGGTCCCAAGTAGGGGGCGTGTGAGAGGCAACCACACATTGATGTTTTTCCTCCCTTCCCTGCTCTAGAAATAAATAAATCGATAAACTATTTTTAAAAAGACTCAAGGGAAGAGTGGAAATAAAACATTGAGGAAATCTCCCAGAAGGTAGAACAAATGTCCTATCTGTCCCTATTTAGTGAGGGAAAAATAGGGATTTTTAAAAATGGAAGGCCAGTCATGAGGTTCCACACCAAAATAATAAGTGCCAAGAAGGGAAAATGGAGACAGAGTGAGAAGATTTGTTAAAGAAAATTCTCAGCACGCTGAACAATGTCGGTTTCCAGTTTGGACCGGTCCACCGAGTGCCCTGAGACACACACAGCGTTGCGAAGCCTTACAACACCGTGTTCGAGGGAAAGACCCTAAAAGCAAACAGTGGGATTGGGGCCTGTGTTGGGGGTCCCCAAGATCCCCTCCAGGTTCAGCGGTTCACCCGGGGAGCCCACAGGACTCAGCAGAGAGTCATGCAGCTATGGGTTGTCGCAGGGAAAGGGCACATGGGTGAAGTCCAAGGGCACCAGGCACACATCTCCTAATGAGGCGTAAATACGTGTGTGCAGAGCCGTCCACCAGGGAAACTCCCGAGACACTCAGTGGCCAGGGTGTTTGCGGTCCCAGAGCCGCCCTCCGCCTGGCCCTGCACGCATCCCCAACCCCCAGGTGGGGGGCAGGTGGTCAGTCTACACCACGTGTGTCTAGTTTAGGCACAGCGAGCAGTTCGGAGAGTGCAGGGAACTGACCCACCCCCAGTCCGAGTCCCAGGTGCTGGCCCAGGGCCTCCTGGGGAGCAGGCTTTCCTAGGTGTCGTGGTCAGGCCTGCTGTGTGCACTCTTCTGCACGCAGGAGGATTGGAGCAGCGTTGCAGTGGTGCCAGAAACTAGAGATGGCGAAGCAAGGGCTCCAAGTCTGGGGGAGATAATTCTGACCTCAGGGACGCGGTGGGGTAGAGTTTTCAGACATCCAAGGCCTCCAAACATTTATCGCCCATTCCTCCCTTATTGGAAAGCTGCTAGAGATGCTGTTTTACCAAAATGTAACCAGACACAAGTCTGGCTGCCCACTGCTGAGAAGGCCAATATTCAAAAGGCAGGTGCTGGTGTAAAGGAAAGCGGTTTATTTTCAGGTGCCGGCCACCTGGAAGACGGGGGACTCGGGTCTCAGAGCCCATCTCCCCCTGTCAGGATGCAGAAGTGTTTGTAAGGAGGGGGAGGGGATTGCCAAATTCATGTGCAGACGAGCACGGCCCATTCCGATAAGGACAGGGACAGCCTGGTGCATGTCCTCCGGGTTTAGTCATCCCAGCTTCATGTCATCCTGTCTCATGGTTGAAGGTCAGCAAATCTCCAGGAGCTGGAATGCCTGAAGGTCGGGTCTGTATCTTTTGAAGTTAGTTTCTAGGATTCTTGTACAAACATGCTGTTCATCCACCAGCTACATCTCAGCACCTAACAAAACAATGTCCAAAGAATGGTGGGGTGGGCTCCAATTTCCCACTGTTACAAAAATGAGGGCATAACCCAAGGAAGAGGAAGACAAGGGATGCAACACAAGGGAAGCAGGTGGACGGGTCCCTGGATGATGGGCAAGGGAGGCCCACAGGTGGTGGCTGTGCCTCAGGCCTAGAGGCTCTGGGAGTGGCTCCCCTGGGGTGAGGAAGTTGGTGAAAGTGCTTGATCACGTGGAAGAGAGTTAGAAACAGAGAGAGGATCAATGGAAAAACCATGGCAACTGTTAACTCCAGGAAAAACAAAAAGTTGCATGCCAAAAAGGGAAACAATCAGGACTTCTCTGTCAGTAGCATCTTCATAGTCAAAATAAAAAACACTGACTACTTACCCAGCCAAAAGGATCGTGTAATTATTGGAAGGAGGATGGAGGGACTGACCTCATGCATTGGTGGGGACAGGAGAATGGTGAGTGGAGGACAGGCTGTGCGAGAGAGGGAGAGAGCGCTATAGCTTCATCTTCCAGAGTGTGAAGCCAGTGTGCACGAGGAGATACCGAACTGTTCAGACCTGAAGCACCAGGAAGTAGCCATCTAGGCGTGTTATTTAGAAACGAAGTAAAATTTCAAAAGACTCCATTAAGAGAGTGGAAAGAGGTTGCTTCTCATGGATCCATGTTTCTCTTATTGATCTTTCTCTTTCTCCCTTCCTTCCCCTCTCTCTAAAAATAAATTTTAAAAAATCTTAATTTAAAAAAAAGAACGTGGTTGCCTCTGAGAAGCAGAACATTGGAGGGAGGTGGGGCTGGGGCATGTTACTGTGTGTGCAGATCTTGTGGAATAGCTTAAGTCTTTTCTTCATTGATAGAAAAAAAAATTTAATTTCGATGTAAATTAAAAGCAAAGCAAAACTCGGAGAAGGGGTAGGGAGGAGGAGAAAGAGAAGGGAAGAGGGAGGAAGATGGAAAGACGGTAGTCACACTCCCTCCGCCCGGCCAGGCCACCCCTTGCTTGTCGCAGACGCCACTCTATCCCGGTGTGAGGCTCTCCCCGCGGGAGCAGCCAGGAGCAAAGGGGTCTGGGAGACTGCACACATAGGGTGCTCCGCCTGAGGAGGGGAGGGTCCGGGTTGTCAGTCAGGAGCCAGAATGTAGGGGGCACTGTACCTGCTGGGGGTCGAGTGGGTGAATGAGTAGGTGAACTTCCACGTCTCTTAAGTCCTGCAGCTCATCAAGTCTCAGAAGTTTCTGAACAAGTTGGTGATTTTGGTGGAAACGGAGAAGGAGAAGACCCTGCGGAAGGAATATGTTTTTGCTGACTCCAAAGTAAGTGACAAGAGACGATTAAGACTAATCACAGCCTTAGTGTTTGCCTCTGGTGCACAGTGCGTATGAGGCAGGACACGAGGGGTTCCTGCCACCTCGGGTGTCAGTTGGTCACAACTTGGCACCGTGGTAAGGTGGGGGGACAAGGGCTCCCAGCACAGGTTTACAGGGACGGGGCCCCCTGTGGGTGAAGTTGAAGGGTGGGCTGGTGGGAGGAGGACTGGGAGCAGTGATAGGGAAGGGGCCGGGAGAAACAAGGACATGGGGGCCAGGAGGCTGGGCATTGTGCTGGGCACAGGGGCACAAGCCAGCGCCGCCCACCGCACGGGCTCCGCGGGGCAGAGACCCGCAGTAACCCGAGGCACCGCCTGCGCGCCATCTCTAACTAAAGGCACGTTTCCAGGATAACTAAATGAAGACTATTAGGGAGGCTATGGCAACAGCCTTCCTTTGTTCTTTTCCATTAGTTCCTTTAATTTAAATTTCCTTTCATTACACAAGCAATGTAGTCTCCCTGGTGGAAAAGTTACAAAGAGGCAAAAAGTGTAAAATAGCAGCACTGCATACCACCAGTAAACCTTCTTAGACGGTATCTTTCCAAATGGTTTTTGTGTGTTTTAATGAAAATGCAGTGGTGCCATTCATACTGTTTTGTCACCACGCTTTTTGTACTTAATATATTTTGACCGCCTAGTCTTGCTGATAAAGTGTTTCTGCACCGCGGTTTTTGAACCCTGTGGTGTTCCAGCGTATGGGCGACCCCTAAAACCATCGTGAATTCATCTCCTAAGACTGGACGTTACGGTTGCTTCTATTTTTTTTCTGCATTGAAATGCACGCTGCAGCTCCCGTGATATGGTTGGGCCTGTGTCCGGTTCCGGAATATTTTCCTAGAGGCCAGTCCTTGCCGCCGCACGGCTGGGTCACAGAGCGGCCACTCTCTTGTCTTCGGACCCGTTTCCCAGTCGGTGTCCGGGACGTTCGCTCTGACTGGCGCCCCTCTCAGTTTTCATGAGGCTGAGCAAGCTCTTTGAAAGTGCGGTGTGCAGGGTGCAGAGGCCTTGCTGAGACTGTCTGCCTTCACTCCCTAGAAGAGAGAAGGCTTCTGCCAGCTCCTGCAGCAGATGAAGAACAAGCACTCGGAGCAGCCAGAGCCCGACATGATCACCATCTTCATCGGCACCTGGAACATGGGTAGGTCCGGCAGCCTCCCCTCCCCCCTGTCGCCTGCCCTGGGTTCTGCTTCCTGCCTCAGGCATCCTCAAAGGGGCGGAGGGAACCTGTCTCCCCCGCCCCCCTTCACAGCCTCCCTTTTAGGGAATCCTAACCTCTTCCTGAGAGGATGGGTAAGAGGCACGAGCCCTGGGACTCTGGTTCCCAGGAGCCGCTCGGGGGCTTATGGTGCGTGTCCAAGTTGGAGAGCACTGGGGGAAGAAGCCGCGCATCTAGGCTGGGGCTCTGGGCACCTGCCCGTCTTAGGCAGCTCGCCAAGGGGGCGGGGCTTGAAGAAAGAACTCCTTCCTGGAGTAGCAGCATTGCCAGAGACAGACAGACAGACAGAGAGAGAGACAGAGGAATGTGCCCAATTAAATTTGAATTTCATATAAATGAAAAGATTTTATTTATTTACCTTTAGAGGGGAAGGGAAGGAGAGAGGGAGAGAAATATCAATGTATGGTTGCTTCCTGTGCATTCCCTGCTGGGAACTGGCCTGCAACCCAGGCATGTGCCCTGACTGGGAATCGAACCGTGATCTCTTGTTTCACAGGCCCGCGCTTAATCCACTAAGCTACGCCAGCCAGGGCTAAATGAATATTTTTTAGTATAGGTATTTACCTAGAAATACATACATACATACTAAATATATGTTACACTAAATGTACATATTATATATTTATATACTAATATATGTTATATACCAAATATATAAATATAATGTAGTGAATATAAATTGTACTATTTAGTATAACTGTACAGCTAGAAGTAAGTACTAGATATGTACCAAGTATATATTATACTAAATATTGTATTATGTACTTATATAGTAATGTATATTTGCATACTAACTGTGAATTATGCTAAATAATTATCTAGTGTGAGTATTCATTATGACATGAAAAATAAGTAGATACAGGGTGGCCAGTTGAATCTGAATTTCAGATAAACAGCTATTGCATGGGATAAACTTACTCTAAAGGCTATCTACCGTTCATGTGAAACGCACATGTAACTGGGCATCTGTCTCCCCGCTTGGCCCTGGGCAGAGTGAGGCCCGCCCCCTCCCGGTACAGCAGACAGTCAGTCACTCAGCAGCCCCGGAGGGAGGGATGAGCCTCAGCAGGCGGCAGGGGAGACCTGGGCGCAGAACTCAGTGTGGGACTCCTGGCCCACCCGCGGAGTGGAGGATGGGCCAGTCTTCCAGGAGGGAGGTCAGGAGGGCTCCGGACCCCGATTCCACGAGCTGCCAGCCCCCCACACCAGGCCTACACACCCAGATATTCCAGGGGCCACAGCCTCACTGACGCAGAACTCGGGCCTGCGCCCTGGGGTCTTGCACCCTCACGTGTCCTCTCCCACGTCTCTTACTGACGCTCACGCATGGGTGTGCGCACGGGGGCTCGCGGCCCTTGCCCTTCCTTCCCTCTGTGAGCACGGAGGGCCAGATTCGGCTGGGCACGGTGAAGGCCATCCTGTCCCACAACTCCAGGGGGCGCCCTTCACACAGAAGGCAGTGCAGAGGAACTGGTGACACCGGGGTGGGGTGGGAGGGTCTCCCTACGCAGAGGCCACTGGTCCCCAGTGTTCATGCCCCCACCACGAGACGTAGTCGGGAGCAGAGCCCCACAGCAGCCAGATGGCTTCCGTTCTTGCCTTTTTGGGACTTGGGAGCCAAGTTGAATCTCTGGGGGAAAACCTTGCTTAACCTGTAAGGTCATTGAGAGGAGAAATAAATCTTTCATCGTTTCTTTATTGAGCGACTTCAATGCATTTTTCGGAGTGGGCGTGGAGGGGGTCTCCACACCCTTCCCCCATCTCTGATCTCTGGCCGACGCCCTCACATCCGACCTTGGCTGAGGTCTCTCGTTTGCAAGGAAGCCACGGTCTCCTGGCCGTGGGCCACAGGCCCCATCCCAAACCTATCCGCCCACTGGGCCGCCCTGACCACAGACTGTGCGTTCCCGGAGGGCTGTGTCTCAGTCCTGGTGCAGCTACAGGGACTCAGCCGTGTGTGCTCTCATGCACACCTAGTGGTGTGTGCCCTCATGCACACCTAGTGCCGGGCACCATGCGGGCTCTTCCAGTGCCGCTGGTCTTGGACACTTCACACGGTCTTTACAAAGACGCTTAACTGACCTGACATCCGGGGGATAGTAGTGCCTGGTTCTGCATCTATGGCATTGCGTGGGGCGGCCTGAAACGTCGCCATGTCTGTGTGATGCCCCACCCCCAGCGCGTCCCCCAGCTCTGTTTGAATTCTGCTGATGCGCCTGTGACTCACTTGGTGTTGGGTTTTGCTGTTGAAGGTAACGCCCCCCCTCCCAAGAAGATCACGTCCTGGTTTCTCTCCAAGGGGCAGGGAAAGACGCGGGATGACTGTGCCGATTACATCCCCCACGACATCTACGTGATCGGCACCCAGGAGGACCCCCTGGGCGAGAAGGAGTGGCTGGAGATACTCAGAAACTCCCTGCAAGAAATCACCAGCATAACTTTTAAAACGGTGAACAGCTGGCTGCCGCCCTGGCTGGGACTTCGGGGCGGTGGGCTTTGCAAGGCCGGCCAGGGGCATCTTAGCGGCATGGGTGGGCTCAGCATATTGGTGCTCGATTTCTAAAAATGCCTGGGTGCTCAGAGGTCCTCCTCTCCCTTCCAGGGCCCAAGAGGGGGGCCTGTATTCAGAAACCTAGAGGGCCTGTGAGCGTCCCTGAAAGTGACTGGGGCTCCCCTCTGCCCTGCCTGTGCTTGTAGATCATCTTTACGTCACTGAAACCTCATCAGGGCCAGCTCTCATCTTTAAGATGTGTTGTCCCATCTGTGGGACATCATTAGGAGTCCCCCAAAGTCTAAGGGTTACAGACAGGGAACCCCACACCCAGGAGGCGAGGGCTAGGTGTGCATCTTTTGCTCTGGGGCCAGGCGGTACACCCTGACCGAGGGTCACAGCACTGTCCTCCCCACCAGATCGCCATCCACACGCTCTGGAACATTCGAATTGTGGTGCTGGCCAAGCCGGAGCATGAGAACCGGATCAGCCACATCTGCACCGACAACGTGAAGACGGGCATCGCCAACACTCTGGGTGAGCAGGGCGGGGCTGCGTCCTGCACCCTGTCCAGTGACACCGGGACATCCCCGGGTTAAAAACTGAGTCTCGGTCCTGGGCAGACCAAGGTGGTCGGTCCCCCCGCTGACACTCACTGGGGTCAACACCAGCACCCTAGGGCTCTGGCTGAAATGCAGGTTCTAACTCTGCCGGTCTCAGGGGGGGCCCGACTTTCTGTGTTTCTGACAAGCAGCTGGCCGTGTCAGTGCCGCTGGCCCACAGGCCCCACCTTGCACATCGGGGACCTAGGATGGGGTTCACGGACCTGCTGTGAAGGGCCAGAGAGTAAATTCTTGAGCTTTGCAGGCTGTGTTTCACTCCTTGTCCCTGCTGCTGTCACACAAAAGCAGACACAGATGCATGAGGTGCATGGGAGGGGCTGTTCTGTAAAACTTGACTCGCCACCCCAGCGGGGGCCTTGAGCTGGCCCCAGGTGTGGGTTGCTGAGCCCCAGGCTCGACCTGGATTGATTCGGGTAGGATGTGGAAAGGCTGGTTTCAGCCATAAGCCAGTGGGACCAATTGGGGTGCTTCAGAGAGCGGAAATGAGAGCAGAGGACCCTGTGATTGTGTGAGTGTGAGCCTGTGTGTGAGTGCGTGTGGCGGGTGCCCCACATGGGCCGTGGGCGGAGGTTAGGGTGAGGCCAGCGGTTTCTGGGGGTTGGAGTAGGGACAGGACAGTCCCAGAGAGAACAGGAAATAGCAGACTTGCTGCAATCAGACGTGAAAAGCTCTCTCAGCTTTTCTGCTGACAAACCTCGCACTGCCGCGTCCACACCCCCTCGTCCCTCCTTCCTTCCTGTCGCAGTGGCTGTCCTGTTGTGAAACCCACGCCTCTGCTGCCTAGGAACCTCCTGGAGTCCTTGTTTGGTGTCTGCCTGGGCTGCCTGCCACCCCCACCCTGCACCTACCCGTTCCCAAGGAGGCGGAGCTGGCTGATGCCCAAGGCCTTTTTTCTTGCTTTAAAGATTTTATTTATTTACTTTTAGAGAGAGGGAAAGGCAGGGGGAGGGAGAGAGGGAGAGAAACATTGATGTGCCAGAGAAACATCAATAGGCTGCCTCTCACGTGCCCCTGACGGGAGACCTGGTCCACAACCCAGGCATGTGCCCCAACCGGGAATCAAACCGGTGACCTTTTGGTTCGCAGGACAAGGCCCATCCCACTGAGCCACGCCAGTCACGGCTGGATTAGCCATGTTTTGAGTGCTCGGTACGCAGGCTCGTCGCTGCTGTATGGCACAGACTGGGCTCTCAGGCAGGATTGCGTGAGGCAGGGGCCGGCAGACTTTCTCCGAAAGGCCAGGCAGTGCAGGTGTGAGGCTTTGCGGGTCATGCGGCCTCTCGCAACTACTCAGCCCTGCGGCTGTAGCTGTGCGCCAATAAAATGCTATTCACGGGTTCCGAAACTTAAATTTCACGTCATTTTAATATGTTACAAAATATTCTTTTGATTGTTTTCCAACTCTTTAAAAATGTAAAAACCATTTTGGGCTGACGGTGGACCCCTGTTTGCCCACCACTGACCCAGAGGACTTGGCAAACCCAGATTACCAGGCCTCACCCCAGATTTTCTGATTCAGCGGCTCCAGGGTGGGGCCTGAGAATGTGCACTTCCCGTGCGTTCCCACGTGACCCCGACCCTGGAATGGACTCTGAGAGCCAGTGGTCTAGAAGAGAGTAAAACCAGTAGAAAAGGAGGTGGCCCCGGTGCGGGTGTTGGTTTCCCCAGGAGCCCGGAGTCAGCCGGGCGCGAGGGCAGCCGCCCGGCTCCGGTTCCGGCTCCGGTTCCGGCTCCGTGTTCTATGTCTTCTTCCCAGGGCTCCCGGGTGCTTTGCATCGTCCAGCCTGCGTGGCGTGTGGGGGGACTGAGCACCCCTTAGGCGGAGATGCCAGGGAGGGTTACCCTGGCAGCCTCCTCCCTGGGCCCTGCCGAGAACCCGAGGCTGCTGGCCATTCTCCTCGCGTTCTTATTCTCCTGAAGGGGTCTCAGCCGCCCAGCCCCTGTCTCCTGCCCCATCTCTCCTCCCAGTGAGGCCGCGTTGCTTTCCTCCTCCCCCACTCTCCCACACCTGCTTCTGCCCGTCTCTCCTCGCGCTGACTGCCCGCCACGTGACAAGTGTGCCCCTTTGGCGTTGTGACTTCTCTCTCCCCTCCCTTTAGGGAACAAGGGAGCTGTGGGGGTGTCCTTCATGTTCAATGGGACCTCCTTGGGGTTCGTCAACAGCCACTTGACTTCCGGAAGTGAAAAGAAACTCAGGTAACAGCATTCGTTCCCCGAGAGCCTGTGTTGGGGTGTTTTGCCCGGACGGACTTCACGCCCTGATCGCCACCGCCCCGGCCGCGGCTGGGACCCCATCGTCTTGGCCTCTGGGGGCTTTTCCCGCGGTGTCTTCACAGTTGTGACTTCC